>JAEAOA010002306.1:1510000-1862500 GCA_016746295.1 Potamilus streckersoni | reverse complement strand
ACTCATTTGCTCAAAGTGTGTGCAATCACATATTTAGAAACAACATTTTGTGTCCTGTTGCAGCTATGGAGAAGTACATGAATCTAAGAAATAAGCACAGTGTTGGTGCAATTTCGCATATTTTCTAGGACTACGATGACTCTTTTCAAAACAAGTGATACATTCATTACTTATATCAGGCATGTATTATCTGTGCTTTTGTTGAATGGTTCCCACTACTGTGGCAATTCCACATAATTAGTGCTGCTACCTCAGCTGGAAGTGAATACCATATGATGCAAAGACTAGGTCGTTGGTATTCCAGTTGTTACGTAAAGATACAACAGCAATTCTTTGCAAATATTGTGTACAGATCTGATAAAATATGTTGTGTACAAATGTTTACAATTATTCCTTTAGAGTGCGATAGTTAGACTGGCTTTATTGGCAGATATACTACTGAAGCTCTCACCTACCCAATAGTTTTAGATATGTTACTTTTCACGGCGCTGCAAGAAAAGTTACTAATAACCTATTAGTAATCTAGAAGGCATTTGGGTTTTAAAATATCAATATGAAATGCACACATTAATACTGTAAAAATTATTATACAATGCGTTTGGGATACAATTTGGTGCAAAAACATGGAGTTGGATTGATTGATTGATTGTTGTTGTTGTGGGGCTTAACGCCATTTTTCAGCACACGATAGGCTATATATGGCGGCCAGTATTAATGGTGGAGGAAGAAACCGGGAAATCCGCGGAAAGAGCCACCGAACCACGAGAAGCTACTGGCAAGCTTTCTCACATATCCGCATTCGCCGAATCCTAGACTCGAATCCACGCAGACAGAAGTGAGATGGCAGTGATCCGTAACAGAAAGCGCTCTAGACCACTCGACCACTCATGGCCCCGGAGTGGGATTGAAATAAATTTTTACGGAGTATTCGTGCAAGTTTCTGTTATCTCAAAATATGTTTTGACCTCGTTACACGGAAACTGTATTTCTCTTTCACAAATACAATCTTGAAAAGTGTATAATTTTTAAAATTAGTTACATAAATATTGCTCTGTGAGTGTCCGAATCGGCTTGCTCACGAAATTGCCTAGGAGATCATTCAGCACTCGAATATTTTTGTCTCTTTAAACACTGCTGTCTGTAATTGCAAAAGCTTTAACGTTTGATATATTTCAGTGATTGTCTGTCACCTCTGACAATTTTTTTTATAAATATCTCGCCATTCTCTTGTACTGGATTTTGTTTTGAGGTTTACATAGAATCTTCTAATACGTATTTTCCGGTTGAGTATTATTCAGTCTTATTTCAAAGACACAGTCTTTCTTTTTTTGCGTCCTCGTTTGTGTAAATTGTTTCGCCTAATTTTTAATTTCAAATCAATTCTTCAAATACCATCCGTAAATTTCTCTGTTCCACTTGGAGTTGGAACAAGTATAACGTCTTTCTTCAAAAATTTGTTCCATTTTCACTTATATCTCTCTATAATGTTTTGTTTCTTTAGGATGAAATTCTTCTCCAAGCTCAGTTATGCCACTATCTGAAAAATGTTCATGTGATTGTCTGCTACTTCCTGGTTTGGTACCTTTATTTTTATTTATTTTCGGCTCCTGACGCAATGGCGTTGATCTAAACTGAAACGAAGCTGTACATGTTTACCATGAACATTATTCTAACTGCATAATTATTATTCGCATGGATCAATAATTTTCTGTGTCTTGTATGTTCCTTCCATTTGCACGTTGGTAATTATGCGCAATAGGCTGAATTAGATATCCATGCCTTGATCTTTCTCTGTGTTAATAAATTTCGGGGCCATGTCTGAATAATCTCGCTAAACGTTTTCTTTATGTGAACCACTTCTGTGAACTTAAGGTTGTACCAACATACACAGGCACATATCATTCATTGAGATGTAGGATGGTTTACAACAACATCTGAGCTCTGTAAAATGTCGTTTGGCTCGCTTGGGGCTCATTCGGATGCAAATTCAATCCGCCGTTTCAATTTTGAATTCAAAACACTTGCTAGAACACATCTGTTGACTGTTAGAAATTACTGTGCAACAGTTTAAGACAACAGAGTGTCTATAAATCTCATCAAAATAATGCTCACAATCACAACCCCTACGATCACACACACACACACACACACACACACACACACACACACACACACACACACACACGTTTAGAGAGCCTCTTGATTTTTTGATAAATAAATTATTTAGTAATCATGCTGGTCCAAGAAGGACGGAAACTTGGCATAGCATATAAAAAGCAGCTGGAAACGTAATTGCATGATATAGTAAAAAAAACCAACAAACAAAAGGTTTAAATCGCTGGCATTAAGTGAGCCGCTAGTGACGACGACGTTGAAATGTGCAGTGAGGACAGCGACATCGAAATGACCAGTGAATACAGCAATGGAAAAATCAATTAGAGAAAAGTCATTGTCATATAAATCAATTAGAGAAATGTCATTGTCATATAATATATCAAAGTCATTCATAGCCGACTTTCATGATGTACACAAAAATTGATCTACAACGCCATGCCTTAAATGTGGAATTGAAGTAAACTCGTGTAATCAGCTTTGCCGACTGCGTGGATCTGTTGCCAAGTATTATCGCAAACGGCGCCGAAGACTTACCAATAAAGGGCCCCGAGTGGCCAAGTGGTCTAAAGCGCTCACCGTTAAGGATCACTGCCATCTCACCTCTGTCTGCGTGGATTCGAGTCTTGGACTCGGCGAATTTAGGTATGTGAGACAGCTAGCCGGTAGCTTCTCGTGGGTCGATGGTTATTTCCGGGATTTCCCGGGTTCTTCCTGCGCCATTGATACTGGCCGCCATGTATGGCATATCTTGTGCTAAAAAAGGTGTTAAACCCTACAAAAGCAACAACAACAATGACTAACCAACAAGAGTGTGTAAACTGTGGTCCTGGAAAAATTCAACGATTGTCGTAAAGGAAAGAGACAGTGAAGTCAATAAAATAATATAAAGGAATTAAGCGATCGCGGCTTCTGGTCCTGGTAAAGTAAGAATACAAAAAAAAAATGTAGTTTCCGAATGATCAAGTAGACACTAATTCTCCTTTATATACCTATTTGCCCACTGTGAAGTGGCTTAAAAAATTCTCTTGAGGGCGTGGAATTAAGAAAACTAAGTGGTATGACAAAGGCATGCTTAAGTCAGCAGCACAATTACATATTAAGATTCCTCACACGTGCGGTCGAATTGCAGTTGTTTTTGCTGCTGAGGCTGTTGTGTATGTTCATCAATGAGCCCAAGTCCATGATTTACCGGGCAATCATTTCACATGCACACAAACCAAGAAGCAACGCTGTGAAGCTTCGGTTACACTACTTGGCTTAAAATCATGACGATACTGTTGCAGTGTTGCTCGCTTATATTAAACTGTGATAACAAAGAGGCTATCAACAATGAAATCGACAAGGGTTTTGCATCGATCCTCCTTAAGTTTAACGCTTACAAGAGAGGTTCAGGATGGACTCTTTTTTTACGGTTGTACGGAACTTCACTTTGTTGATGGTCTGTGCCAACCCTTTCGCGGGTCGAGTTATATTCCAACACCAATGTTCCAGCATGATAAATACGAAAAACGACAACCGATGTTTTGAATCGACGATCTTGTCTGCGTTGCATCCCGCGCGTGAAAATACAGATTAGCCTAGAAAATACTGAAGGCATCCGAGTAAATCAAGTTATGTTAATATAGAATTCACTGTATAAGGTCCTGATACATTATTTAAAACGTTTGAAGAACTGAAAAAAAAAATCAATGCTGTCCATCTGATTTTTCAGGACTTTCTCATACATTGTAGCAACACATTTTTATTCCACTTGTATGGCACATTTCATATTGCCTGTGTCGAGTGGATTTATGTGACATTGTTTTGTGATTTTGCTATACTATAACACTGTCACATTGCAGACGGAGTAGTGGTATGACTAAAAATTCTTTAAACTACGTTAAAAGTCCAAACACATACACACATTATTATTATTATTATTATTATTATTATTATTATTATTATTATTATTATTATTATTATTATTATTATTATTATTATTATTATTATTATTATTATTATTATTATTATTATTATTATTATTATTATTATTATTATTATTATTATTATTATTATTATTATTATTATTGTTGTTGTTGTTGTTGTAAACTTAGTGTTTTTGTCAGTATCCCCTACAATAATCCCATTTCATCTTTCACTTTCTACTTACTGATACTTTGCATCTTAGCCTCAGTTTTATTTTAGCTCTTTTTCTGTACATTTTCACAGTTATTCCACATTTATTCTGTCTCAGTTGTTTCATCACCTAAGACCTCAACTACCTCGAAACGTTGAGAATCGCTTTTGTAGCTGCGCCTTAACTTTTTAATTTTTTAAAAGAAGATTTCTGCCTAATCAAAACTTACCCTTTAATTTGAATTCTAATCCACGGGGATGTAAGAGACATACGACCGCGGTTTCTCCATTAACCATCTGGCTAACCATACAAATACTCACTATAGCAGTGAGTAACATCCAGGAGGCCATGTCTGACTGGCGGGTTCGAACTGGTCATTCACTGATGATTAAGTGGTTTTATGTGGGAACAATAGCATATGCCTGTACATGAATATACGTGATAGCCTAAAATCTAAGATAAAGCCTATTTCAGAATGTCTGGCACGAGTTGACCCCTTGCCATGATTATTAATATTTAAACAAGAAATTCAAAGCGATTTAGACTTTTTGGTACTATCATAAACAATTTTGTCCAAAAATCAAGTTCATGTTGTACCTGGCCAGTAACGTAAATTTTGCTACAAAAGAATAAATAGCTAAAATGTTCTCTTTCATTGTGGATTAAATATTCAGATCATTATTAATGTATTTTTTTGGTGCCTGAATTTGAGTAAAGAGATAGTCTTGATTATGAATATTGGATATTATCTGAATATTCTAAAATGGAAAGTTCCATTAAACAACAGAGAAAAGTCAAATAAAGGGTTATAGAATCTTGTTTACTTCAAAACCTATTCATTTTTCCATTACTATCTTGAAGCAGAATCAATCTTATTGCTGTCTTAGGATATTTTTTATTTAATTTGGTGCAATTATCATTTAAAAAATACACTGGAAATACAAAATGCGCATCAATACTATTTCTTAGACTGAAACATTAATCTGTAATTATTGTGAATTGAGTTAAGAACATTTTTGGGTTATGCTATTGATATATCAAAATACTGCTAACACATCATCACACTTCGAGCCATTGACACATTATAGCATTCGAGATTACAGGCATATCAACACATTCAATATTAAGACTTATTTGGAATACCACTGGAATTTAGCTGGAACATTATACAATTAGACTCATGATAAAACGTTTAGAACAATTTGGAATTTATTTCTTAATACTGTTAAGTTCCACTGAAATTTACACTTTGTATCTATTAGATATAAATTAATTGTTACATTTTACAAAACTTTATGGTTTTCATTTTTTCTATTACCTAGTTTATATATATATATATATATATATATATATATATATATATATATATATATATATATATATATATATATATATATATATGGGCTGGTGTGTGCAGGCAGGCAAAATGTGCTATTTACTCGCGAACCTGGGTTCGAAACTCCGTAGAGTACGAATTACAGTTCTCTAACCTGAATTATAGTATCTATATATATATATATATATATATATATATATATATATATATATATATATATATATATATATATATATATATATATATATATATACATATACGGCATTTGTTCCGGTGGCCTTGTGGTTGGAGCGTCGGATGCGGGAGGTCGTGGGTTAGAGTCCCTTTGCCGTCATAGCAACGACTTGCAAAAATGGTACTAACAGCTGCCTCGCTGGCGCTCAGCATTAAGAGGTTAGTGTTAGGACTGGTCAGGCTGGTGTCAGGATAATTTGACTTGGTAGGACATCATACTAAATGTCTGTGGCATGATGCACCAGTGCTAGACATCACTGTATACTGCCACACTGTAGACATCGTAGCGATATGACTGAAAAATTGTTAAAGATACGTTAAAAATCTAAATCTCTCTCTCTCTCTCTCTCTCTCTCTCTCTCTCTCTCTCTCTCTCTCTCTCTCTCTCTCTCACACACACACACACACACACATTTGTATGGGAAAATATGTACGAGTTTTTTTAGATAGATACACTGCACGACCTTGGGAGTGTGTATGTAAGGAACTCGGTGAGTATTAATAGTGTTGTTGTGTTCAGATAAATCTGTGCTTGTGTATTTACTTTCAAATACAACATAAATTCAGTTACTTTGTTTCTTGTAGTGTATTTATGTTTTTACAGTTAAGCCTCAGGTAGAATAAGAACATGAGCATATAATAAAATGATTACAGCATTTGTATGAACTCGTTTTCTCGGATGGATATACTGCACTCCGAAAGTCATGCAGCTTATCTATCCAAAAAACACTCGTTCACATTTTCCCATACAAAGGCGGTAACCTGTAAATATCATCTGAACACTCGACATCATACATACTTATGTGATATAAATATCTACAATGGTACAATATATTTTATTTAAAAACGTCTAATAGTAATTAACGAATAATAATGTAAAAGCGATTAAAAAGGCATTGAAAGTAAATATCTGCTCTTTTGATTTAAATGGAAAAATAGATTTCTAAAGTATTAGAGGAAATATTCTATAGAAATTTTGAAATGCAAAACTCGTAGTAAGACACTATATGTTTATATTGTGGCACTTGATAAGATACTATAAATTATTGTATCATGGAAATTATACAATTAAAGAAAAGTAAAATACGAATATTACTGACATTATTAATATTCCGTTACGAGTGTAATAACCAGTAGGAAATTTTCATTTCTTAGCACTAGGCAATTAGAAAAATGTAGGTGTCTCTTGATAGATAAGTAAATGTGTATTTATATTTAACCTGGACAGCGAATATTTAAATAAAGAACTACGAAGGTGGACAGCGAATATTTAAATAAAGAACTACGAAGGTGTACATGAACTAAAACAGATCTAAAGAAAAGGTCAAGCCAAAAGCATGCCACTTATTCCTGGATCATTTTTCTCATAATGAATATGAGAAATACCAATGCTATATTTAAATAGTAACGATCTTTAGGAATTAGAAAAGACATCGATAAATGTTAAAAAAGGGCAAATCAAATGCGAAATTCGTGTGTGCACACGTGTTTTTCCGACTGTATAATTTATTGTCTTGTTTTCATTATACTGTATTATTAAAATCAGTAACTCATATCAAAGTAGATGTTCGGATTGTAAAAGCGGAATCAAAGCAGAAAAACTGGCCTATATATGAATAAAATTCCAAAGCTTATCCAAAGATAAATAAGTGTCAAGTCTTGTACCTCAGAAAAAATGTTTGTGATACTGGACACAATTTATTTTCAAGTAAAAGTATGGATACCTTTAACATATGAATATGGTCACTTAAGAACTTGCCTCTTATAGAACTTGCCTCTTATTTACTCTTCTATGAAAAACAGCAACCATTGAAGACTCCTAACTGAGACCTGAAATGTTCCATATTACATTTCTTGAGATGACATACGACACATTGCAGAAACATACCTGTTGACTTTGTCAGTCATAAAACAACGCAAGGTTCCATTCAGTCTGTTTGCTGTCTCTTAATCCAACATAAAATACAATTTTTGTCAGATCTGGAACTTACCAACGATTTTATTTCCAAATGAACTCCCGAACTTATTTAAAGGGACATGAATTTGTTTTCCATTTTTCTGCACTTATCGATAACATATGTTGAATACCTTGGCGTCAATATTTATGAATTTTTGACTGAGGTAACTCTAGTCCATAAAAATGTCTGAAGAGCTTAGGATACTCAAGTCAAACGGCATGAAAATGAAAGGATCGTAACAAAAGGTAACATTAAAATTTATCTAGGGTGAAAACATATATACACACTCACACCATCATCGTATTGTCAAGCTTCAGTTCAAACAGACTCACAGAATCTTAAGTACCAAACTCTACCAAGTGCTTGCTAACACTATGTTGCATGGTACTTGATGCAATAGTGGACTTGAAGCAGACAGAATTAAAAGAAACATAGAAAGTGGCTGAAAGTGCAATGAAACAAATACTTTTATCATCCCAGCCTAGCCTTGCTATTGAGCCCAAACAATGTGCAAAAAATTAAAAAAGTGTTACTTCCAATTATACAAAAAATCCCCACATCATCTAATACAGAAAATTCCCACATCATCCATTTATACAGAAACTCCCCACATCATCCAATACAGAAAGTCCTCACATCATCCAATACAGAAAATCCCCACATCATCCAATTATACAGAAACTGCCCACATCATCTAATTCAGAAAATCCCCACATCATCCAATATATAAAATCCTCACATCATCCAATACAGAAAATACTCACATCATCCAATACAGAAAATTCTCACATCATCCAATACAGAAAATACCCACATCATCCAATTATACAGAAAATCCCCACATCATCCAATACAGAAAATCCCTACATCATCCAATTATACAGAAACTCCTCACATCATCCAATAAAGAAAATCCTCACATCATCCAATACAGAAAATACCCACATCATCCAATTATACAGAAAATCCCCACATCATCCAATTTAGAAAATCCCCACATCATCCAATACAGAAAATCCCCACATCATCCAATACAGAAAATACCCACATCATCCAATACAGAAACTCCCCACATCATCCAATTATACAGAAACTCCCCACATCATCCAATACAGAAAATCCTCACATCATCCAATACAGTAAATACCCACATCATCCAATTATACAGAAAATCCCCACATCATCCAATACAGAAAATCCCCACATCATCCAATTATACAGAAACTCCCCACATCATCTAATACAGAAACTCCCCACATCATCCAATACATAAAATCCTCACATCATCCAATACAGAAAATACCCACATCATCCAATACAGAAAATCCACACATCATCCAATAGAGAAAATACCCACATCATCCAATACAGAAAATCCCCACATCATCCAATTATACAGAAACTCCCCACATCATCCAATACAGAAAATACCCACATCATCCAATTTAGAAAATCTCTACATCATCCAATACAGAAAATCCCCACATCATCCAATACAGAAAATCCCCACATCATGCAATACAGAAAATCCTCACATCATCCAACACAAAAATACCCACATCATCCAATACAGAAAATACCCACATCATCCAATTATACAAAAAATACCCACATCATCCAATAGAGAAAATCCCCACATCATCCAATTGTACAGAAACTCCCCACATCATCCAATACAGAAAATCCTCACATCATCCAATACAGAAAATATCCACATCATCCAATTATACAGAAAATCCCCACATCATCCAATACAGAAAATCCCCACATCATCCAATACAGAAAATCCCCACATCATCCAATACAGAAAATCCCCACATCATCCAGTAAAGAAATTCCTCACATCATCCAATACAGAAAATACCCCCATGATCCAATACAGAAAATCCCCACATCATCCAATTATACAGAAACTCCTCACATCATCCAATACAGAAAATACCCACATCATCCAATACAGAAACTCCCCACATCATCCAATTATACAGAAACTCCCCACATCATCCAATAAAGAAAATCCTCACATCATCCAATACAGTAAATACCCACATCATCCAATTATACAGAAAATCCCCACATCATCCAATACAGAAAATCCCCACATCATCCAATTATACAGAAACTCCCCACATCATCCAATACAGGAAATACCCACATCATCCAATACAAAAAATCCTCACATCATCCAATACAGAAAGTACCCACATCATCCAATTATACAGAAAATCTCCACATCATCCAATACAAAAAATACCCACATCATCCAATGCAGAAAATATCCACATCATCCAATACAGAAAATCCCCACATAATCCAATACAGAATATCCCCACATCATCCAATACAGAAACTCCCCACATCATCCAATACAGAAAATCCTCACATCATCCAATACAGAAAATCCCCACATCATCCAATACAGAAAATCCCCACATCATCTAATACAGATAATCCCCACATCATCCAATACAGAAAATCCCCACATCATCCAATACAGAAAATCCCCACATCATCTAATACAGAAAATCCCCACATCATCCAATACAGAAAATCCCCACATCATCTAATACAGATAATCCCCACATCATCCAATACAGAAAATCCCCACATCATCCAAACTTTGCATGACAATTATGCTATCGAAAATGGTAACAAACCAATGCAACATCATCAGTTCTTTGATGATGGGTATTCTTGTTATAAAACCAAGAAGGGAAATTAAAATGTTTTCAAATAAAAACATTTTTAAAAAGTTACAAATATTTATAGATTTCAAACCATTCAAATTATGGTGATAACAGTTTTATCTCTAAATTTTGACCAAAATATATTGGGCAAAAAAAAATCCCAGTTGGAAAACAAGTCATCCACTTCTAAAAGATCTGAATTATTACTGCAGAAATAAAAATCAAAGATGACTCAATCATTTTGTTTACATTATTATGCATACATGCATACATTTTGAGTAATTGTTCTAATGTAAAATCAAACTTGAAGGCTCAAACTAATTTCTGAATGAAAAAGATGTTTAATATTACATGTCATGTAGTGAATTGGAGAAAGGGAGGGGGAGGAACAGAGAAAGGGATTCACTCAAAAAGAAAGCAGTGTGAGGCATGCAGTGTCACCACATATATGGAGGAAGACTGACCATCATTCTGCTTTATCCATTTACTTAAACAACCAAACCTCATTAGCAGCTAACTTCCACCATTATTAACATAAAAAAAACATTTACAAGAAATTAAATACACACCCCATAAATAAAACATAACATTTCTAATTCACAATTAAAAGGCTAGACTGTGGAAAGGGCTATATTTTCAGAGAATAATGCCAAGATGATGCATGATAGGTCACCAGTTTTGGACCAAAAATGGAACTTATTCTATTTTGTTCATTTACCTGACCAAACAACTGCTTTCTTTATGTACAGCTAACTACATCCACGAGTACTTTTGCATGTAATGGCAGCGTTAAGGCTTTAATTCAAGGAATATTAATATGCTGTATCAGGAGTTTTGAACCAAATCCTGATCTTGTCCTATTGTATTTCAACAGCCAGCAACCTTCCCAATAAACATCTGACATTTACGATGTTTAATTAAAAAATAAAAGTTAAAAAATATTATTAACTGGCAAACAATTGAAATATTTCCCATTCAAAACCTGTACAGGAATGGGAATAATGGGTTTCAGTTTTCCTCTTAATTCTTAAATTTATGAATCAGTATAAAAAGCTTCATCTTAAAGGGTGATAAGGTTTAAATTTGGAACTGAGATGCAAAATATATGCCAGAAAGATGCATAGGCAATTTACAGTCAATTAGAAAGCAAATCATTAAAATATGACACACCCTCAATGAATACACTAACGACTTCAAATCGTCTGCTTAAAAAAATATTTTTTTGCTACTTAAGATGTAATATCGAAGATGAGTCCAGTCAATAATTAATGTAGCATAAAGAATTAAGAAGCACAAAAAATTAATACTTTTTCATTTTTTTATTGTTTTAGATTTAAATATCCTGTGTGTGTGAGTGTGTGTGTGTATGTGTGTGTGTGTTAACTAATTCCAAACTAAGCAGAATTATTTACAATGTTATCTTGGTTTTTTTGTATTAAAACACAACACATAGCAAACAACTGAAAGAATCTTGTTGTCCAGCAACTAATATTGTTTGTACCTTCTGTAAGGATCATTCCTTGCACTCTATCTTAATTTTATCACCAACTTCATTAGGAAAGACCAGTTTAGAAAAAGCTAAAGGTAACTTGTTGCTTTGTACTTTAGAAACTATTTCCTTCCAATATAATTTGTTGCCAATATGTTTAATTTTTTTATTAAATTACACAGCAGTTATAACAATAGATTTTGAAAATATTGAACTCTAAAATTCTACACCAAATATTATTATAATGAGTATGCTGGGTATTAAGTATATATACATTAATCAGCTCCGATGATAGAATGCATAATTTCTGTCGTACGTTCACTAATTCCTATGTTTACTTGTCATGACTTTAATTCGGGTAACGTTAGCCGGGAACAGGGAACATTAAATGCCATTTCACGGCTACCACGTATGTGCCCGTATTTAACATCCCTTGACTTCTTACATTAAATTATCTAGTAGTGTTAAATTATATATGGCTTAGCCATTCAAATCTAACTATTCTAAAATAGTTTACGTGATCAATCAAATATTACGAACTAGTATATGAATATACACTCAATAGATCAAATAAATGTTACAAACTGGTATATAAATATACACTCAATACATGTCATACTAGACAGAGATTTAACTCATAAAACTACGAATCATTACCAATCATTTATTAAGCTTAATTCTTGAAAATTCATAAGCGCTCCTATATATCGGATATTCAATTATATGCAATCTCATCAACTCTCCCAATGAATTGATAATTAGAAAATCAAAGAATAAAATGTCGTGACTAACATTATATGTATTTATATATGTATATACATACATATCTTTTATCCATGCATGCATGGATACAAACATACATAAATGTAAAAAATCAAAGTGAGGGAAGTCAAATTTCAAGGTCAAAGTCAAATTAAAATCAAGATCGATTTTCAAGGTCGAGGTCAAATTTCAAGATTATGGTAAAAAAAATTAGATTTTTTGTGCAAAATTTACTCAGACATCATTTTACGAGAATATGTACAAATTAATATATAACGTCTTTCCTCTATGGTCCACAATATTGAAATCTTGATTTGCGAGTTTGAAATTCATTCTTGTCAATAATGGATTATGTACAAGCAAGTAGACCTGATTTACTGGCTCAAACATGAGCCATCCTTGTGGTACCATAGTAGTAAATATCCTTGCTCGGTCTTGTTAAACTTTGAAAGTTCCACTTGATAGTTACTATCAATTGCGTAACATAGAAGATTGAATGAAATCGAAGACGTGATGTTAACAATATTAACGTCATGCGCCATGTAAATAGTTATTATATTTAAGTATTTTTGATGGTAGGGCTATTTTTCTCTATGATTCAATTACTTCTGGATAATATTCTTTAATAAGATCGTCAAATCTTTTATTCATTTTAGCGTTATTTAAATCTGGTAGAGTAAATGTTTGTAAGTCTTTTCTGCTATTTTATAATGATTAAGAAATAATTTCTTATATTCTGGACGTGTGTAATCACATCTACTAAGATCAGTCGCAACATTTATAATACTTCGATTGGCGATGTATAAATCGAATAATATCCCATTTGAATGTTTTATTGACTCAATTATCTGATCTTTTGTACATCATCATAATGTTGTGATAATGAAATAAGTAAATTTCTTAAATCATTAAATGTTTTATCGTATTCAGGTTTAAGAACATCTAAAAATCTTTTACTATTCAAACTTTGATAAAAGTCTACAGAGTAATCAGGGGAATTTATTTCAATCACATCTGAAAATGTTGGTTCGTATACACCAATTGTTATATTGTATACTTTTCCCGTGATAGATTTAATTCTGTGCTGGTATTATTCATTAATCTGTTCTTTCTGAAAACTACCGGTTGGCATACTAACTACTTGTCAATCAGGAGTTAAATCAAGTTCATTCTTATTCGCAAATACAAATTAAAGTTTTGGTTGTTGTCCACCAAATGGTTTTGATCTAATATTAGACCAGCTACAATAAACCCGAAGCTGCGCTAACGTTATTTCTTTTGCAGGAATTGCGGTTGAAAAGTTAGCCTAAACTCAGGATTGGTGGAACCTGAGATCATTGTAGTTTTTGATGGATTTGTATTAGTGACAATCTGCTGTAATAACCTTCTTGACGTTGTCAAGGACTCAGAATTATTATTATTATTATTATTATTATTATTATTATTATTATTATTATTATTATTATTATTATTATTATTATTATTATTATTTAATTTTCTTTTTTGGCTTTCGTCAGTAGCGATTATGAATACTTCATCGTAGGTTTTCATTATTATTGCAAATTCCTTGTTGGATATTTTGCCATCACTAAGATAAAATGAACCACATGAAGTTAGTTTAGAACTGGATGCTGTTGCTGTTTAACGAGAGTAATTTTTATCAAGCTACTCTCGCAATTTATCATTTGTGCACGTATATATCTTTTTAGCGATAATACCGAAAATACTTGCGCATGTCGTTGAAATTTAAACAATAATCGTTACAATTGCTGGAGCTGTCATTGATATCGTTGATAATAATAATCCGGATCCAGTAACAATAGCAGAAAATGAGTAAACGACTATGTCAATGACATCCATACGTCTGTGATATTTTTTAACTTTTACTCCCCAATTGTCAATGATATCTTTTAGTTTGGTCAGACATTCACATACTTGATTATATCTGTGACGTTGAACGTCGATTCAAGTTTCATTCATTATACTATGATGTTAAATAAGTAATTGTGGTGTTTCAGTCACGAATTTTAGACACCACCAATACGACGTTGCAGTTAATTTTTTTATTATCATTTTTTTTTATCGGTTCCAGATAAAACATCAGTCGAGCGACGCCATGGAAATATGGTAAATATGCTAAAATTAGCACTGCTAAATATAGCCAGCCTATACACACCTGAGTGTTGTTTTGCTGCGACCATGTTTGATTTCAGGAAGCTACCGAATACACGATATGTTTAATCTGCTGGTGATGAATTTTAATCAGGTTCGTTTTTTTACTAATATTTTTAATTCCACTGATAATATCGTTGAGTTTTTTTGTTACTATCGGCGATTTTTATGTCAACAGTTGGAGGACTTCCAAAAAATTCGTCATTAGTTCTGTTCATGTTTCTGCGAAAATTTTTAAACGTACCTATGTGATTAGTAAAATCAGTTTTTAGAGTGCTTATTTCATTGTTGATTTGAACTTCCTTATCATCGACGAAATCAGATTCTGTTGTTCTGAGATTATTAATGTTATTATTGTTCATGTTGAGAATTGCACGCATTATACAACGATTTGATAGTACGAACTCAGATCCTTGATCGTCGACGTATTTTTTGTTGCAGCACCATTATCTGTGGTTGGATTTCCAAGACCTGTAATTTTATTTCTGTTCAAAATAATATCCCCACTGAATGAATCGCCAATCTTCTTGACATAATCATTAACTGACTTACCCGAATCTTGTATTTTACCTTGATCAGTAAAAGTAACGATATTATCAGCAACTGCGTTAGGAATTCATATAAAAACGTCTGGCAGTTGTATATTGATTGTCTTTAATCGTCCTTGTTTATTTTGAAAAACAACGCCTTTATTTTGATCCACACTAGTAATATTTAATAAATCATCAATCTCATTTCTGAGCTGATCAAGAGTTGCATATTTAGATAAATAACCTTGCTGCTGAGCTTTACCATGAGAAGATCTTCCGTTAGATCTACCATTATATTTACTGATGTCTGTTTAAATGTGACAATGTGGTATATTTATGCACGCCTTTATGAGGTGCTTTTGTTGATTTTGATACAGCATCAAGTACATTAAGTACTTCACGACCACATATTGGTGGATCAGTTAATGTTTGTGTTAGCAACGTAGAATACCAGATTGGAGCAGTATTATAGATGACATAATGAAGAATTTATTTTTGGTGGCGTAAATCCATATGAATCGAAATAAATAATTCCAAGTGGATCAATTGCATATCCAACCCAATGGTTACCTGGTCCAGAGTTGTTTTTTTTCGAGATTTCTAATGCCAGTTTCAATATTGTTCGGTTATTTTGGTAATTGACTCTCGGTCAACGATAATTTATTTGAACCGCTCATCATTTCCTGCTTTAGCGATATTTTTATTCCACATTTTTTCATGCTGATTGTAGCCTTTTAATCTGACCATGAGTCATAGTAACAGTAACGTGATTGTATGACATTACAACTATAATAGATGATCTAATTATGTGTTGCATATTTTCTACTGGGGCATCAAAGACTTTCATTCGTCCACCAACACCTTCAAGTATCATCGTCTTATCACTGAGTATATCTTCGATTGCCCTATAACCAGCAATAGCTCCTCTATAAACAAGGGATCGAAAGATTATGTCATTCTACTGCTGCTGCCTGATTAGCATTATTTAAAATGTCACCCTCTACTTCGATAAAATTCTCATCAGGTAAAAAAATATCTGCTTGTATCCTGAACCTGAAGTTCAATTCGTCCACGTTGATCCGGAACTCGTGCGTCGTAAGAATAATACTGATAATCTCGCACAGATTTATTTTTGAGTACCGGTGCATCTATGTCAAATCTGGATCAGATATTCGCTTGAACATCTGTATTATATTTTCATCGTCTAACACGAAGACGACTTCGAGAAGTTAGACCTCTTCCTGCTATTAGACTAGCGGTTATATTTTTTTCTGATGATGGTACATCAGCCAACTATGCTAGTTTTTTTTATTAGCAACTAGGTTTATGATTTTACTGATATTTGTGGGTATTACTTCAGTGCTAGGTAATTTCAGAGATTTAAGTTTTCATCTTTAATCGTGATAGTCTATCTTTGATTGCTGAGAATGCGTTACCAGCAACATTGCCAAAAGCACTAATGCCTTTTTCACGAACATCTACAGCTTCCATTCCCAGTTGCTTTGCAATCGGTATTGCTTTTAGGGCGATCCTTCTAAATATACCCGGAACAACATCACCTAGTCCATCTCCGTAGGTTGTTTTGCATATCGGTAATCGAGAATTTACCTCCCTGACCATGGTTGGTCCACGTTGAGTACTATATACGATCATTTTATTATAATAACTGTATTTAATTACATACTCAATCCAGTGAATTAGTCACTATAGTAATCATCGGAACTTTCCATTATTGAGGGACCAATACACATTAATATCCATAATTCCACCTGTAAATAATCTTGTACAAATATCAGCTGCTTCATTAATGATTTCTGGGGAATTATTCCCTGATCGTTTTTTTCCGATGAGGATTTCTAGTCTATCAACATCAGCAAGGACATTATTGGGACAAGTAATTAAACCACTTCCTAGACAAGTAATTAAACCACTTCCACTTCCTTTCAGTTGCACCAGCAGAATCTGCAGAAAACGCAATGTGTTCCATTTCAGAATCTTGATATTCTTCCTCTGCTGTTCTGACTGTTTCTTGTGGTGATTTCAATTATTTCATATTTTCTTGTCGTTCTTATTCTCGTTGTTGTAGCTCTTGTTGTAGTCGTTATGATCGTTGTAGTGATGGTTTAAATTGTTGTGGTAGTGGTGGTAATAGTCGTGGTGATCGTTTTGGTGATGGTAATAATCGTTTACTATGTTCAACCTTTTCTATATATATGTGTACAGCCTCATCAAATATATTAAATCTTCTAAAATCTTCCACAGATCTGATTTCTAAAATACCAGTGGCAACGCGAAATACATCTCTGATCCAATCAACACTTTTTAGAGATTTAACATATTCTGGTTTTACATATTTTTCTCATTCATAATATCCAAACCCAGCAATATTAAGTATTTGGTTTGGGTCCATGATAGCAGCAATACCTTCTGGCATAAATTTATCCATTATCTTAGTTCTGGTTTTTGGTTGCTGTGGTTGTTGTGATTGTTGAGCTGCTTGAATATAACCAGCAATATCAACAGGCAATTTTTCAAGAGCTTTTTGTGTTGCCTCAGTTGCTGTAACAATATATATATATATATATATATATATATATATATATATATATATATATATATATATATATATATATATATATATATATATATATATATATATATATATATATATATTAAAGTTTAGATTTCTTAAAGAAGACGGCAATCGCAGATTGTGCAAATTATTGTTATCCACAATAATACATATTCTAATAGTTAATTATCGGTGAATTTATTTGGAAACAGATGAATTAGATAAACAGGGCTTTGTGAACTGATTAGGTTACATGGAATGTTCAGTCACTGTTACAAATACGATATGACTATTGACATATATTTAGTTTAATTATGAGCTTGAAATATTTATATTAGGCCATGACAACTTCTGTTATAATAGTCATTACATTTAGAGAATTAAAAAGGAAATTAGAATTACAGTGTGTGGGCTTCGCTCAGCGTGAAGTGAGCTCTTATGGTAACACGTCCTTCGCATTGTGGATATCTTGAAAGATAATTTGTAGTTTTTTTAATATTCATTTATTGCTCAGTAGTAGGTCAGTAAAGTAGCATCAAGTAAGACTTAAGTTGACATGCCATCATGCATCCTGGCCACCTGCCCATTGACCATTTGACCTTTTTAACCCTAAGCAACATATACTCCTATCCTCGAAATTAAATTTATATAAACACTGTGTCACCATCATCCTTTCATTTTAGTATTTTACATCAACATTCTTGCCTGATTGAAAAAAGTTTTTTAAAAAAACTTAGAAAGCAACATATGACACTATATACACTCGCTTTCTTCTCCATCAGATTTAGAAGAAGCAAAAAATACTCTCCCACTAACCCTTATTTTGAAGAGAACACTAGACTTCCAGGTTGCAAAATTAATAATTAAAAAGCCACTGGACTAGCAACCATCACAGCTAACAAAAAACCTATGTACCACCAGTCTTCAAAATTAATGGAAAACAGGTTACCGTCCTCCAAAATGTGCAAAAAGACACTTTACCATAAACCATTTTTTAAAATAATAAATTTTAGACCACGAGCCTGAAATTGATTTTTTTTAGCTATAATCCCATAGCCTCATGACCAACACCAAGTCTCAAAATGTAAACTGCAAGCCCTAGATCACCAATCCTTAACTTGAAAAAAGAAATCCAACCATTAGCTCTCACATTAAAAAAACAAAAATAAGCTGACCACCAGCCATCCAAATCTAAATAAAATCAATTAGCCACTTAGCCACCAGCCCTTCAAATTTAAAACAAAAAAAAAACTCGTAAAAAAGACGATCAAAGTCTAAAGTTGGTAAAAACACTGCATAATTTCTTATAAAAAAAAAACGGTTTACTGTATAAATTCTCGAGTTTGCGCTCTGTGTAAAAAACGTTTCCCGGAGGCCAGACAGATGCTTCTACATCATTTAGCAATTAGACCCAGTTACAGTTAGTAATTTCAACCAAAAATATCTTATCGGTAAATTTTGCCTTCATATTGGTTACCTCATCTAAGTGGGGTTTTCTGTTAGAAATTATGCAAAATTACCACAAACAGATCCGTACGGCATTTCTTGACCATGATCGTTCTGTCAGCTGTCAGGCTGTAACCAACGTGTACATAATCCTTAGTATTTTTAAGATTTTATACTAAAATAAACAATTATATAAAATCGTATGTGATATTATTAATAACAACGCAAATACGTAACATCAAACTACAGGCAAATTTACCACTAATATTTGTTTATATTGCGTATAGACATTTTGGTAAATTGATTTATGGCCCTTGAGTTGGAAACTATTACTACCAATAATTATGCAATCAACAATAGCACTCGTGGATAAAGGAATTTAGTTTTAAATGAGTGACATTCTGAACATAATTTGACAACGTATATTGTTATGCATATTTAACTCAATTGTTTGTTTGTTTGCTTATTTTTTTATTATTTCATTGCATGCTATATTAATGTAATATTTTATGCTGGACTTGACCTGTACGAATTAAGTTCATTTCTACTTGACCTAATTGACTTTTTTAGAAATATTTTATTTCAACAACTAATACAAAGCTAAATCATTCTATGTGTGTAAATCGTAATATCAGGATTATTATCCAGGTAAACACGAAGGAGTAAATATGTTTATTTGAATCGGATTTTTTGGAATTTCCTAAGTGAATTTTACAGATTATTGTGTTATAATTAAGCAATGCTCATTATATCATTCTAGAAGGTTATTTTCCATATGTAATGTGTTTTTGTTTAGATAATGCTACATTTGATATGAGGTCATGTAGAGAACTATATAATCCTGTAATTGCGAGGAATTGGTTGGTTGGTTGAATTTTTACGGCGCACTAGCACAAAGAGGCCATTTAGCGCCATACAAAAGGTTATATCCTTCATTATATACAAATGGTAAAAAGGTTGTGTATCGGCCAGCGATACGAAACCAAATAACTAAAGGTAAATCGATAAAAATGGTAACGGTGATAAAAAGTAAAGTTTCCCGATCAACGGGGGTTGCAAATAATATATGACAACGAAAACATATGAAAGGTAATTAAAATCTGATCTGAGGTCATGTAGAGAATTATATAATCTTGTAATTGCGAGGAATTGGCCATTCGTGCTTTAACATCTAGTAACGCCAAGTTCTATTATGTTGTGACCAGTTTGAGCTGAATTTTATTTTCTTTAAAATATTGAATTCAAGTGATTATTTTCTCTGGAAATAAAAAAGTGCTCTAATAAAATTCTTGGATAAAGACTGTCACTGGAATCTATAGTATATTCAAACCTGTAATTATATTACTGTAATTCAACAAAAGACTGTTGATACATCAATACTTCATTATCTATTATAGACACATCATTGTCTTCAGTTTAGATTATTTTATGATCATTTACTGAATTTTATTCAGGACTTTAAATTACTAGGACTTGTGTCCGCAATTCTTGGATTTTTTTGGGATTTAATTGGCAATACCTTAAATTTTTTTCTTATTTTCAATTTGCATTCAGTGGAAATAAATTATTTGTTAAATTTTACAAAGCTTATTGTCTTTCACTCCTTTCTGTTACTTATTTTAAGAGCATAGCTCGAAACAATATAAGGACTATTATTCAAAAATAGGATGATATTATATATAGTTAAATAATAAAAATAATGACAATAGTACCATATAGAATTATATTAAAACCGCGCTCTGTGATTAACACAAACAACTTTGGTTATCTGTTGTATAAAATTCGTCAAAAAAATTTTTTTTACAATTTATAAATCGGGTATCCAATGAATGACTATTTTTCAAATTCACTAAAAATGTCTATCTTTTATTTTAGGATGTCAGACCATAAATTGCCTGTTAAAACCTTTCCAGGTACTAAAATTAATATGAAAAAAGAAAATTATTAAAATAAATATTCTGGAAAAATGTACAAAATAATATTCTGGATGATGGATTCCATTACCTCTTCGAGTGCAAATTCTTCAGGGAGGATAAACTGAAATTGATTAAGAAATATTATTAGAACCGAATGAATATATTTAAGTACTATCATTTAATTACAAATAAAAACTGAAAAATTTAAGCATATTTGTTACCAAAATTTTTAAAAGATTAGAAGCTGAACAGTGGACTGGACAGCTGCCATATCAGTTTTAGCCTTTTCAACAGAGAAGTAGTTGTATTCTAAGGTCGGATATTAACGATTGCTGACAGAAATACCGTTTGGACCTTTATGTGGCAACTTTGTGGTGATAAGTTATAATGGTACTTACTTACACAAGGTTTTTGTTTCAAATTACTAACTCTATATGGGTTTAACTACTCTACATGGGTTTAACTACTGGAGGATATTGGAGCATTTGTTTCATTAGAGGAAAAAGTTCCTCATATGTGTATGAAATAGCGATTTTTTTTAAAAGAAAAAGTTATGATTTGAACAAACGATTAGAGTTGGGTTTTAAATTTGGAGGTTTGTGGATTGGTGTAGTTTGTCTTTTAAATTTCGAGAGTTGGTTGTATTTGCTTCTTTTTAAAATTTACGGTTAGTGGTCTAAGGCGTTTTTTATTTTTAGGGCAGGTGGTGTTATTAAATTTTGAGGGTTGATGGCTTATGCATTTTTTAAATGGAGGATTGATTATCTAATGTTCTTTCATTTTTAAATTGCGAAGGCTGGTATCATCGTATATATTTTTTTTAATTTGGTGAATAGGAGAGAATGGCTTATTTTCTAAACGATGAAGGTTTGGAGGTCTTGTCTTTTTAAATCATTATTGAGGCTGTTAGTATTGTTGATGTTGGGAGTCTTCGAAATTGGAGAGATGATAGACAGGTGTCTTAGATTGTAATTTTGATGATCGATGGTCTACTTTTTTAAACTGTGGGATGCTTGCCTAGCTTTTTTTTGTTTTCAATTGGTTGATAGAAGCCTATGAGACTCTCGCGAGCCTTTATATCGAGATCAATATATGTTTAAGATCTGCTTTAGAAAGTCACTCGTCATGCATGTGTTTATGAACTGTAAAACAATACAAATTGTGACGCTACTCAAGGGACAATTACGGTTCAGTCAATAATTCCTCATGTACAAAATTATCAGAAATGTTTGAATAATTAACACTTGAATTTCCCATTTCTGAAATTATACCGTTGACTTTCCTATGGAATACATTTATCATTTTCCTGATGCCAGTCATTAGATACGTGTGTCATATGGCTGTATTCGTACTCCATTTCTTTTAAACCATTTAGTAACATGCCGATTTGCTACGCCGTTTCTCTTTTCTGGTTTCAATAATTAAAACGTCAAACTAAATTGTAATGTTGGTTAAAAACAGTATCCATTTTAATGAATTGATTTTTGTTTAAAACTTCAACATTATCAGTTTTGAAAGCTTGACAGTGTTTTACTTGTGTTAAATGCTATCACTTTCAGTAGGTAAAACCTATCATTAAGTTATCATTTGGTCTAATAGACAAACTGTAGTAATTATGGAATATTGATTTCATATCAGAAGCCAAATATTTTGTGCATGCTGTTTTTTTTTTTGTTGTCATGTTGTTTTGTTTCGGTTTTATTTGTTTTCTTTCACTTTCTCTAGAGGAACGTTATTCACTAGAGTAAACTGCACGTGAAATATTATGACCTTGTGGTCTGAAATAAGCAATAGAAAGAGCGAAAACCAACAAGGTTTGTAAAATTAAATAAATAATTTATTTTTAGGACACAAAGTGAAAATGTAAAATAAAATGAAGTACCCGGATTGGAGTTAAAATATAATTTCTAGAACAATCAAAGTTATAATTAAAAGATCTGTTGCTAAAATAATACTAAAAAAAGAAAAACATAATGTCCATTGACTCAGACGAATACAATTATCCTAATATTTAACATACACTCACAGAGAAATATAAAGTATATATTAGTTGCTAACTGAATTTATAAAATCAACGATTGTGGCCAGGTAGAAAATAACCCTAATTTTGGGCCAGGTCAGCTACAAAATAAAATTTAACATAACTCATAAATATCATGAATGCAAATATGCAATAAACAATATAAATTAAATATAAATAACAGGAATTAGCTAAAAAAATATTCATATTTCTGAAACGTGGCCTTACCTTAAGCGAACTTTTAGACTCCTCTCGTAAGACAAAAATAACATAAACATTCTCTTTAACAATCCTACGTAGCACTTATAATTTTTCCTAGAATTTAGTTTGGTTGAAATGGTGGAAAATGTTGTAACATAGAAGGTATGAATCCATACGAAGGTCACACACCTTTTAGCCAAGGTAGTGATACAGTTTATTTCTGCAAAAATGTCTATAGTATAAAAACGGAACAAAATTGGCACCGCATATAGCATTTACAATCCTAGATGTTCTAATAAATTCAGCACAATTTAAAACATTATATCTTTTTTTTCTAGTTCATAGAACTTGAAATTAATAATAATATGGAACTGTGACCTTGAAGTTTTGAAATACGTAAATTAAATAGACCTCCATCATATACCCAAACCAATAAGAGACGTTTTATTTTACCAGACGTCTTCTTAACTCCACTTTGCATAGATTAATTGTACACTTACTTTTTGCAATCTGCCCTAACACAGAGTTGTACTAACTCCGTTGGTAGAGCGTCAGACTCCTAACTAAGGGTCGCCAATTTGATTCCAGTACAGGCCATTCCGGGTTGGCTGTCTCTTTGTACCACTGGGAAGGAAACTTAGCACCCCTATTCTTCGGTACGATTGAGCCAATAATGTGTTAAACGCACCATCAAGTCCAAGAACACGAAAACTAAAACAATAATGTGGTGCTCATTTTTTCAAAGGTATTAGAACAGTAAGTAAAACAAGGAACATAACTGCTCCTTGTCTAAGCCTTCTGTAAAAGTCAAAAGCGTTATTACCCATGTCTTATCATTTTTTAATCGACCATTTCATAAGTAGCACATAATCTACAACGAAGATCTACAGAGTTGACAAAATATAATCAATGACAATGATCTACAGAGTTTATAAAGTATAATCTATGACAATGATTTATAGAGTAGACAAATTTATCAAACAAAAAGGCAACCTTACTGCACCAGTATTGTGGGGAGAAGATACTGAAGCAAACTTTCATCAATGTAATCAGTTATCTTTAAAATGATGTGATATGATGTTCTATAGTACGAAAATAAAACCTATGAATTTGTTCATACACAAATTTACACTTTTCTCAAGAGAGATATAAAAGGTCAGAGGCTATTTGCGGGTGAATTGTATAAACACAACAAAAACTAGCAGTATTTTTAATGGCCGACGTATATAGAAAATGGGAGATCGCCGACGTATTTGGAAGAATCTTGTCTGCAATTTTTCAGCGAGAAGTGACTGCTTTGAAAGAGACAGTTGATGAATATACTTGATACACTGTGGAAGATCTTTTTATCATCACTGTTATTAACCTTTTAGCTGTTTTTAATATATTAAAGAAAAATTCCGAAGATGGGAAATATTTCGGCAAGATGGGTCAAATTTGTTTATCTTTGATAGATGATCAAATCAGACTGGTTGAAATCGCCAAACAGCTACTCGCAGATATGAAAAGAGTGACCAGAGACATTTGAAAAAAGATTCTTAAAGGTTATGAGACATAGATTTACATTTTTGAACTCGATCCAAGAGAAAAAATAAAGTTTGATCGGAAAAAACGAGCAGGGATCACAAATATCCCGACGTGGTTCGAGCGTACACCCGACGTGGTTGGACCGTCCACCTGACGTGATTGGACCGTCCAGATAATTGTATGCGCATTTTTCGGTACAAGATACCCGGTCATCTAGGTACTAGTACTTGATTCTGCACTTGCTATTTGACATGTTTTGTTTTCTACTATTGCTATTTGACATGTATTTTTCTGCTATTGCTATTTGACATGTTTTTTCCCCACATCAAACTGTTGCCAAAAGTTATGAAACACTATCTATCCGCACTGTTTTGAATTTTGAAGGTTGTACCGCATATTAATCTTACTGGGTAAATACAATTTTGATATGAAGAATTTTGGAGTCTATAGTTGGACTAAGTTACTGGAATTGCATGCTTTTTCATGAACTCTTTAATAAGAAGAGAACGTTTAGACATGCAGATTTAAGTTGCCCAGAAAGCATGGTTATCAATGTATTGTATTCGAATTTTTTCATCATTCCAGAAAAAGAAGAAAATGGATTATTTTGTACAAATTTTTTTATCTGACGAACGATGAAAAATGAAAACCATCCTCAGGACAGCAAGGAAAATTTCGTGGCAATGATCAGTTATATGGAATGAGGTAATGCTTATATAATTGAATCTTGCTAAAATATATGCGATATTCTCCATTTCTAGAAACAGTGTGATGTTATTTAATTAGTGTAATTAAAACAAATATTTTTTATATTCTAATGATGGTGTCTTCCAAATTATGTGACAGATTGTGGTATTTAAACTGTATTTGAATGGACTATATTAATATTAGGTTGCAGTGTCGCAATTGGTACCAAAACATGATATTTTAACGAGTAACGATATTTTAACGTGTTTTTGGTACCACAAAATGAAATATATTCTCTATTAACGCAGGAAAAAATTCCTTTTATTAAATACTAAATTTGTTCTACATTAAAACCATCTTTCATGCATAAATCATTAGCGTGTCTCATATTGATTTAAACAATGTGAATAAAAATAGATACTCAAAAAAAAGTAAAACATCAACTCATCAATATGCAAAGGTGAATAGCTACAAAAGGAATTGAACTATATTTTGTAGCGGATATACTAGGCAGGGGTATGTGTTTATTCGCTCTTTCAAAACACTGTTGCCTTTAGTCAGTCTTAACTCCATTGACAAGGCAAACATGTATATTTGTATATGATATAAAAATAATGAATAGTATGTACTCTGTAGCAATGACAAACCACTCGTTGTATATTTTTTTATTAAAAGGAAAAAAAAGTTTGTGTGGTCCTGAGTGGCCGAGTGGTCTAAAGCGCTGTCCGTTACGGATCACTGCCATCTCACCTCAGTCTGCGTGTGTTCGAGTCTAGGATTCGGCGAATGTGGATATGTGAGAAAGCTTGCCAGTAGCTTCTCGTGGGTCGGTGGTTCTTTCCGGTGATTTCCCGGTTTCTTCCTCCACTATTAATACTGGCCGCCATGAATAGCCTATCGTTTGCTGAAAAATGGCGTTAAACCCAACAACAACAACAAAAAAAAGTTTGCCGCGGTATTTAATTGATACAGCGTACATAATATATATATATCTATCTATATATATATATATATATATATATATATATATATATATATATATATATATATGTATATATATATATATATATATATATATATATATATATATATATATATATATATATATATATATATTGTCTCTCTCTCTCTCTCTCTCTCTCTCTCTCTCTCTATATATATATATATATATATATATATATATATATATATATATATATATATATAAGCTCTGTCTCTCTCTGTCTCTCTGTCTCTCTCTCTCTCTCTCTCTCTCTCTCTCTGACCATACCAACGAGCAATCATAATATCCAGGGATTTGGCTTAAAATTTGCAGCGATCTACACTGGGAAGCTTAATTTAAAAAGAATTTCACTTAAAACAATTGGCAGTTGTGCATTAACATCATCTTCTAATATTACTGATGACGCAGATAGGCGTCATGATATTTGTAAAGAAGAAACTTTTCTCGGAATTAAGAATTTGAGACTAAATCGAAAGTCTTTAAAAGTTAAGAAAAAAATCTCAAATCCTTGGACGAATGATCGAAGATAATAATTCAACTATAACTGCACAAAACGTGCAAGGCTAGCGAACTTCGTTAGTTGCTTGTCTGTAGATGGAAAAATCACATTTTTTAAAACAGGACTTGGAAAAGATCTGTTTTTCTGTATTTAACTAAAACAATGAGAACTTTCTATGTAGACCTAAATTGTGTGTCAAAGCTCTGAAGAAAATAAAATTAGAAAAGTTTAATGACATTTACTTGAAATAAAAATCATCGTAATATCCGATTTTCGAGATTGTTTCCAAGCTCCGTTTGTTTTAAAACTTTTGTCCTACTGATCAGGCTAAATTGTTGTATTGAGTTTTACATCTTTGACCACATTGATCTGAACTAAAAAAGATATCTGGGTTTAGAGCTTTTACTATTAGAATATCGATATATTATTTGCACATATATAGCATTCTGAAGTTCTTTTGTTTTCTGTTTTTGCTTTTTCTTTTTTTCTATTATTTTGTTATTTAATTCTTATTTGAGAATGAATATCGAATCAAGCCGAACTAACTTGGATAGTCGGTTGATTCAGAGAGTAGCCGACAATTCTCGATTATCTCCCTTGTGATGTTAAAGTTGCAACTTGCGTTTCCAATTACATCAGTATATGAGAAAAGTACTCATCAGTTCATCAATTATTTGCGTTGCATTCTACTGACTGCATGGAAACAAATAAATATATTAGGAAATAATCCATCCTAGACACGAAGTGAAAATACAAGGAGGAACTTTAAACTTCTTTGACACCAATGGAAGAAAATATGTAACCTTAAATTTCAGATCAAGGATACAAATGAACGATATTCCCACACAACTGACATGCTTTTGTAAAACCACCCAATAGTCCTTTATAAATTCCTGCTTCCCAAAAATTCTTAAAAATTGCAACCAAAAACGAAGCAGGGAGAAAAGAAATAAACCTAAATGCCAAATAGTACCAAAGAATAGTTTACAAAATATTTGAGTTTCCTGTCAAACAAAATTTTTCTCAGACATAATGTATGAGTGATAACAAACTTCGACCTAAAATTTAGTCTTTCTTTCTAGTCAAACACACTTACCATGTTTTTGGAATTGTGTCAAAACAAGAGACGACTAAAGAGCTCTGTGAATGAGAATACTGAGTTCCGGTAATAACCTTCCATCAGCCTAGAAAAAAAAAGCAATATCAGTGTTTACATAAACTGTTTCTTTTAAATACCATAATAAAATTTGTCCTTAACGCGCATCTTCACAGTTCCAAAATTCATAGCAAACGTTAGTAAAATTTTCAGATGAGATTTCTTGAAACCCCTGTTTTTATTGTTTCTTCGTACATGTAGTAGCAACTAAGCCAGGAAATCTTTCGCGCTAAATCTACCTAAATAAGTACTAGATGCAGCATATGCATAATACAATTTTCAGACTTCAAGTTAAATAAAAAAATCTTTGTTATCACCATTTTTATATGCATCTGTGACGACTGGTTGTCCCTGCATGAAATCAGCCCATACGAAGGGTTATCTTGTCTAATAATAGTCATGGACTGAGTGCGTGTGAATCGATGCAGTGGTTAGGGTCTGCACAACAGAATACATGTCATATTAACGTTGGGTAGCAGCCGATCACATTTTGACCTCGTGCTGTCAAAATCCACTGAGTAACACCGTGTACCGATTTCTAAAGTTCCTTTAGTTGAACTAAGACAGTATCGTGTTAATATTTTAGCTAGAACGTACGTAATTCTGAAAATACAATATTCAGGAGTTTGAGAAGCAGCAGACATTTCTCACAATCGCGTTGAAAGTAATTTTTTAAATCAAGGGACAACAAACATACATTAAACAGGTCAATCAAAATGCAACGAGTCTAACAGTGCATGTCATACGCAGTAGAGCAAAATAAGATAAAATGAAGATCACTATTGTGGGTAAAGTTGTCCTTGTAATGAAATGTGTTTGAGAGTCTAATACCGCATTTGCATCAGATTGCATGCATAGCCTAAAAACAAGCAAAAACATAATTACACTCATTCTCCCAACAATGTATTTTATAAATATACAGGAGAGGGGTTTTCTCCAAGCAATTATGCATGGCTTTTGTAGTTTGAGAAAAGAACTTTCATTCTCGAAACTCTGTAGGTACAAAACTCTTACTCGCACTTGAAACTAAAATATGGAAATACAAATAGAAGCACAGTCCAATGCGCATGATTTCGCCAAGGTGATTTCCAACTCGTTCATAAAATGCTAATGATACGGTTCATTTATTATTGCGATATCTTAAGTTCCAGTTGTAAGCTAGGACAGCCTCAATAATAAAGTGTAATTTCTAACAAATCCTACCAAACAATAGATGTGATAATATGACAAATCTTGAAGTTAATATAGTGAATTGGTTTATTTTCAAGTTAAACTGAGTTATTGATACCACGGGGAATACAATGTATGAACAATAAGGATTCATTGACATTAGTTGTGTCAGAGGTGGTATCAATTACTAATTTAAAATTATTATTTTCGGTGGACTACGAAAAGTTCAACAGATGCGACAGCGTTCATTAGTGCTTTAACGAAATGGAACTGAAACAACTGTAACACCGCCAAACTTTTACGTGGAATGGACGATGGCTTTTGGCATTTGAGAAGATATCCACAGCAAACAGGTGGAACAGTGTTACATAACTGAAGATACCTACAACATTTTTTAGAGCTCGGACGGCAGGCTACTTCGAATACCTTGATGAAAAAGAAAAATTATGATACACTTATAAGGAAATTGAAAAAAGTATTTGGCCTTTAGGATTTGTAGAGAATGCATTTATCTTAATTATTTGAAAGCAAACAACTGAATGGCAAAAGTTTGGACGATTAAAGAAGTAGAATACAACGTCTAGCCAGTTGGACGCATGTGTCAGAATGAAAATGACAAATTGCTGATTAAACACTTCATTCAAGAACTAAGGCCAGGTCTAGAAAGATTTTAAAAAATAAGTGATCCAAAATCCTTTGCTTTGAATAAACATTCATATAAGCAAAATATGGTGGAATGTAATGAAAATATTAATGGACCACAGTCTGTACAAAATATGAATTGTTATTCTTGGAGCGAAGACAAGATTCAAACCAAAACTGAAAGAATCGAAGTTTTGGCAAGTTGCTTCTCTTTGAGCTCGGCCTACCCCATTTCAAGGTTTAAGAAGGGACTGCACAAGAAACTTAAATGGACGGGATCGAGGCTCCTACGTGCCTGGAAATATGATAACAACAGAAGGTATCCAATATTCAACTTTTGTCAGCGGATAGGATACATCGAAAGACAGTGCCTTGAACAGTAAAACCAGGTACAACCTTTAAACTAAATAGGACTTCTTTAACAAAGGACAAAACAGTACCAGAAACTCTGAAAAATCCTGCAAGGACCAGCGATCATTATGGCCATTGACCAGACAAAAAAAAAATTCCTTCTGTAAGGGCCAATGGCAATAAAGGACTATTTATGCCTGCGGTACAGTCTAGTCAACAAAAAAACAACAACACAATTTATAGCTTGATACGGACGATCAGGTGTCATTAGTAAGTGAAAGAAATTTTACAACTGCGGTCAAACAAATAAGCCCCAAATGAGAACTGTGGTTTCCGCAACAATGCACTCTCTGGACATTATCGGTGTTGTGCCATGCGCTATCTGTTTTGATAATGATGTTATCCCATCTCCAATAGAGAAATTATGTTTCCAAAACATTCTAGTATGACGCAATAATTCAAACTGATATTTTGAGGCAAAGTAACTTTGTACTAATATGCCAAATAATTCATTCAGCCGAAACAATTGTTACGTGAAGTTACCATCAAGTTAGGATGAAACAAAACGTTAGAAATCCGGGCTTATGAACTTAAATAAAACTAGTTGAAATGCAGCTCGTTTAGAATTGCTACTCAAGTGAAAAATTGACAATGAGGCGTGCATTAAGGATTGATTGAACCAAAACAAAACTCATTAGATGGACACAGTTTAGTACCAAGAGGTCTAGTTAAGTTGATTGTAAATGTTAATCAAAGACTTTTAAACTCTAGTGCTAATGCAAAGAAACTCTTTCAAAGGTTTACAATAGGCTCATTTGAGGAGATAGCTGACATATGTGGAAACGAATCAGAGCAGCAGCTATGTGATGAAAAAATACTTTTAGAAAAACTTTACTGGACCAAATATTCTGCATTCTGCAGAAAGACAAGTTGATTGAGGCCAATTCCTTTACTCGGCCAACATCTTTACTCGCACAGTGATACTTTTGCCAAATCTGAAAGAACAGACATAACTGAACATAGGATATACACAGGGCATAGTCCGCCAATTGAACATAGACCATGCAAGCTTCCTTTCTCTCAAGGAGAGGACGTTAAATATTCGGTGCAAGATTTATTAAATTTGGATATAGTACAAACTTCAACCAGTCCTTGTGCAGCTCTTGTCACACTAGTCAAGAAACAAGATAAAAATCTCGTTGTGTGATTGACTATCTCCGTTGGATTCCGTGTGCATGAAGAATGTGTATCCTATCCTAAAAATAAAATAAATACTTGAAGCAGCAATTGTCGATAGATTGCTTGTCTGGATACCGTCGGGCACAAATTTTAGAACAGGATAAATATAAAACTGAATTTGTTTGCTCAGAAGCTTTTATGAGTTTAGACAGCGGTATTTTGACTCTGCAATGCTCCCGAGACCTGTGAACGACTTAGGGATCTACTAGTTGTAAATGAAAATTAGTGGAAATGTGTTCTAGTATACATTGATCATATTATTTTCTCTTCCTCCAGCCCTGATGACCGCTTGCTTCATCTGCAGAAAGTATTTGAGAGACTAAGAGTAGTAAATCAGAAGTTAAACTGGCCAAATTTCCATTCTTAAAACCAGAAGCCCAGTTTATCGTACATATAACTATTAATAAGAATACAGTTTCTGATGACAAAATTAAGGCTATTCATAAGTTTGGAACACCTGTGAATCAAAGGACCTTACTTGGATTTCTAGATTTTGCCTCGTATTACCGTATGTTTATGAAATGGTTATTAATTATTAAAAAATTTTTGAATTTGCTTTTGAATAATGATATAGCCTGACCACATCTCCATTCTTAGGTTATCAGTACTTTTCTAGACCATTTATCCTGTATTGCGACAGTTCTTGGTTTGCCTTGGGAGTTGGTTTGGCCCAATAGGATAAAAATAATATCTATAGAACATTATCATATGCTAGTAGACAATAAAATAAAAATTAGAAAATACTCAGTAACTGAAAGAGAAAACAGTAGTTTGTGGATAGAAAGCATTGAAAAATATGTTTTGTTACACACTTACACAGATCACTGTTCATTAAAACGACTTATGGGGACGAAAACTCCAACTTGTAATCTAACCAGTTGGTCCCTGTCCCTGCAGAAAAAAGATATGATAGTTGAATACAGAGCGGGAAAATGCAGATGGACTTAGTCATTCAGAACATGGACGGGGGGGGGCGACTAAAATTGAGACGACAAAGAATGCGAGATACAAATGAACAAATAACATAGATGCTGGACGTTATGGTTTAAATATAACATGAGAAAATATGCATGCTGGGTTGATCTGTATAAAGACATAGAATTGTGGGTCAACTCTTGTGTGGAATTTGTAAGAAGATCCCAAGGGCAGGAGGTCAGCACCATAACTTCCAACAACCGTTGATGGACCTTTTCCCAGTGACGCGGTGGATATGGTGCCTGTTCATCAGTGATCGGGTCAAGAGATGTATTGTTATTTTTACAGACTTTCTGACGATGTATACAGAAGCTTTAGTGCGAAGAATGCTGATGCAAAACAAAACATACTGCAAAACGTTTCGTTGAACATATTGTGTGTTGCTATAAATGTCGGTACCTTCTATTAGACTGTTGAACAACTTTTATTGGTCTATTATTGAATCACAGTGTGCATTAGTGTAATACCCCCCGCCCAGAAACGTTATTTTGTCTGGTAAAAAATGCAAAGGATGCAGTCTAGTTAGAGTTCGTTTATCTAGACCTTTGTCGGAAAATACAATTGCCTCAAATATAGTGCTAACAGAAAGAAATAGTGATTATATTATATATTCGCACTTGGAATTAAGTTAGAGGTTACCTGAGTACACTATTTCACATGTTATGTAATTTTTCTGTTGTCATTCTATTGACAATGACCAGCTTGTATGTTTCTTTAATATTAGGCCTACTTGTATATTCTGTTTGCTATTCGCGTGTTGCCATACGTCTAGGTAAATGATGGAAATTCCAGCCAATAGTTACAAACACTGATATGTTAAAAATATGTCATTCAAATAGCCCATAAATATTTAATAAGACTACAGAATCGCCTGAGACTATTTGCTGGTAGGTCATTAAATTACCTTTAGTGAACTTAGTTTACAATTCTTAAAAAGGTGAAATTACAGTACAATCCACAGCTTTGGGTTGCAAACAGCAGTAACTGTGATAGTGTATACAGTTTGTGATTGACTTAATTAATAATATTGTAAATATAAATACTTAAATGAAATTGATTGGTTACTTTTAATTGACTTAACATTTATTTATCCTGTTAACTAATTGTTCTGATCTTCTATGCATTACTGACGTGCATATGGTTGCGATGAGTCCTATTGTCAAAATTTAAAATAAATTTATTTAAAAAAAACAGCCTTTTTTGGTGAGGGATATGTCTTGCTACCCTTGACCCAAGCTAATTATAAACCATGATCTGAGATGAGAAGGAGGTCGCTAAAATTGGGTGCAGAAGAGTTAGAGTTATGCAGGACTTAAGATCAGTTTGGATATACAAAATCTAGAGGCATTTGGCTCATTGTTGGGTGCCTAGCTCTGTAAAAGTGAAAAAGGAATAAAACATAATGTACTTGTTACAAATACCACATGAATATCATATGTGAACAATAAAGCCTTCTTGACAGGTAATTAAAATTGCGGATTAAAAATGGGTCACATACAAACTAGAGTTCAGTGGGTCTTTAAATTTATGATTTGTTGTAACCATGAAATTTACAAGTCTTGTTTCCACTTGAAAATATTAAATTCAAACTATATGCTGCAGGAGGGTGCAAAACATAATTACATAGGTTTAATGTAGGTGAAATATGACCTGAGAATATTGAAGAACTGGGTCCAACCTCCCATTATGTGTCTCTATGCATGTCTTGAACGGATTTAAAGACCATGTGGCATAACTATGAGACAGTATATAGGATAAAAATAGAATTAATCAAACTTTTGTTACAACTAAAATAGTCTTGACCTATTTTCACTGATTACACACTATATGCATAGTCCTACAGCACTGCATTAAGGATGAAATGACAAGAACGGAGAGAACATTCTGAAATGATTAGTCTTCAAAACTGGCAAAATTCTCCTCACATTGTACATTCAGCTGGGAAACAGCATAATGCAGACCCTTTTAATTCAAAACACTAATTGACAACGAAACGATTTTAGATTACAGCGTTGATTTAAAATAAAGTCTTAATTTGAAATTAAGGAGTATAGAGCAAACTGCGAACTGCAAGTTACCGTGATGACGAAGGCGACCATGAAACGATGGTCGCTTCGATTGTTAGAATGTAAGTAATAATGTGGGCACGTTTTGAAGCATTTACAATAAGTAGAGAATAGCATGAAGGCTCGTCTACCACATGATGCAGAAATTGTATAGGAAATATGGAAAGCTGGGAAAGCCCTTGCAGTCTTGATCTACTTACTTTTAGGACAGGTTTCAAGAATTTGAATAGCTTCTATCCAAGGTAATATAATACCCCAGTTGCTATCAACATCACTCAGTTCTTGGCTCTGACAGGTATTAATCCCACACACCGCGCTTGCAAAATTCAATTAATGCAGGTGCATGTAACTTAATAATTGGTTTTCTATTTATATACATTTCAGTCTATTAGAAAAATTTGTTCGTGTCATGTTTCAGCCATAAATGAACATTTTAACAAGTTTTGATAATAAATCATGACTACCTTGAGATCTACCAGTTTATTTGTTCGGTTTCAAAGACTGACGGAACTGCATTTTTTTTAGATTTTATAGGTTGTTCTTCATTTTAAAAGCAAAAGCACGCATTATAATTTAAGAACCGCTAAAATAGCATACATGAACTGACGAAGAAATAAGTTTCTATGCCATGCATTTTTGCATATGAAACTGTTATGCAGCAACACTTGTTTAACACAGAAGTCGCAGCAGCTAAACTTAAAACTAGAATAAAAAAAAGAAATTTTGATATCCAAACACTTAAGCCTGTTCTACGTGTGTACTGGAAAAGCGCATTTGAGGAAAGACGGCTATCCGTCATTGGACAATACGCTATAACACCTTTAGGGACAACAAAACACACATGACGAAACATCAGGTTTGGTTTGGTTGATGTTTTATGGCGGAATAAAACAAGTTATTTAGTGGCAAGGCCAGTTGAGCAACACACCACAGTAATTGACCCAGACCGATACTATGGTAGAATTCGAACGAGTACTCATTTGGTCTCGAGCTCGACATGTCAACCACTAAGCCACCGCAGTTCCTGTCTCCATTAGCCGCCTCTAAAATACTACTCGGTGGCATATTCTACATTCCCAAGCTTGAAGTTGATATATGTTACAAAAGCAACGTGGTAAACATCATCATAAATCCATGAGCACTATTAGTATTGATAACGGGCATTTAGGAAAGCAAGCGTAATGTTTACATAGTAGGATGTAAAACGTTATTGAAATTAATGATTTTACTATTACATTTACTTGGGAAATTATTTAAAATTTCTCTATTTACTTCTGAATTTAAGAGTTTAAATATGTGTACATGGAGATTAAAATGTTTAAATATTTATTTTGACTACCATTATTGTGCGCAATCACCTCCAAATATCCACTACACTCTAGCTACTTATATATTTCATACCAATTAACCACTCCATAGGAATGAAACAAATTTACAACCATAAGAAACTGACAGAGCATATGTTTCGAATTCATTTTAGAAAAAGGCATATGTATGGACGTACGTGCACATGAAAGCATTTGTGTATATATTGACAGTTGAAGATGAATGTAAGGTTTAGAGGGCATTGTTTCCGTTTTGTTTTGATATTGTATTGAATTTGTTCTTTTGTCCTTATACAGTTGTTGTGTTTTTTGTAGTATATAGTAAAGTAATAAAGGTGTTCGGCATTATTAAGATATCTGTCAATGAAGTAATGCCAGTATTTCAAGAATTAAATTAATTTTTGATGTATCACCAAGATTAAATACTTTTAACATTAAAATAAATATAAATCATAAACATGCAATTCATAAACATATTGTTCGATGTTATATACTACAAGTGCTTTCGTGATAATATTAAGCTCAGGATATATATATATATATATATATATATATATATATATATATATATATATATATATATATATATATATATATATATATATATATATATATATATATATATATATATATATATATATATATATATATATATATATATATATATATATATATACTACGTGTTGTTTACCGTCGTTTGGGAAGAGAGTGTTATTATCAGTCAGGTAGTTGTTGTTGGAAGAGAAAAGAACCGAGGATGGGTAGTTGTCATAAAATCGGTGCAGTGCACACTTTTAAATGGTGTCGTTGATAAGTATACATGTTTATAATTGCCTGTCTGGGTCAGTGTTTACGTTTTGTATGGAAGCGTAATGAAGTAATAGACGGCAGATTTAGTCTCCGATCTTTAACACAATTACAGCGAAGTGAATGCAGACGTAAAAAGCATTTAGTTTTACAATGTACGTGAAAATATGATCGTTTCTTCATATGGGAAAGTGTTATAACTGTTTGCTTGTTTACCCAGTTTGTTTGCTCAGTTCGAAGCATCATGTGATTATAATAATTTGACGATAACACCATTGAAAACAATGTGAAAGAAATGACTCTGATATTTATAGTAATGTCTAGCACAGGCATAGTGCATAATTGTATACAATTGTCTTCCTGCCCAGAGCAGGGACACTAGATTCAGTCCTGTCCAGGGTAGGGTCAATCTATGATGTAGTTTCCATTCTGTCCAGGGCGGGCTCTTTATGTAATAGTTTATTACTTTCAGTCTCGGATCATTCTTAAATGAATGAAATGCAAACTATTGTTTCACTGACAACTGAGGAGGCATTTATTTTCCATGAAATTCCATTTTTGGTAAATATTGCTTACCCATTTTATTCCTGAAGTATAATGGATAGATCAAATATATTTTGAATCGGCTTTATATTTGAAATCAATCCTGAGTTGTTTATTATAAACATCATATATGATCCTATTTTATCAAGCGCAGAGGTTCCTAACTATGGGCCGCGGACCTCTGTGGGCTATGGGGTTGTTCTAATGGGTATGTTTTTTTTTTTCTCAACGGAACCTAAAAGTACAACTATTAGCATCTGAAGATCCGAGACATATTGAAATTTAACAAAAGGGTCCTCAGACTCGATAAGGTTGGGAATCTCTGATCCAGTGTGTTGCTTGAAGCAAGGTTTGGAAGCATTGGGCGTGGAACCTGTTCACGTGAGAGACTGCAAGTACAATTATGGAGTTTCAGTATATGTAGGAAAAGATAAATACTATCTTTGAAAGTTAAGTGATTGCTGCACACATTTAGACCCAATGCCTTGGTATTCGGTCATCCTTACTTAACTGAACAAGCACAATTATGGAAACTCTAATGGGGTATTCTGTCACGAAAAACCTAAAATGGTGTGTGTGTGTGTGTGTGTGTGTGTGAGAGAGAGAGAGAGAGAGAGAGAGAGAGAGAGAGAGAGAGAGAGAGAGAGAGAGAGAGAGAGAGAGAGAGAGAGAGAGAGAGAGAGAGAGAGATTGTTCTCGCTGTCGTTTGATTTAGTCCCCATGATCCTTCCATACGGAATTTATGATACTAATTTTTAGAGATGCACAGACAATGTGGAGACTTGGCAATGGACCATGAGTGATTGGTAGAACGAAGGACGATGTTATATTGCAGAAATCTTAGTCATATCAGGATCTTAGGAACAAAATCTTTATATGATTACAGTTATTTTTCTTGTCTCTTTCTTAACTTGCATAGTATACAGCTTGCTGGAGCGATTCAAAACAGCCGTCTACCGACCGAAAGTGTTCTGAATCGAGTCTTACTATCGGACTGCATGGGTCAGCGACAGACATATTGTCGGGCAAGGCACAGCTACACCGAGAGCGCTGGATGTGTCTGGCCCTCTCTGTGTGGTGGCGGTAGGACCCCAAAATTTATAGCCTTTTAGTCTTATTATGTATGTAAAATAAGGCTAAATAATATATGAAGTGTGCATAGAGAAGCAGTAACTTTGGTATGCATTTTGACTTGAATTATGCTTTATTTCTATATATAATCTATATTGAAGTCACTAAAAGTGGCCTGCAGCAACAATCATGGAGTATGTTATTTTTTTTCTTCCCTAATTATGAACTCTAACAATGTTCACCTTGCAGTGTCCTTCTTGATTCAGTTATCTCTCCTATGTTTTGCTATCCCTCAGGCTGTAAACAAACACCTAAAAATAAATGTCTATTTCTAAAACAGGTTATCAAGAACGTGAGCTACGATTAGCTTGTGACCATGAAGATAGAGCTTCCGCTATAGTTTTGACTGGTTTCGTGTTTACCTTGAACATACGAGTTAAACATGTACAGTGTTATAGAGTATTCCAAGTTGAAAAACCCGGTAATAAATCACTTATCAGAACCTTTTACCATGCATTTGTCTGAATCCTCGACGTTATCAACTACATGCTAGATAATTCAATGTGGGCTTAGATAATATACTTTTCAGATGGAATCATTTGCTATTATTGCAAAAAAATCTGACATGACTAATACATAAATGACGGTGATGATTACTATTGCGTTATGAACCAGACGTTAATGATTATTAAAAATAGAAATAGGATGAAAATGACATAGAATGATCCATATAATGTTATTGATAAAAACAATTTTGAAATCTTTTGCATGACGTGAAAAAGAAAATGCTATCAACATCTCTTATAATAAACGTTTATTACTTGCAAAACGTCAAAGGCGAGATGACAATAGCTTTATGTTTGTGGAAAGCCATTTTAAATTGAATTCGACTATTTTTCAATGTTCTGATTTATAATATCGCATTGTAAGGTAAAGTAATGGACGTGTACAAGTTCCTCAATGATCAAAACATATTTTTCATCTATGCCTTGGTATAACCTTTGCGACTCATGTACTAACTGAGGAATATTTTTTTCATTGACGGTTCCATTTATACCAAGGCGACACAAGTCGTCTATAAGTACGTCTATGCTCCCCTCCTCAACGCAACCCAAGTGTATTGTTTCTAAATTGAACTACGCCAGGGTATCATACATCTAAATTTTAAACTATGATCCAATGCAGAGTTTAAAGCAAAAGCAAGATAAATGGCATTTCTTGGTAAAAGGCTGTATACCAGACAATCAGACTTCTATATCAAAAAGGGTATATTGACTATGGGGACAATGGAAATTAAACATGGGGAATTTAACATTAGGGAATGTATAGTGACAAAATATTGGGCGTGTATAGGAATTGAACAGGGGTGACGTCACCGTACTGGACACTGGCAACAATGTTGCGAGTGGCTGACCTCATTTGGGCGGAACAGTGTTGCAGGTGGCTGACCTGAATATGCGCTACTCTAGGGACAAATAGAGACATAGACATAAAGAAATGATTAGAGACAGGGATAGGCACATATACATATCACATAAAGATAGATTTATGGACATAAATGTATCACACAAACATCGTCTAAAATATTTTAAGGCAAGAGAAAATATATATCTTCTCGAGGCAATGGAGTGGCCCTGAAAAGGGCACTTTAACTTCTAGTTTGTCTCCTCTCCTCTTCTCTTCCACCGACTTCTTTTCTTCTCCATAACATTTTTCGTCGTCTGCTTATTTTTATCCTCCTTCTCATCCTCATTTTCCTTATCCTCCCCTTGTTTTCTCTTTTCCTTTTCTTCTTGTTTCATCAATTTGTCGTTATAGTTCTTATCTATTATTTTTGTCCTCTTTGCCCTCTTAATCATGTCTCTTAATCGTTCCTTGGCCTTTTTAATTATTTATCTCAATTTTTACACGCTGTGGCTTATAGTAGCCATCTTCCAATCTATCCAGCATCTCTTCCATCATTCCCAGATCGTGCACCACTTCTTGCAACTGAATTATCTTGTTCATGTGCTTAGAAGCCATTTTTGTTATTCAATCTTGAATGACAAGTATAGTATAGTAGTTTTAAATCGCTTATTGCTCGATGGCTTATACGACTGCTTACGTACCCAGGCATGGACTGCAGTCCATTTAAGAGGGCGCTTGGCCCCAGAGCTGGGCCTTTTCCTGATTCCTGACTGAATCAGAGACCTTAAAATGACCTTAATCATTCTCAAAATGCACACCACCACATCCCGACGCAAACAAAACAGACAACGCAACAGCACCCGCCCAAACCAAACCGTCCCAGACCTTGCCGCCCCAGAGCAACCAAAGAAGAAGCCCTCAAAGCCGAAAACACCGACCAGCCACCCCAGCACAGCACAAGCCTCCACCTGCCGTGCTTCCCATGATGTTGGTTTTCCTCGCCGTTGTTCCTAGTGTCCCAAGAAAGCTCTCCATATCCCCAGAAAGGTTTTGCCACCCCTATACACTTTTAGCAATTTGTAACCACTTGTTACTATGGATGTTCCTATGCCAAAATTGTGTGTGTCACCTGTGCAATTGTCTCAAATAGACCTAAGATGTGAATTTTGAAAAGATGTTATGTTGAAATTTGTGTATTTAGTGTACTTTTAACATCTAAATTATGCAACTCTGCTGGATGTATGCCATCCTGTGAAATTGGAATGACACGCACTATCGGTTTTAAGTCGCTTACTGCCCTAAGGCTTATACGACTGCTTACAGTCACAGGCTTGGACTGCATTCCCTTTAAGAGGGCACTTGGCCTCGGTGCTAGGCCTTTTTCTGAACCCTATTGGGATCGGGGACTTTAGAATGACCTTGTACGTGCTCGCTATTCTAACCGAACGCATAAGCAGACCCGCAACTAGATCTCCCGCCCAGGCCACAGCCCCTACCCCACCAAAGACCCAAAAATTTAAGCCTAACTAATCATGTATACACTTTTGTGTTTTGTAACTTTAAGCCCTGAAAAGGGCTAGTGGCCTCTCTCCTTTCCCGGGCCGGGCTCGCCAGTGTCCAGTGCTGACACTTTTTATGCCCCGGGCTGGGCTGCGCTTCTTCCATGGGGGAAGCTTACAGTCCCGGGCATGGACTGCGGTCCCCATGGAAAGGCTCGAGGCCTTCGTGCTTGGCCCCTTGTTTTTTCTGACCCCCAAAAAGACCTTCCCTAACCTAACTTATGTAAAACATGTCGCTCGAAAAATGGCAGAACCGCAACCGTCTCTCCTACCCGGGTCGCTACTCCCACCCACCAAAGCCCCCAAGTTTGTCCACCTAACTTTATTTCAGTTAGGTGGCTTATTTGTCAAATTTTGACCAGTTTTCCTACGGGTGTCCCTATATCAATTTTGTGTGAGCCACCACTGCAATTTATCTAATGAGCCTGAGTTGTGAATTTTGAATAAATAATTGAAGTTTGAATTTTGCGTACTTGGCGTACTTATAATGTTCGAATATGTACCAATCTTTAGGCGTTTGCCGCCTACTAATAACATTTATCACCGCTTTGGGATGTGTGGTTGTGCAATTTTGACCGCTTTGCCAAAGGATCTTGTTTGGGCCGTGGGTCTTCAGAGCCAAAGTGAAGACATAGGTTGTAGGCTTTTCGTTTTGGAACAGTTGGCCGTGCGGCAAGGACTGTTCATCGCTGATCGTTTGTCCGTACCAGGGTTGGGGTTTTGAGACAGCAGTGGGAAGGTGGTTAGTTCTGTATAGTCTCTTGATTTGTTTTGAAGTGTGGTCTGCTTTTGTGCGTGCTGGATTTGGGTTTTTTGGGATGTTATCTGGTGCTGATTAACTATCCCTTTTCGATTTAATGGCAATTTCGTACTTTTCTTTATTGGCAGTGAAAATTAGTAATCTTTTTATTCTACCCCCAGGGTAGTGTTGACACCGCTTCCTTGGCTTGTCGGACCTTAGACGGGCCCGCATCATCCCTCTTTCCATCTGTAGAAGAATCCTTGGTTCATGTTGATTCTGCCATCTTGTTCTAGTTGTGGTTTCTCTCATCCTTCTTGGATACAGTAGGAGCTGACTGCAACCCATAGCCTTTTCATGGTTAAGAATTGGTCGGATCCAATTCTCCGCTTCGGACATATACTGGTAGAGCTTCCAGTAAATTGGTTGAGCAAGATGTTATGTAATCTTTATATGTAATCCCCTTATCATAAAAACGACTATGGGGATTATTTGTATTTTGGGTCTTGGTCGGGCCCAAGACCCCGCTTGACTTGATAGTGCCTTCAAGTCTAGTAACTGGCATTCGGTTGGTACATTTTATTATTTCGACTCCTCGTGGAGTAGATTTTACGCTTGTTCGGCCAATCGGTCTACTCCGCTCCTGGGAGTTAGGAATAACAGGGGGAAGTTCCTGATTTTGCCCTTAGCTATCGGTCTTGACCTATATGTCCTTGTCATGGTAAAAAATCTTAGCCTATAGAATGCTTATAGGTTTCAGGATCCACCCAGGCTTGTGCTAGTGTGAGTCCTAGAGCCTGTTTTATGTTATGGACTAGGTATGGTGTTTGCGAGTATGTTGATGTTTGTATGCGGGGATGGGTTATTAGGGTTTCGATATAGGCTTATTGATTCCCTTTATTTGATATTATAAAGTTGAATTTTCGGTAGGTGTGATTCAGCTATCTTGTTGTTTTCCGGCCCCTCTCCTCCCTGTATGATTTCCAGTCTTTTCTTCTTTATATCGTATTATCTACTGTGTAATATTGGATGATTCAGTTTTAATCCTAATTTTCTCGTTAATTTGAAAGAAAAAAAAGTACTTATTAATAGCTATGTGGAGCGTTTGGGGCTAAAGTTGTTTCTACCTACGTTATTCGAGTGCTAATTTTTGATTGGTTGGTATAGATTTTGGATTTCGATCCTTCTTTTAGTTCAAGATTGCATGTTTCTTTTGTGGTTTAGGGCGCGGCTATATTCGGCCAATCAGATGCAGCCTTAGTTTAGGGGCTTATGTATTTAGTATTACCTAATTTGTAAATTGGTATAATATTAGCCCTGTATGTTGAAAGGGGAATTTGTTGTTGGTTAGAGATTTTATTTTTTTAATTTTTTTTTCCAGAACCTTAATGAACATTCATGTAGGGGTTGTATGATTAAGTATTTCTAGTATTGTTATTGTTGTGGAGTATTGCCACTGTTCAGTCAATATTTTGATACGTATTTTATAAACATATATATATATATATATATATATATATATATATATATATATATATATATATATATATATATAGATAGATAGATAGATAGATAGATAGATAGATAGATAGATACACGCATATATATACATATACACACACATATATACATACACACACACACACACACACACACACATATATATATATATATATATATATATATATATATATATATATATATATATATATATATATATATATATATATATATATATACAGACATAAATATATACACAACTACACATATTTTTAAAACCTTTACTGGATATTCATGTAGGGGTTGTCTGATTAAGTATTTCTAATATATTGTTTGAGATTATTGTGGTGGAGTAGTACCACTGTTCAGTAAATATTTTGACTGCCCACGTGTTGGTAACCGTAAGAACAAAGGAACAAAGGAATTTCCGTGAGAACAAAGGAACAAGGAGATTTTTGATTAATAGTTTTGGATTTTTATCCGTAATGTTTAATAAAATTGTAAAATTTGTAACGGAGGGTATATTTACATCATTAGTAGTAGAAATAGTTGTTTGGGGTGATAATTTCAGTACTAGTTGGTTTGAATTATTCGTACATTGTGGTTTTGTAACTACAATTAATTTATATTTATGAGGGAAATTAGTTTTTTTAAATAGACTTGTATAAATTAAGTAGATTAAATAGTTTTAAAGTAGATTTTACTTTACCTTAGCTTTCCTACTGAAGTATCCTTAATGTGAAGTGAATCATCTAATATTATCATTAAAATCCGGGAGCCCATAGAAAACACGTCCGTTCTGTTCCACAGTCCAGCCCATCTCTCGGATGACACGATTGTATTATTATTATTATTATTATTATTATTATTATTATTATTATTATTATTATTATTATTATTATTATTATTATTATTATTATTATTATTATTATTATTATTATTATTATTATTATTATTATTATTATTATTATTATTATTATTATTATTATTATATTGACCAATGCTGCGATTTATATTCATATGGCACGGACGTGAAGGAAAACATCCCTGACACCAACTACCTATATCACGTACCAAACAATCCACTGTGATAAGGGTGCTAACCTAAATAAATGTTTACGCAAAAGAAGACACTAATACTAACAAAACCATTATTCTTTTTATCAATTTCTATCAATACACAATGAAGGAAAGTTTTTATTTACGAAACATACACACACACATACACAAACGTGAGCTCAAGCACACAAACACAAGCGAAAGGACACGTACGCGCATACATACACAAACGCAAAAATCATGCACACACAAGAACACACAAACACGCATAATTATATGATTGATAACTTGATCAATCTCTCATTTCTACAGATCTGGTTCGGCCAGAGAAGGACTGCTTTTCCTCACTCTTAAGTGCACCTGGTTAATGGTGATATCTTACAGGCCCAGCATCACCACACATACATCAATTAATGGTTTTTGGTTGTGAGCGCAGATGGTTGATGAGTGACCTCATCTTTCGCTTTGAGGGATATTGAAGACTTGTTCCCTGTGTCTTCTCCTAGATGATGAGGTCTCTGTGATTCTCACTATTGCTGCTGTCTCTCCAATTTTTCGTCCCAGTTTTCCATCTGAGGGACAGCGGGTCTTGGTACTGGTGCTAGTAGTTGAGACTGTGGATGAAGTGGTGGTGGTGGAGGTGATGGCGTCCTCACATTAGGCTTGCACTAAGACGTTTGCTTAAGCATGAGGTGAGGCAAGATCTGTCCATTCTTTTATTTCTCTTCTTTCTTTATTTTCCTCTTCCTGAAGTCTCACATTCTGCAATGGTCTTCATGGCCAGCTAATCCAGGAATCAGCTGGCACACTCCAGATGCGTTTGGAATTCTAACAATGTGCATGTTCTGCTCATATTCTTTCGATGAATGATTGGTAGCCAGACTGGCGAACGCTCTGATTTAAATCCCAAATGCACGGAAGTGAAATAAAGCATCCTCCTTATACAAAAACTAATAAAACCCATTCCACCATCATTATCATAAAAGCGCGGACCTAAACGAAACACATATGGAAAACAGACTATACACCTCATACATACAAAAAACAGACTATCTTACAAATTATGGAAACGAAGTGTTTATAGGCACACATATATTTTTACCCCTCACACTATCTTACAAGCCAATGAAACAAAGTGTTTATAGCCACACATTTATTATTTAACCTACAGATACAGACAAACTCAAAGACAATTATTTTGGGTGAGAGTTCTGGAAAAGTTTCTCTGAATTGGGTTGTGTAAGGCTTGTTCTTATAACAATCGTTGCAGTTGAGGTCAACGGATATTTTTCAATCAGGTTTTGGCAGCATGATAAAATTTCTGAACTCCTCCGTAACCCGAAGAATGGGGTGGATCGTAGTAAGTGCTGGCTAACAAATTCTCTAGTAGGACAGGTCTTTTAATAAGTCACCCACTATTCACGGATGCTAATGTTTTCTTTCTGTGGTATTTTCCTGGGTTGTAATGCTTTGTGCATCCGACGAGCATTAGGTGTTGATAGGGACATAGATAAAGAGACGTGGTTAGAGACGCCGATACATGGCTAAGCGTTTTTTCGGATTCGGAGTCAAACGACAAGACTGATCTTTTTCTTTTTCCTTTTCCTTTTCGGACAGGAGAACGACGACGGTGGTGGTGTGGACTTCTTTTAGGCGATATTTTCTTTTGCATTCCGGAACACAAAAAACTGTTACCCATCGTTTTTCCCAGGTCTTTTTGTTTACAGTGGAATGCGTCGCCGCTGATTTTCAATCCGTCATATCATTTTCATGACAGGCACCACTCGACGCTGAGGGGTTCGCTACGGACAAAATCGGGTCAGTTTTTGCTTGGATAAATCCAGTAAACTCTGTAATATTCCCGAACTCTATTGGACTTTAACTTTGGCGGATACTTTGTTGCCAGCAGCTAAAGACGTGTAGGTTGTCACTGCTGTATAAATTCCTGGAGACACGGGTTTCCATTTGTTTTTCATCAAATTAGGAAAGACGTGTTTCAATTTTGGGATTGGCTGGCATCATCAGCAACGGACAGGTGGAAGAACCTGAGAGTATTGGAGACGCATGTTGTGGTTTGGAGATGTAAGGTTCCGTCTTGGCCGAAGTGCTTCTCTCGCGGATAGACGCTGCTTTCTGGGGTCTTTTCTGAGACTTTTTCTGGGGCTGTCACCTTTATCTTGACACCACTTCACTTTTTCTTCTGGGTACGATGGGTCAGGGACTGGCTTTTTTGTGGGGGATGACTTTTGTGGCATTGGGATCCCTTTTTAAGAGTTAGTGAATATCGATGATACCACCTATAGAACCGCTACCTCCAGGCTTCAAAATGATTTGCTTTTTAATTTGAGTGTCGATGCGTGGATCTGCCAGTTGCATCAAGGCTTTGATCTGAAATGTGAACGATGCCTTGCAATAATTGACGTGCTGTCACTGCAAACCATCGTAAGATTTCTCTGAGACTGGCTTCTAAACACGAGCACGTATTTGTGGATTGAATTTTACGGGAAGATGAGACTGAAGGGACGCCATGTTGACGATGTGAGAGACAGACCAAAAGAGTCTGAGGTTTTTATTGATATTTTTGTTGTTTAGCCGACGAGGAGGTATAACGTCAGACCCTTCGTCTTCGCACAAATTGTGAAACAGATGGGTATGACATCGAAAATAATCGGGGGTATTGGGTTTTAAATCCACGAGTATATTGGCGTAAGGGGTTTGAGTGACATTGTCGTACGCATGAGTCAGTCAAGGAGTTCTCTGCTGTTTTGCTAAGATTTCACTTGCGATTCATCTCTATGGATTTTAAACAAGAATACACAATGAGCATTGAGACTGATGGTGCGATGGCCTTTACTTTGTTGAAAGAAATTTTGGGTGATGCAAATGAAACTGGCATTACGATGACGCCATTTGCGCGTAAACCAGTTTAATATCTTTTTCGTCTTCTCCTAACATGTCGTCGAAGATGACCAGATGAGTGTGACTGGGGTAAGACATGTTCCCGTCGTCTTCGCCAAGAATGCCTTCCACAAACCAAGTAGACAAATCCTATTCTAGCTAAAGAATTTGAAGTAGGTAATCCTTCCCTATCAATGGGCTATTTCCATTTGACTGGCACAATCACAGTATTCAGGCAAGAAGACAGGAAAATTGTTTTGTTTGAACTTGGAGTTCGCAGAGGGTCTCTCATTCAGTTCTTGCTGTATCGAAGTCATCCTTCTTTTTGTGGCTATCGTCTTGGAACCATTTGTTTTATACCAGTGTGTCCGTACGGTACAGGGAAGTGGTTGGAAAGCCGTACTCCCTTTTTGTACACTATTTTATAGATTTTCCAAGGCTCGACTGACGATTTGAAGTTTAGTTAAATGTGTAATCTTGTGCGGTTCATAGATTGTCACTTTAAAATCTCGATCCTCTCCAGATTGCAAAGCTTCGTTCAACATGCAAAAGTTTACCACTTGTCTGGTGCGATAATCTAAAAAAAATCCTTTCACTTTGCAGTTGGTGTGCACTTCTCCTTGTTGGCCCCGGTATTCATCCGTCGCTGTAATTGTTGGGACCGCCACTAGCGAAACTGATTATCCTGTTGTCGTGCTCGTCCGTCCAGGGACCTAAACGGTCTCCTTTGATTTCAATGTGACGGTGTCCAAAGGCGATCGATGTAGATGCAACGGTCCGTATCAAAATACAGCACACAATCTCTTAAGTGGTGTAAGAATTCATACAATTATAAACGAGCATGGGCTGTCATTTAAGCTGCAACGATAACATTTCCTAATTCGTTGGTCTGTACAAATTGCAGTTCTTCTTCGTAATTGATCAGAATCAAGTCTTCACGAATGACGTCATCGTGTTTCGTGTATTTGGTTTTGTCGTAAATCATATGAAAGTAGCGAAATGTTTCTGTCAAATACTCCGTCTTGAGTAAACACGGTAGTTGTGCCATTTTCCCCACAAACAATTTAGCATTACTTCGGCAAACAATTGCCTTCCTTCTTTTTTCTCGATATGATTTAAAGTGATGCCTTTCGCTCAAAGTATTTCTCTTTGAATTTCTCTGGTGTTTGGGAGTGTGTCACTAAGAAGGATAGCAACTGCTTCATGTTTCAGTTTCAAAAAGGCATCCACGTCGTCTGTGAAAATGACTTTCTGAGTCTCGTAGCCTGGTTGTACTGTTCTTCTTTCTTTGGAAAGTGGTACATTTCGTCCACTTCTAACAACGGGTATCCCAGGTCCAAAGATTTAAACAATTCCACGCTGACCCACGTTCCTGATAAGGTGCATTCTTTCTGGGTGTGCTAATAAGGATGGTCTTAGTTGCACGTTTCGGCACAAGTACAGCACAAGGGAAACTTCAATTCTCCTTGGCAACGGTGAGGCAAAACGGGATGGTACAAGTCCGTGGGAGACAAGACTTTACATTTAATCAATCCTTCGTATTATCATATATTTTCACATCAATGTGTAGCGTCACCAATAGTGGGTGTCCAGCGAAAAGGTGACAATATTTGCACATGTAGGAATACAGTGAACACACGTCCAAGTATTTAATTTGTTTTTCTTTCTACTCGTAAGCGTGGTAGAGCAAACAGGTGGCCTTCGTCCTTTCTCCAAACAAATTCTATCGCGGGTTCAGAGGGTCTACCAACACGCAACTTTCCACGATTCGTGCTTAAATTCGTGATTGGTTTTCAAACGGTGATTGTACTCGTGTTCCCACATTTCCACGACTTGATATCCTTGTTGTTCTAACTTTAAGCGTCGATGACAAGACGCCTGGTACAAATCTTCCATGGTCCGTTGTAAAAACTGAATTTTGGTGTACAATTGAGGGTAGCAAATCGGATATCCGTGAAAAAGCAGCACCGATAAACTCGTAATCGATCTTAGGGTTTTCTAAGCCCCAATCATCTACTGAATACGTTCGACTGGCATTTTCGCCTCCTCAGTTGTGGTCATGATAGATCCATTTGTCTTCCTTGCTGCACAAGTAATGCAACCAGCGCAGAGTTTTAATCGAGTATTGACAAAGTTCATCGTTTTAGGGTGTATGGCAGCCAGGGTCTTCTCCGGCATGAATCGTTTGCAGTACACTAAGGAACACGCTTTGGCTATGGTGTAGGCTTTATCAAAGGATCGATTCCTCCGTGCTCCATGACCAATTCTCAAAAGTTTGCACAGCAGCGCCGGTTAGATCAACACCATGTGAACATTTCTTCCTGAAAGTCAAGGAGGTACGAGGCATAAGTTTAGTACCAAGCGTAGAAAGCTTCTCGTGGTTCGGTGTGCGTGTTGTCGGGGTTGTAGTAGTGAGCATCAGACATATAAGACAGAACGACATGTTGATTGGTTTCGATACTGAAGAAGTTCGGAAAATAGTCTTTGGCCATTTCGGTCATAATAAATGTTTTTTCATGAGGCTCTATAGCATGGTAAAGTAACTCATCAAATCTTTAAACTATAATTGTCGCACTTACTTGGAAATGAGTTTGGCTTCGTTCAAGTAACTTTAAGACATTCTGTGCTTTGTTCCGTATACTTTTTTCAGAAGAAACTATCCATCCCATCCCGAGAAATTGTGAGCTATCACCGTGGCATAGCGATGGCAATCTCCCTAACGTTCGATGTTCTCTTGACTCTACGTCTCGTCAATCGGGTCTTACATCAATCGGGCGAAATCGGCCAGCATGTAAGGTTATCAAAAACTTTTTCATGTCATCCATGAATCTTACTGCAGTAAGAACAATGAAAACAGATAGATTCTTGGATGCACTTCTCACACTCTCGATGAGCCACGTAGAAATTATAAATGTGAATGATAGTCTCTTACATGCATTTGAAATCGAAAATGATGAAATCCCCTTTATTCTGGCCATCTTTTTTTCCTCCTGTTGGGGATAATTTTTTTTAATGTAGCATTCGTGTTCAAAGTCCATAATTTTGGTGACAAATGTGACATTGTTTTATATCCTGGACAAATGTGTGCCTTCGTATTATTGCTTCTTATAACTTGTCTCAAAGTAGAACCCAATCTCATGAGCTGACGAGCACTTTTCTGCTGTGAACCTTACGTCTTCAGATGTTGTTGTTAACAGGCTGGGCTGACAAAATTTCGACGACATGCTGGACAAACCACTTATTCTTTTACTTTGCTAAGACCAAACATCCCTCACATTTCTATCCATAATGTTCGTGTGCTCTTTACTATTATAGCCATATTTGCATTTCTCACAATAAAAGTATCCCAGGAATCCGGTGATACTAGTAATAGCATCGAAATGTTCATCGTGATGATAAACGTGAATGGATTTTCCATCTTTGAAATTTTTGCCTCGAAACAACATTGGTCAGCGCACTTCTTGAGGGTGTACCTTCAACGTGCAGCATGGATCTAGACGTCTTGCAGTTTTTGAGTTTCAGGAATGCCATAGTCAGTGTTATTAGATAGTCCAGCTACCAGGAGTTCTGCTTCTCTTTTTTTATGGCTTGGTTTGACGTTTCAACATTGTCACAGGCTCTTTTCCATTTTGCCATGCCAATTTTGTCAGCATACGTTCGTCATACGGCGATGGCATGGGCTAAACACATCTTGAGGATTGTTAATTGACGATGCTACGCTTGATGCTGCGAAGGTTGTCTACCAATAACACTTTTCTGCTTTGTCTAGTCCCTTTAGGAAGTAAACGTGGGTTATGTACAGTGTCGCTTTTATATCCGTGATTATGAAACTTTACGCGTGTGAATATTGTCGATGACTTTGGAAGGTGTCAATTCTATTGGACTGCTAAACTCGATCCAAACAGACGACTTCAAGCTGTCGTGATATATGGAAAGTCACAAAATATCGTCTTCTTCGGTTTTACATTGTCGTTTCAGTGTGATTAACAAGGAATCACACACATTGGTGATGAAATCCTCTACTTTCTACCGTGGTATTTCGGACTTCAAACCTTTATACTTCTCCCTGTACGCGTAGGCCGTGGTTCTAATTTTTTTTAGAGAAGCGTTTGTCCGTCTCTTGAAGTAGTTTTGAGGTGTTACTGGTTGTTGACTTTGGTTTTATGTTGACTCGCTAGGTCTTGATTCTGGTTCACTCATGTCATCTTCGAAATCGCTGGCTTGGATTTGAGCCAAGACTTGAGCTACTGTGCGAGGTGATAGGTTATGTTTCTGCCTCTTACTTTCTTTTCCTTTCTTCACAAAACAGTGCGATCATTTCATCTTGAATTTAAAATGTCAAATGCATACATTTTAAACGCCATGGACCACTGTATATCAATGTAAGGTCAGTGTCTTCACTCAAAGTATTCATTTCACTCAAACCTAGGAGAAAGATGCAGCCAACAAATTTCGAACTTCTGATCAGAGCTTTATGAGGTGTCATAGGAAGGGTCATTCCTTTTGAGATAAAAGTCGGGATACTTGCTATATCTGTCAAAAGTAAGGGTTTTGGTCTTCAGAATATCCACAACGTCAAAGTATGACAAACGTCAATAGAGACAAAGGTCAGGATATCTCTTATCATTGTCAAGAGAAAGGACATTAGTCTTCAGACTGCCATACGAAACAAACGGAGGAGGAGGAGACGGGTTCCCAACAGGAAGAAGAGGTACCTTCTGAAAAGGATGAACCCATACACGTTCAGAAAGGGAAGAAAAGACGAGAAAAAAGTGAGGAAGTAATGAAAAACCGGAGACAGTTAAGATATTAAAAAACGGAGAGAGTGAAAAGAGAAAGAAGAAAAATGAACTTTTGAAACTGATGTGTTGTGAAATTGGATTTTAAAATTGTACCAGAGAATATAACAGAAAGAAAAACTTACGTGTTTCTTGGTTTTGATTTTATAATAAGTTTTTGCACTCACGCACACGCACACGTAAATCATGAAAAAGGGGACTTGATCTTTATTTGATTTTGGCAAACATTGAGTAGTTTCTTTTCGAGAGAGGTGGGTGACCTTAAAAAAGGGCCGTTGGATGTTTGTTTTATAGTCTTCAGGAACAATAAGTAATGAGATTTAATTGCCTTATCCCTTTACCACGACCAAGGCCTACTTCTGGAACTGCTACTGTCGATGATTTGGTGTGTTTACGGGGTTCGATTGTTTGGCTCTGGAATGTCTTTTTCTATTAGGTCGTATTAAAGAAGTCTAATAGATTTGTTTTAGACTTCTTAACTCTGCCAAAATGTCTTAGAGTATCGTCACCGTTTGACTTTCACTGTCTTCCTTCTCTCCTAGACCTTGTTTCTTATCTGTTTCTTCTTCCTGTCGTTTCTTTCTTGCCTCTTCTTCTCGCTGATGTTGTTGAATGAGAAAGGCGTGTTCTGCTTCTTTTTCGCTGTTGCAAACATTTCTCCAATTTTTCATTCTGTCTTTTTTTTAAATCATCGACGTATGGTAATGAAGAAGGTTCTTTGTAAAGGAACAAATTCTTGTGAAAAGAGAAAATCCACTAAATCCAAATTAAAATCATTCTCTTCTGGAAGTAGGACCTTTTTTGCTTTGATAGCGGATGTCAAGTCATTACTTCTTTTCACCACAGCCAGTGCACCCCAAGTCATTGCCTTCGTAGTTTCCGTCATGTTCTAACAATGCCGCATTGATTCACTGTGGACAAACAATAGCGCACCTATATAGGGAATGCGACGTCACAGGTAGCTGTCTTCTGATTAAAAGAAACATTCCGTACTGTGAATGAATTTTGTAACGCGTGTTAGGATTGGTGTAAGAATTCAATATATTTTGATCCGCTTTTCCACTATAAGGAACCGCGGTTCATCTTATTCCATTCAACTTTTCTTCACAAGATGTGGACTGACGTAGAATTGTCTATTCTCCTATCGTCAATGCTGTTCAACCCGGACTATTTCATGTATGTCAGATCATCATGGCCAATTACCCTGATCACTGATACAGACCTTTGGAAACGAAGAATATATGTGGAGAGACAAGGCTCTCCGAAGCGAGACTTAATCTACGATCCTGAGGTCAGACGAAGTTTGCGAAAGAGATGAAGATCTGTACAATACTCAATTTGTTAACGGAATGGTGCTAACATATAAACTAAATGTTCTTTTCAGGGCCACTTTATTGCTTCGAAAATATCTTTCCTCTCTTGCCTAAAAAAATTGAGTCGATGTTTTATGTGAAAGATTTATGTCTATAAATCTATATTTGTGCAATATGTCAATATCTCTGTCTATGTTTATATCCATGTCTCTGTTTGTCTCTATTTGTCTCTAGAGTAGCGCGTATTCAGGTCAGCCACTTGCGTCACTGTTCCACCTGATTGAAGTTAGCCACTTGCAACATTGTTGCCAGTGTCCAGTACGGTGACGTCACCCCTGTGTAAATCCTATTGTCTCAATGTTCAATTTCCCTTGTCTCCATACAGGCCCGATATGTTGTATGTCGCTATAAGTTCCTAATGTTAAATTCCCATTTCACTATATTCGACATACCCTTTTTAATATAGAATACGCATTGTCCCCTTATCTTCCCCCTTCCCTGCTGATATCTCAGTGCAATTTTCTGTCGTATTTTGTGTGGCTATCTTGCTTTACATATCAATAATGTAATCAAGATCTTGTTCCTGAAAGAAACGAAAAGCATGTAGTTAAAATTATCACCTTGTTTGAAAATGCATATCGACACTTTCTTCAAAGTTATATATTATATGCAAAACCAGGCGATGATAAAAATTATCACTAAATTTTGAAGAATATAGCATGGAAGTAAAGCAAATATTTGCTGCAAACAGATTTTGTTTTATTTCATTGCTTAAAGATAGTCTCATAATTGTTTTAAAAAATTGAAAAGCTTACCACGAAGGAGGTAATGTTTGTCAGTAAAGGTAATAAAAAGCAGTCAGATTAGCTGACATTAGTAATGGTGTTATTCCTAATAATGTTGACCTCAATTACTATTCAATATCACTGGATTTGTTTAATAAACGCTAATAGCTATGCAACAATGAAAACTTATAATGTATTGTTGTTGTGTGCAAATAAATCTACATATTACCTTCTGTAAGTCGAACGACCTTTCCTTAAATTCACGCAAACGCAAACCTAAATATAATTTCAATTGTAAAACAGAACTAAAAGGCTCATTCAATATTTTTGTCAGAATTGGGATACAAGTGCCATAACACATGATGTATATTTGACAACTATGCAGAATTTCAGTGTTGTGACTCGTTTCAAACTTGACACTATATGAAATGCTGACAAAGAAAATTAAATAGGATTAATCTAGATCAGTGAGTAATGCACTTTAAGATAACAGGTAAGTTAAACTTTGTGCACGCATCTGTATATTTACCTTTACGCAGATTGTTCGAGGAAAGGTGCGATTGGTCTTCGGGGACCAGTCATTCTATGCCAAAGTAATTTTTAAAAAACCCAATGGAAAATCTTAACTTATATGCTTTTTTATGGAAAGAAGTTCTAAGTTAGAAAGAGGTTTTCCAATTTCTAAGTTGATATTTTTATTGCACTAGTCCTTCCTGATAAATCCTGCTAACATTTCTTTTTTTTTAAAATCTGCAACTAATAACTAATACGGATAATTATAATGTATTCAATGATAATAAACAGCAACTATTATTCCAGTCATTGTGGTATCCATTCGAAACACTTCATGGTTTTCTGCGGAACACCTCTGTGATCGGATTAGGTTAGCCTAACAAATCTCCAACCAATAAATAAAGGAGTAACTTTAATGTGTCCCAGGAGAATAATGATATTTAGTTTTATGACAAGCGATTGTCATTCCAGTCACGATGCTGACGATCGTGGTTTTCTGCGGATCAACCCTGGGTCAACTCTAACCAGTTTATTTATGCTTAATGCTTCTGTCTGTGCGTGTGTGCGAGGTTTTTGTTTACAAGAGAAGTTAATGTCTCAAATTTCAACGTCGCCCAAAGTTTCTCGTCATCTGGTAGATTTCAAACGAAATGTGTTGGCAAATGAAGTTACATTTTGCAAGAAACGTAATATAGATATTGGTCCTATTTTTATTACAACTGCATTGATGTGCTTCAAGTTCACCGTTATTTCCTTGACGTTGATGGTAATCGAAATTGGGATCATTATTGCATGGTCCTAAATATATATTACGGACTGTTAAATAACTTTGTTACAAAGATGTAGCCAGTTTCAGAGGTCAATGATCCTATAGTACGGATTTTGATATCGCTATATTTTTGGTTCTAGTAGAATCAAGTGAATCAGAACTACCTGTATGCTAACTCTGGTGTAATGCAGATTTGAAGATGTAAAAAAAATTTCAAAGCAACATATCTCCTAAACTTGTATTAAAGAAAAAATGAATGGCCACAAAATTCAATTTCAGGAAAGAACATGAGTATCTCTTACAATAGGTTGCTATATTATGGACTTAAGATATAAATGCACCCAAAAATATAGCAAGTTAATTTAATCGTAGGTGTTTTGTAATAAATACAAATTAATTCAACTTGCACTGATGATAACTATTATTATTCTCTTCATCAAAGAATAATTTGGTCCTAGTTAAATGAACAAACAAATTATGCCCTGTCCTGAGAAGTCAATACACATAAATATCAGTCTATATAAGCACTTGATGAATATCACTGTCAATCACAAGGTTCAGATGATCCATAGAGTATCAATGAAAATGCTCGAAAAATACATTTTCCCTGAATCCCATGAAAGAAGTAGAAAATAAACACGGCCCTAGTTCCGTGTGTATTCTTCTATGATGAAGATATGAATTTATATGTCTGGAGACATACATATACACATCCACTGGCATCGTGATACTAAAGGTAATTACATCTCCGTCTGTTTTTGTTTATTCCATTTGATCCTGTCCTCTTTCCATCATGCACATATACACAACCTCGGCTTCAACACAATAAGTCCCACGAGAAGCGCCAAATGTTGCAGCAATTGCCTTACAGAATGGAAAAACAAGTTCAATATTTGTTATAAGAAATTAGGTTCATTGTGAACGATGTTAGTAAATGAGATTAATACATTTCTCCTGTTTTCTTACACCCTGCAAATACAATAACAATACGTTTACTACAGCTATAAATAATAAAGTCATCAGTGAATTACTGTTCTGCATGCATACATTCAGTTTACAGTATATTCAATACGAATGACTTACTACCCCATATATTTATTGTTGTTGTTGGGTTTAAGGCCATTTTTTGTAGCACAAGACAGGCTATACATGGCGGCCAGTATAATTGGTGGAGGAAGAACCCTGGAAAACTCCTTGAAGTACCACCAACCCAAAAGAAACTACTGGCAGCTTTTCTCACGTACCCAAGTTAGCCGAGACTCGAACTCACGCAGACAGAGGTTAGATGGCAGTGATCCGAACCGTTAATTGGTTTAGACCACATGACCTCTCGGGGCCCCTCCTATGTATTTATTAATTATCGATCTAGAGAGATGGTTAACCAAATAAACCAAATAAATCTAAGCAACAAAAAAAAAAAAAAAAACAGTGTGTAGAACAAAAGTAGAGAGCAGACAGACAACAAGCGTATGGAGAGAACGATAGGCTCAGAAAAAAATATGCAAGTTGATGGCCTATAAAAGCTGATAAAATGCATAAAAATACATTTCAGAGAAATATGCAGAATACTTATAAACAAAACTCTTCCATTAACTATATTATAAATCTATTTACCTTATCATATGGGACAAAGTTAAGACGCATTTTCCTTGAAGCAAAATAATCATCAGGCAGATTTCTTACTGCATTCCATGACCAGCATCCTTTAGAAGCTCCAATGTAATGACCACCACTAACATACTGTTCATGCCATGTTGTTTATGAAGACAAATAGCAAACTAACTAATCAGAGAGTTTCTTACAACTTTACATACAACAGAACAACTCAACATCAACAGCCATCAGGGTATCTCCAATGCTAAGAATGAACAAAACTCGAACAGGTAATCCTGGTTCAAGGTTTTCTAAATGGATAAATATGTGTAAAATAAGAATAACACAATAATTGCAACTGGTGTCTTTATTTCACTCATCAATGAATATTAATTACACAAAAAAATAAAATACCCACTTCTGCCTAGCTAAAACATGAATATATAAAATTATAAAATATATGTTCTGTTACATATACCTGGGCCTTCTGGGACTGACTATTTAACCTTTTTTCAACGGAAATTTTTGAAGAAAAATTAAACTGGCTTTCAGCGGAAGAAAATAATTCCATGCCGCGACAAACTTAGATAGCAAAAATGTATGTATTGGCTGATCTTAGTGAAAAGTATTTACAAGTTTCATCTATCTGAGGTTGCCTGTTGACCACCTGCTACTGACAAGATATTTCTGTGTGGTCCAAAACTTAAACAGCAACAAAAAATATTTCCTTGGTTTAGTTTTCTTTTCTTACTTCATTTCCTTAATACGATAAATATGATCATAATATATTCCATCCACATCCTGCCACGTCACTACCAATACATTCACCATTTATGTTTTCTCTAATACCTAGGAAGTTTGTGTGCTTATATCAATATTGGTTAATCATTTTATTTTCTGGTATATGTCACTCACTTAGTAAAGATCATATATTTGGAAGATACTGGAAAGCTGTAAGACACAATACAGTGCAGATCTTGTATAACCTCGAGGAAGTAGAGTTTCGCTTGATAACAAAATACCCCATCCTGAACAAGCAATGACAACTGCTACCTTGGAACAATAGTGGCAATATGGTGCCAACTGAAAATCAATAAACACACACACACACACACACACACATATATATATATATATAATCAATAAAAAACACACACAAACACACACACACACACACAAACACACACACACATATATATATATATATATATATATATATATATATATATATATATATATATATATATATATATATATATATATATATATATATATATATATATATATATATATATGCATTGATAATTTAGGCTGTTATGGAAAATATTGTATGAAAGCAGTTTATGGATGCATCTGAAGACTTGAATGTTTACAATAAGTTCTCCTTTGGAAAACATTTTCATCGGCGATCTCTTTCACCCTGAACTTGGCCTTTTGCGTCAATGGGATAATGCATATTTTGGTCGTATATAAGGACGACTACCGCCTCCTATGTTTCAGTTAGTAACCTACTTCAGATAACGCAATTTGGTGTAATACCAAAAGTTTGCCTTACGTATCATCTAGTATCTGTCACAAAGTAAGATCAAATGGCTGATATCGCCTACCAAAACTATGTAAGTAATGCCAGCCGTGAAGATGCTGAGGCGTACCATTCCAACTTTCAGGCGTTCAAGGGAGGACTGACACCACAACAAATCGCCGATTATTACTCGCAGTGGGGCGCCAGCGGAAAATACGACATTGTAAGTATTTTTAAAGAATATTTGAAGATAACGCGTCCCATTTATGAATTGACAGATGCTATTTGTAATAACAAAAACTTTATTTAATTTTTTTATATTGATGTGAAAATAGTTTCCATACAAGTAAAGAAAAATGTAAGGTGTGAAAAAGATGTAGTACCAATTTTTAACATCAAATAATATCCTGGCGACATAAATGTAAAAGACTTTCAGGCAGGATCGTATTTAAGAATAAACTTTCACACCAAAAAACAGTATTGTCGTCTCAAGATTACTACGCAGCATACATGTATCAAATATCCAATTCTCCTTGAAATAAAAAAATCTTCAGATTTTACAATACATACTGAGAGCTCGAATTTGTGCTAAACGAATGACATTTCGTTTATTGTACTAAACGGTGTTGTCCATTTGTGATGATTAAGCATTTGTGTGGTCATGTTTGTTTCTTTTCCATACATCGATTGTACTGGCGCCATTGAAAAAGTTTGAAACAGTTTGTTAAACAGATGCAGAAATAAACGTATATATCTTCCCTAATTTGTCACGTGATGATGTGGCGTTTTGAGGATTTAGTCGAATTATGATTCATCGAAGGAGCCGCGACCTTCTAATTTAATTTTCTATCTTCGTGACTGCATTGGCTTCGTAGATTAGTACAAATGTGACGGACTACATCAATCTCAAAACAAAACCTATTATTTCTTCTCATCAGAACAAGTATCAATAATTTAAGATAATGGGTTTTTTTGAGAAGATAAAAAGCTTGATTAATATAAATTTAGAAGTTTGGTATAATTCTTTTCCTTTAAGATATTTATCGTCTTTACTTAACTCTACTTGTACGTTTTACATGTACTCTTGTGCATTATGGATCATATACTATAGATCAAATTCAAACTTTCAAATTCAAACTCTTCTGGTTTCAATTTTGTTTTCCTCCATATGGGATCTATTCGAACGTGTTCCTCTTTTTCACTCTTTAAAACTTGTAAAGACTGGGTCCTTGAAAAGAGGAGATATACATTTCCTATTTCATTACAAATTTCATTTCTTCATGGAAGTTATGTTTTGAATTTTATTTGCATTTTATACCAGCATCTTGGTTCGAGTCGTTACTTGGGACCAATGCAAGCTGCCCGTGCAATTGGAGAGTACTTTGTATCTGACAGAGAAAATGTACGAATTCTGGATGTTGCTGCCGGTACTGGAAAAGTGGGACAAGAGGTGCGTATCTGAGTCTGATTATCTTCTTGTTGACTACGGTTATATCTACACAGAAGGAGTAAGCGTACGGCTTGATATCGCTCACCTCGCGCACTTAATTTAAAAAATTGTCAGTTTGTATGAACTGAATGATGTGTAACTTATCTATCTAGCATTATTATTTATCGAATTTACCCGTTTTACTGTAACTTGATAAAAAAAAAACATTTCTAAGATACTGGCACAATTAGTATGGGCATAACTATCTCAAGATGGTATAAACCTATTTACCATGTGTTAATAAAATCGGATGAGAAAGTTGGGCTCTGGGAAATGAAAAAGCTCAGTCAATAAGTCGCACGATTGCTTCATTTATATACGTAGACATCACCTATTTATAGTACATGTACAAGACTATCATGCTATATGCACATTTACAAGTCTGGAGCAAAATGTGACAGAAATTCACTTTACAGACCGGTTAAAAAGATTCACTTTGATACACCCCAATCATTTTTGTGTATATTGCTCATAATCAAACTCATGCAACTTCTTTGTGATATAAGATTATGTAACAAGCTTTATCACTATATAATCAGAAATATTAATAATAGTGTTGATAAGTTCAGCCACTCATATTCACGGTCACCTGATTACTATGCGTTTGTATCGCTGGGAATCATACTCTTATGAGATATTGATAATATAAACTTATTTACCAAGTTTGATCAAATTATGTTTACCAAGTTTGATCAAAATCCTACGAACTACAGTCTCAATAGTTGAGCAAAATTATACAATCAATAGCAAGATCAACTCATTAATGTACACTGACCACCATATTAATTAAACTTGTGCAGAATCATGATGATATTTACCAAAATCACATGAACATAAAGTCAGAAATACCATTTCTCATATGGTAAGAAGTTCATTTAGATGTCAAGTATCCCTCTGGAAGACCGGAAACGATAGTACATACGTTGGGTGTACTCTGAAGTCTCAGAGGATAAGAGTCACATCAAGAAGATTTCGGTTCACGAGATTAGAGTGATCTCTGCAAACTTCGTGTTCGAACGCAAAGTTTCAATCCGAGACATAGTGGATGTGGTTGTTGACATTGAGTCAACTTTCTTTAATCGCAGAGAATTAGCTTCTCAGAGACAAACTCTGGATCTGGTTGGTCCTGACATTCAAAGTCAACTTTCTTTAATCTCAGAGAATTAGATTCGCAGAGACAAACTCTGAATCTGGTGGGTCCTGTGACAGCGGCATAGATGACCACCAGACCCAGTTACGAGTCAACACAGCCTAGTAGCTTAGCTATATTCTCCTGTGAAATTTTGTATGTAAGAAGATTTCAGTACTCATTTTCTTAACCGTATTGACATCACAATCGTGTGAATTTACGCTGTGTTGATTATCAGTTAGGAGTTATAGGTTACTGCATTTGTATGGGAAAATATGAACGAGTTTTTCATATGGCTATACTGCACGACCCTGAGAGTGCAGTATATACATCTGAAAAAACGAGTTCATATTTTTCCATTCAAATGCAGTAACCTTTTTATTATATGCTCACTTGTGTTTCATTACCAAAGACTTAATAATAAAATTCACAACCAGATATATTTAATAATAAAATTTATTATTTTATTAAAATAATAAATTTTATAATCGTAGATTCTTTCAAAACACAGTAATAGTATTCATGCGCGTATAGCTCCGCCCACAAACATTTTAATTTCATAGGGTACCGCGCGCTTATGTACATCAAGCACGAGGAGTTCAATATGAAAGTGTTCAATATCGTGGAACATTGAACGATTCTCACAATGTAGAGTTAACGGAGAAAAAAATGAGCATATAATAAATCGGGTTATTGTTCATATATGAATCCATCCATACTTGCCTAGAAGGATGTCCGAAGCAGATGTTGGATAGTCAGCATTCCATCCTCCTTTACATACTCTACTAAAGTTAATGTGATCTGGAAACGTATTTATAGGAGAGAGCAAATGAAAGGAAATTATGTTTCTCCGAGAATATATACCCGATCTACATTATTTAAAAACCCTCCCAACCACCCGGCCATACGAGCATCCATGTTCACAGATTGCGCAGCTTAAAATCTAGCGTTACCTGGTGATTATAAAGGGGCATAATCGGCAATAGTTCTTGCCCTTTGATTATATGAACAGACTAAAGGACGATTTTTCGTCTTTTTAGTCGGACTGGATTCGGGAGGCAGTAGGCTTATATCCTGAACGTTATTGTGGTCAGGGAACGTATTTGAAAGTAATGTATTTAAAAGAGACTTACTTTCACTCATAGTTGTAAATTTTAGATTATTTTTAGCCGATCTTCCACACTTGTATTAATATCATGTTAGAAAAAAGGGTATAGAGTGAACATCAACTCTCTCTCTCTCTCTCTCTCTCTCTCTCTCTCTCTCTCTCTCTCTCTCTCTCTCTCTCTCTCTCTCTCTCTCTCTATATATATATATATATATATATATATATATATATATATATATATATATATATAATTACATCAACTCTACCAATCGTATTCAACGTTTGTTATTAATATGCAAGGCTCTCGTTATTATACTTACGAGTGGTTTTTATGGTACAAGCCTGTATTTTAAGTTTTAGGAATGTCCAGTCAGAAATATAACCTCCAGAACGTTAATCTGTTCAGTTAGTCAGATGCAATACCACTTCATTAATAGACGCAGATTTTGATTATTATAGAACTTATTAGAGATATGAATGGGATTGCAACATCTTTTAAGATATGTCAAATTGTTCAAGAAATATAGATTTCAGAGTAGCAATACGATCAACCAATCTGATGTAGAATAACATCTATCACTATCAAACTGTTATAGAATCTTGATTGTGTAAACACATTGTCTGATTTTGATCGAAATCAGATCAGAAATATGGTATAAGGAACGGCGACACGCTTAGTCAAAGAAATACATATATACGGTCACCTCATTTATATGTACTTAAGTTACTCATGTTCAACCGCGTCCAGTATATTGAGGAAACTTATCTTCCAGCTTTGACCAAACGCGAATAGGAAATATGGCCTCCAGTGTGATAAGAAGCAGTGATTGATTGACAGACATCGCACAACAGTTGACGCACAGGGTCATACTATCAACTCCTTTGGCCTTACGGTCAGATAAACTAAAATGTAACAATCATGCATTACTCTATTCAGCTAAATATAAATGCACATTAACGCATTGTTTTGTAATCAAAGTATCAAATGGAAGTCCCGCTATCTTAAAATAAAATTCCTCGCAATTGGCTTTATTGGATATATTTTTTAATGTTTGATTGCTCTTTCTTGGATACCAATTTTACTACCGGCTTGTCAGGCCTAAACAATTTCAGTGGTATTTCCACCAGACGGAGATATTCTTTTTATATATTACAGCTTTATAATCTGGGGTTTCGTAATCTGGAAGCCTTGGACCCATCGGAGGGTATGCTAAAGAAAGCGAAGGAAAGAGGTATTTATATCCAGACATTCCAGTTATACTTTGAGCTGAACTTGCCAATACCTGATGGTGTGTTCTGTGCTTTGTTTCTATAAAAATAAGACATCATCCTATAATAAACAAACAAGAAAATCTGAACAAATGGGGGCATTTTCAACAAGTTAATTGCTAATTATTTGTTTTCATTTGCCCACATTTGTTTAACAATTTCTCCTCATTATTAGAATGAAATAAACAGGTAAGCAAGATTTTTTAATGAATTGCCTTTATGTTTCTCTCAGCTTTGAACTTATCTTTACCCATGATTTTAAGGAACAATATCGATCATAAATTTTCGTTCATTACATCCTGATCAAACTGAATAAATGTAAATGAATGGTAAATATTTTATGTAATTAAAACTGAACTAAGTTTTTGGATCAGTTCCATCATTTCGCAGAATGCTAATATAAGAGGAAAATGTTTCAAGCACTTTGATCATACGGTTGTTTATAGTAGACTTTCTTCGATAACAGACCTAGCCATCTGCACTCTTCTTTCCACAGATTCGTATGACTGTTTAGTTGTTGTTGGTGGTATGGGTGAAGGTCATTTACCTGCCGAGTCTGTGCATGAGATGATACGTCTTGTAAAGCCAGGTATGTCAAGAAATAGGACAGAGAAAAAACACTTGTAGTACATCGAAAGGTTAAACATAATAATACATGATCATTAGTATATGTCATGGGCATTAATACTCTAATCTTGTACAGTAGAATTCAGGGAAAATCGGACAAAAGCCTCCTGATAACATTTGATTGCATGGACATGAGCACATGCCATTGCTAAATTGTACTTGCATAATTTCTCTACATCTACCTTGCAAATGCCATGTTAATCATTTCTGTTATGTATAATATTTTTGAAATACCGTTTATCATCTACTATGTAGAGGAAAATTTTTATATTACCACGGGTATTGAAGTTTAAAAGCCTAGGTAATAATTTGGATTAGTTTTAATACCACTTACCCAGTGAGAAGTGGGCTAAGGGGGCTAACATTGTAGATACATTTTTATTAGTTGTTAGTTGTTAGTTAACTACTTGCGTTTAGTACAGATATTGTCTGCAGTCTGTATACATGACGTTATACCTGGAACCATGAGGGGATGCATCATAACAGGGAATCGCAATTGTGACTGTAACCTATATTTTATGTTTTACTGATCTTGGGTTTGTTTCTAAACAGTTCTTGTTAAATCATGAAGCTCAATGATTGTATGCGTCTTTATCAGTATCACCCTCTTCAAAAAGAGTTTCTGTGACGGGATTAGGTTCAGATTTTGTGTTTAGCTCATGATCAATATATTTTTTAACCCTGTGTAAACAATGTCATACAATGAGTCATAAAACCAAATAAGGAGATGCATCTTAAGGAAAACTAAGGCCTTACCACAAAGATAAGTCCCTCTGACATACATTTTACACGTGACGGACTCGTGTTCAATTTTTTATTTTAAGGTTATCACTTAATGTTTGTTCGTGCAAGAATTATTAAAGTAGACAATCATATGCATCACTGTAACCTATATTTTACACTTTACTGGCTTAAGTTAAGATTTGCGTTAGCTCAAAACTGAAAGTAGATTTATTACACCAAGCATGCATGCAGGATTACATAGAATCATGAAATTTGGTTGGTGATGCATCCTGATGCGTTCTATATGCTCAAAACAAATGTATATCACTGCGACATGCATTTCAGGCTTCTTTCACTTGGATAAGATTTCGTGTTAAGTTCACTTCTCTGGCACTTATTCAGATAGAATCGTATATTCACTGAACAAACTTTTTAACAAATAAAGATCAAGGTGAGTTATATTTCACCTTTTAATTGGTATTGTTAATTTGGGGAGTTATTATCGCATTAGTTTTGTGACATGCCGTATAATTTCTATAATCCCTCGAATCAAGAGACAAGGAGACGGGATGCAGCAGCTTATAAGTAGTATACCCCTTCTTGTACAAAGAGGTAATTGTGATCTATATTTCATTTTTCAATACTTTACTAATATGATTGTGTGTAAATATCATTTCGTAAGTCGATCATGAAATCGGATAATGGAATGCATCTATTTAGGTATTACACCCTTATAACTAAAGAAGATGACTTGACTTACATTTAAAGGTTAATTAACATAGATTAACTATTTGACATTTGCAATGGATTTGACTTTGTCCATGCTTGGCATTAGCCCCATGGCTATATTTTTTTCCATTCTTGACTTCAGCCTATGTCTAGGCTTTTAACATGCTTTGCATCCTACAGAAGAAGACCCTTTCTGACCAGAGCAGTTGGAAGTAGAAATACATTCAGTGATAGGGGCCCCGAGTGGCTGAGTGGTCTAAAGCGCTGTCCGTTACCGATCACTGCCATCTCACCTCTGTCTGCGTGGGTTCGAGTCTAGGATTCGGCGAATGTGGATATGTGAGAAAGCTTGCCAGTAGCTTCTCGTGGGTCGGTGGTTCTTTCCGGTGATTTCCCGGTTTCTTCCTCCACCATTAATACTGGCCGCCATGAATAGCCTATCGTGTGCTGAAAAATGGCGTTAAGCACAACAACAACAACAACAACAACAACAACATTCAGTGATAAGCTTTCGTTATTAATGGCCCATTATTTATTGTCACATGTTTCCCTGAACAAGTAAAAATATGTAATGAACTGAGTTTGTACTACTGGCTGTCACCCCAAGGTTACTAAGATCATGACAGTTTCACCCAGAAACATCTGCTTTCTAGGAATGGACAATAAGAACAGTTTCTGAAACAAAGTGTAAGAGCAATGATTTTAAAAAAGAAAAACCAAATTATGCTCTGGTACTTATAAACTCAATATAGTACCTCTTCTGTGATGTCACGGAAACATAATGCTAGTTTTATTGCTTTTTTTCTTAATGCCTTATCATAACACAAACACACACACACACATATATATATATATATATATATATATATATATATATATATATATATATATATATATATATATATATATATATATATAAGTGTGTGTGTATTTATGTTGTGTAATGGCATTAAAGCACAATGATGTCTACATGGTGCCGATTCAAAGTTAACTGCTATAAATAGAAAGATTAGGAAGGGAAACAATGATTCGTTAGAAAATAGGCAATATCTTGTTAGCAATAGCCTTCAGGCTGACTTTTGCTTCGATGATAATTAATAATAAACATTTTTATTTCATGATGTGTAGACATACGTTATGTAATTAATGATTAAACTCTTTTATAAAATATGTTTACAATGTGAAGAGAAAAATGCAGTATATATGAAGGGTAGAAAACTTATTAAATTCTAGAGAAGCTTGAGTTAGTAATTCAATGCTACATTTATAATGTGCATTAATTGCTTTCATACTTTATAGACGTTAATCCTAATTTTATTCAAATTGAATTACCGTGTATATGTTTTGTTTGTTTATTAGTTTACTGAGAATGGATCTATTAGCAGTCTAAAGTCCTTCTGATAGGGATGTGAGCCATTGATAGTTAAGTATCGCTGGCTGCATCAGATAAAATGTCAAATAACTCTTACTTTGAAATATTGTTGTCCGTAAGGTCAATATCCACATGGAGATTAGCTTTTGGGCAATCAGCAAGTACTCTCAAGAAATTTACCTTCGCTTTCGTCGAAAACAAAATGAATTGTAAATCGGTAAACGCTTGACTGAAATTTCATAACTCGAGCTTAAGCATTATTTGTGTATTTTGATATTCATTTCTTAGAATGTTGCAGGTAAGTAGTTACCTAATTTTCACTTTTGTTTAATAACAGGTGGACTTGTTTGTATAGCGATGAGGGAGGAATACCTTCAGTATGTGGAAGCTTATAAAGACAAACTCCAGCCATTGATGGAACGTCTTGAAAGGGAAGGAACATGGTACCAGTACAAAAAGGAACATGTTTCCAACTATGCATTCGGAAAAGACGGTACAGTTTTCCAATACGTTGTACATTAATCGGATCTGCAATGATGTGGACAAGAAAATGTGTCATGTGACTGGAATCTGTATCCTGTGACCTCATGGCAAGTGTCTGGGATGTCATGTAACAAGAAATATGTTATGACTAACGGCATTGTCTGCAGACAATATGCTTTACATTACTCATAGTAATTACATTACATTTAAATTACCCCTAGTTCATTTCTCCGTTATAATTTTTACCACAATACTAATACACATGACCAACACCCCAAAAAACAACAAAAAAAAATTAAAAACCCAGCGTTGGTTTAGAAAAAAAAGCTATCAGGAGATCTTTGTATTCAGAAAATAAACCAAAATAATATTTAATATGCAGTTTAAACAATATGGCTAGTATAATATTATGCTCTTATCGTCTTGCATACTGAATGCTACGGAAATGTTTAAGACCTTTGAAATTTATATATTTTGTAAAGTTGTGAATTTGTACTTTCATTTGATGCATGATTTGATAAGCACGATTTGTGAATTCAATGTGTGTGTGTGTGACGAATAATGGATCTTTTAATATACGTGTATTTCTACTACAGTATTCATACGTTCAGTGTAATATTAATAAAGACTGCAAATTAAATCCTGCATGCAGCAGTTCTTTTTTGTTTGATCTGCTCATCTCGTTTTTCATTCGTCCATGTAAGAAAAATTTGTTTTCAGTCTATGACTGTTATTTTCGAGTCAATTAAACATTACTGAGGATCATCACATTTAAAGCAATCAATATCGAAATGTGTGTTGTTTCATTCTCAAAGGTCTGTAGATGCAAAAATTCAAGCCGTGTCTCAAGTTGACAATAGGTGTCCAAAAATCTGTAGACTCTGCCTGTGCAATTTTAAAAAAGCCCCAAAACAACTTAAGTCAAAAGTTTGTCAGTCTTGGTTTGCATTAATTCCGTGCTGTCCTATTTTCTGAATGTATTTGGCCCTGAAACATAAACGTAAGTTCTTTTGACAAAGATCGCTGGAGATCTATCTGTTCAGGACCGTGTTTGTATTTAGACCATTCAAATGGTCCCGACTATGATATATTACATTACAATGGAGGTGATCTCCCAACGAGCTACTATTAAATTTGCACAGATGTCTCATTTAGAAAAAGTAGCCAAGTAAAAGTAATAATCAAAGCTGACGTGCTTGTTTTCATGGCTATTGTGAATTCAAATTACGTTGCTACTGCTAAGAACATCTATTCTGGATTCCAACCTTACTAATGGGGGGCCCCCGAGTGGCCGAGTGGTCTAAAGCGCTGTCCGTTACGGATCACTGCCATTTCACCTCTGTCTGCGTGTGTTCGAGTCTAGGATTCGGCTAATGTAGATATGTGAGAAAGCTTGCCAGTAGCTTCTCGTGGGTCAGTGGTTCTTTCGGGTGATTTCCCGGTTTCTTCCTCCACCATTAATACTGGCCGCCATGAATAGTCTATCTTGTGCTGAAAATTGGCGTTAAGCCCAACAACAACAACAACTACTAATGGACTTGACCGTGAAAATACCCCTTGACAAGATGGTGCAATGTACATAATGGAATACCACGCTTTTAATGGTTGTTCGATAATGGGTGTGGCAACAACATATAAGGCGAATATTATAACGAATGTTATAATGGTTATAAAAAGTAGATAACCGGTGCTAACGTAATAACGCATGTCATCATTCCTTAAAGGTGCGAATAAAGTTGAATTTGGTGTTGACACGAAAAGTCGAGCTCCTACATTAAGCGTAGGTGATACATTACTTACATATAAGAATAATGAGTTGAGAGATCATAGTCCAATAAATCAGTCTCCAAACCTTTTTTGATACTGATGGATAATTTCGGATCTAATCAGACTTATTCATAACATCATGCATTAGACGTCGAGAAACCAGTTTGCAACACATCAGTGTACAGTATTTCTTGCATCTCTTAAGTTAAAGATTGGGTGAAGAGGCCTATCAGTGATATGTACGTAATATGTTAGGAACAAATCCTATTTTCGACAGTTTGAAAATCCACGTGGAATAAGACTGCCTTCTGTCACCATTTCGAATTTCATGGTTATATCCGGTTGTTTCATTACATTCAGCAATTAATCAGAATTGAATTTCACTCTTTCACTTATTTGACCTTAGCAATAAAATAATTATTGAAACAAACAATTTCAAAAGTTATTAGAATAGTAACAGATGCATATAAAAGTCGTTCCGGACACTTCTATAGGACGAAACCGGTTGGGAAAGCCTGGCGTTTTCGACGCTGCAAGCTTAAACTAATCTAGTTGTTTTAAATGTATCAAGTTCTTGTTCCAAGCAGTTGTTTACAATACGCAATTCACTTTTTCTTGTTGACAATTGAGTCCTACAACACTTCGTCCCCTATGTGTAGAGTCACAAACTTTAAGTACATGGGATCAGTTATCACAGATTAGTGTTCCAAACCAGAAATGCTTGCAGGATTAAACAGACAACAGCAGCAATAACTAGTCTGATACCAATATGGAAAATGCCAACAGTGCTTCTGGTTTCAAAATGAGGCTGATGTACTCGATTGTTTTATCCATCTTTCGGTATACTTGTGAAACATGGAACTCACATCACATTTACAAAGAAGGATACAAACCTTCGAAATGAGATGTTACCCAAGATCTTGGGCATCTCATACATGGACCATGTAACCAACGAAGAAATCACAACAGGATCCTACGAGCCTTCGTATCCTATGGAAACCTCTAGACCACTGTAAAAAAAAGCGCAAAATGAAGTGGTACGGTCATACCTCAAGATCATCTGGACTGGCAAAAATAATCTTGCAAGACACAGTGCGAGGACGCAGAAGACGAGGCAGACAGAAAAAGAGGTGGGACGACAACATTAAGCATTTGATAGACATGGGATTTGGAGATTCCCAAAGGGCAGTAAAAAACAGGAAAAGATGGAGAGAATTGGTTGTAAAGTCAACTGTGGTGCCCCAATGACCTCTTGAGTTAAGGGATTGTTGATGTTGATGTCGATGATGTGTAGAATAATGTTTTGTCAAAATGTATATCTGCCTCATTCAAATCAAGTGTCAATATTATTTCGTATTATTTCGTTGGTGATCAGCACACGTAATAATCAAATATGGTAATTGAAATAAGAATATATGGATAACAGAAATAATAGCAAGAGACAGGGGATGGATAACTGAGTGGAATGATGACATAGCAAGTTGAAAATAGGTAAAGTTAATAATGCTCGCAAACTATCGGCTCATACATGCAAGAAGAAAGAGTAGAGAAAGCTGAGAAATTATACTTAAAATTGAATATCTGCCAAACTTTAGAAAGTTATTCTACAGCAATTCTGGGGTTCAATCCTTACAGATGAATGTGGAAGAAAAATGTAGATTAATATATCGTGCCAGATATAATTTGTTTGGTATTTTACGTTTCGGCCACATGGGCATGCATTTTTGTGCCCGCGTGAAATGTCTTGCATGCATGTTCTGATCAGATGGGAAATTAGAATTATACCATTTCACAAGAAGTGTATGCTAGCTACATGGCCACTGTATCTCCTGTTTCCATTTGTCTGCGAAAGACGCATCGTACATCCTCAATCTCACAGTGTATACTGATCTGTAAACTACAAGCAAATACCCAGGAACTATGAAATACTAAATGTGTGCTTTTTAAGAGGTATTTTGCATTTGGAAAACTACACAATTACCAAAAATGAACAAGTAAAATTATAAACGGAGGTTGGAGTAATGAAAGTTGGTTAAGTAGTGAACATACTCACCAGTTGAAATATATGATCTCTCCGCCGTCGAGGTTTAATTTAAAGTGACGCTAATTAACATTCAGTTAATAATACACATAGCTGATGGACAGAAGCAATTGATTAACGTATCATATGCGACTACTAAGGAGCAGGCTGGTTGGTCTTGTAGGGTTTATCTCATTATCGTTTTACAGTTATGAAAATATTAAAACCGTCCATATGACTACTCTTACAAAGGGACTTAAGCAACTGAAAAGTAGTTTCATGGATAGCTGTGTGTTAATCTCGAAGAAGAGTAAGAGATAGGAAATATTACTAAGAAATAAAGTCTTAAATAAAGCCTAACCAGACTTTTACTGACATTCAAAAATGTGCGTACGGATGGTGAAATAGTATAATTGTACAAAGGTACGCAACATAATTTCATGGCATAGTGGCGGATAATAAATAGAAATAAACGGTTCCTCATTGAATATTGAAACCGCCACCGTGAGGCTCTAAGCTATAGACTTGTTAAAAGGATGATTGTATGGAAATGAAATATTGGGGTTAGATTGAAATTTAACATTATGGAACCGTATGGGGACTATTGGAATTGAACATGAACGTTATGTCGTGGGTGCGAGCTGGATAAACAGAAACTGAGTGAATCATAGCACCATACAGGAATATAACATGGATCGGTCGGTATGAGATCGTAAGGAAATTAGCATTATGGCCGGTGAATTATTGGCCCTTATTGAAATTTAACATTGGTTTTAGGACTGTGCTGAGGTTTGTGGTAATTAAACACTATACGTTCGGGAGACATGAAATTTAACGTTAAGGTTTGAGTCACAATAGCGTCCAATGCAAATGCTGGATAGTATGGTTGTCTTTGTCCACATAAGAAACGAATACTAATGAAGTTAAACATGCTTTTGAACCAGGGAAAACAGTGCAAAATTGCAAGGTATGATTCTATGTTTAAAGTGTAATGTAAGAGATTGCGTAGTATCGTAGAAGATACTATTCTACAAGTAAGGTCAAAAATAACGTTATGAAAGACAAGCACCTATACATAAAAACAAATTTAATGTGGAGTGTAGGTGATACCTAATGTAAACTAACATAGAGTCTTACTGACTAACATACATCTTTACTGACCAATACTTATCATTACTGTCGAATACTCTCTCTCTCTTTTTCTCTCTCTCACAGACACACACACACAAACACACACACGCATATACATACACAAATTCGCAAGAATATGTGTTATTCATTACTCTGTGTGGGTATAATTATGAGGAGAACTTTTCTCAGATCAACACAGGTTCTTAACGACAAACGACAACATATGCTAACAAACAGGCGAGGGAAAGAAGAGTTGTGTGATAATCACTAAAATGCTTTTTTACTATCCAACACCCAAAGTTACTAACAAAACAGAATGGACACTGAAAGAGTGAAAGTGTGGTATTTTATGATGACTAAAATTTAATTACACGCTTAACATAGAACCATACATCGGAAATTCCCAGGTTTCCCTGGTCTAACATATGTGTTCTCATCGTGCTCCATTTCCACAGAGAACATACCGTCCTAACGTATTCAGATATTCATTGAACCCATAATGACTGTTAACGTTAATGTAACATTTCCATATAGTCACATTGTGTTCTAAATGGAATGGTAAAATACTGTATATTACCATTCCAACCCAGACAAAAAGCTAGATTCAAATACAACTCCATAATACATTAATTTACCATAGGGTTCCATACTGACGGTCATTTCCCGTAATATTGATTCAAATAAGTACCATTCCATGTTAAATTGTAGTAGGATCCGCCCATTAAACCTAGACCATCTAAACATGCATTTCCGATAGTTCCACATACCATCCGATAACATTTCAGCAGTGCCCCATAGAATGTTATAATACTAAAATCTCATAGGGACCATATGTCCAAATAACTTTAGGGACAAAAATTCCGTCCAAATTCAATTCCAAAACGACTCCATATCGACACATGATGGTAAATTTTCACAAAACCCTGATGTTAAATCCCTATAGGGTCCATATGATGCCATACGTTTTACAAATTAACACCTGATGTTCATTTCCATAGGGCTCCACAGGGTCATCCTTTTCAAACTGGCGCATCCTATAATTATTCTTTTTAGACCAGGAGTTTGGTTCGAGATGGCTCATTATTAAGATGGTTCATCGGAAGTCTCAGCCTACGAAAGATTACAGACAAGTCCGAACAACAGACTAATAATGAACCAATTTTCTGATCACAGTGCCAAAACACATAACTATTTTGTCGATATATCGTAAGCAACCATTGCAGGGTGGATTCTGGAATATTATTGGTGATGTGACGTTGGGGGCGTTGGTTTTAACAAGAACGCACGGAGACTTTGCACCATCACCCCCTCCAGGACGCTACTGGATTGTAAGTGTTTCCATATGATACTTTTAAATATGCAGTTGTAAAGTAAAACTATCAGAAGAAAGTTTCTGGTTCCTTCAGTTTAGATTTTATTGTTTATTTTTTGGGAGGAAGGGGGGCTCTGACACCGACCCAACCTGATTCAGCTATTACTTTGAGGAAATTAAGCACTCATAAAAGGCTATATTCAGTGTATCCGCGTAGGGTAAAAGAATGAGAATCAAAATTCCCTTGGTCTCAGGATTGGGGGTAAGACTGGTATCACAACTGGGGAACATATGAAAATAGGGGGGCCTGAAGCAAAATGAGGGACAATGGAAACCATCATACTTCTGTGCTGAAGCAAAGCTTGCACATTTATACAATATTATGGTTTCAAAGTGATGTCTTTTGCTAGTCGACACCTCTGATGATCTGATCCAAAAACGTTATTTTCCCAGGCGGTTAGGCCGCCATGGTTCGAAGGCCAGCATCACGTCCTAAGGATAGGCAGCATAACATAGCTCCATGCTAGGCACACGTATCAGATGGAAGGAAGATCTTGCAGCCTTGGAGGAAGAATACCTAAAAGAGTCGGCAGATAATTTGGTGTCAGGGCAAAGCCTACGAGGTTGTGAAACATTTCCTCAACACAGTACCTGTAAAGCATCGAGTCGAAGCAGACGTTCTTACAATTGTAACGTTATGGCGCCTGGTGAGGTAGTTATAAACATCATCCTTAGAACTAGATTTGTGAATAGGAATTACTTTTGCATCTTTCCATATTTTGAGGACAGATGCGGTTGCAATACTTAAATTTATTATGAATGACATTCTATCCAAAATATCAGAGGCAGAAAATCAAGTGGAGCTTTCTTGGTATTAAGTTGTTTTCTATCACTGAGTCTTTTAAACTTTGTGGTATCGTTGGTGAACAAATCATTGAAAACAATGTTAGTGTCATCAGTGACTATGGTGTCATTTACAGAAGTGAGTGAATTTTATTTGTCTGATCTTTGTGTGTTCCTCCAGTGTTAATTGAAGACTTTCTAAATGGATTTTGGGTTGCTCTTTTTGTTTTCAAATAATAATGGATAATATTTTTTCAGCTTTACTAATCATATTTGTTGTTTTATTTATCCAGACTTTATATTGTGCAAGGTTCCCCAAAGCCTTGAATTGGTCTCGTGGTGTTTTCATAGCATCTAGGCTTTCAGTATAAAGCCAATTACGTTGGATTTCATTCTTTACCCGATGTGCTTTTAGTGGTGCATGCTTAGAGACTACATCCATAAATAAGTCATTCCACACCCTCAGAGCTTCATTTGTGTCATCAAAATTTTAGATCATATTCCATGGAATTTTATATAGGTCGTTGAGAAAATGTTCTTCAATACAAATTTTGAATGTTCTGTAAGTGACAGTTTTGTGTGTATGTTTCTTTTTTTCTTGTATTTGACCTTCTTTATCACAAGAGTAGGATAGTGGTCACTAAGACCAACATTCGCTTCATTAACACATGTCACGTTGTCTGGTAAGTTGTTAAAATGTGATCAATAAGAGTACTTGATTTGTTTTGCTACCCATGTGGGCTTATTTACCAGCTGGGCTAGACTTAACGATTCAATAAATTCCATTCACTTTTTCCTTATTTGAGTATTGAGAAGGTCTTTATTTATATCGCCGAGAATATCTGTTTCTTTCTCCTGTGCAAGAACGTTTTCCATTTGTTTCAAAACGTTATCATTGCAAATTGCTTTGGAGGAAGGTAGCATATAAATTAAACTAATAAAGATTTTGCGTTATTTTGATACATTTTACCTAGATATTCTCAGTTTCATGTGATTGCAAGTCAAGTCGCCTTTCTGCATTTACATCTTCCCTAACGTTATCAACAAGCCCTTCCTCTGCTCTCTCGTTGTCCTTGCGTAATTGTTTATTGTAACCTTGAGAGTGAAATATATTTTCATTGTGGTTAGAATTTGAATTGATTTTTGTGAGTCCTAAACCATGTATGTTATTTTCCTTAGAAGACAACTTTAACCTAATCTGGTCTATTTTTCACAATATACCTAGTACATTTAAGTGACCTTTGTTAAAATGCTTTGTAATTAGTTTCATGTTAATTTTATTATGTCATCATACTCACTGAGACTGTCTCCAAAGTAATTTAATCATTCTGACATCCTATTCCCATATTGACATATTCATATATATATATATATATATATATATATATATATATATATATATATATATATATATATATATATATATATATATATATGATAATGTTTGCATTTAGAATAGTATCCATTGAATCGTAGAGTCTGACTAGGTACATTTCGATTTGTTATAGATTGGCATTCTCCTCTTTGCGAGCTTCCTAGTATGTATAATACATTAATTGACAGTCTTTGTTTGAGTCCAGATTTATGGCATCTGAAACAGGCAATGCGTATGGCTTCGTGTATTGTTTTTATATTTCATGATCAGATCATTAGCTGATACTAAAGTAGATGTTTGTATTATATAATTCCCGAGGAAAATTGAAAAAAAAACGCAACCATACGTAAGTAAAATCGCAAATTTTATCCGACCAAAATCACGATACTTCTAAAAGAATGAATATTGTCAGTCACGAAGCGATATGTGCTTGCCATTATTTACGTTATTGTATAACGCTACAAGAAGTTCTGGGTCATGGTATGCCAAATGCAGACATGTGATCACTATAATGTTCCAATTTAGAGTTACATCTGATCGCTTATGACACGTTGTAGGAATATATACATGATTTTTCAGTCATGAAACGGTGTAAAGGTCTTTTTACTGTATGCATGATGTCCTTTAATTCAACACAAAATCCAACTTTTGTCAGATTTAGAATTTACAGTTGAATTCAATCCAACGGAATCCTCGTGTTAACTTTGTACCTACTAATCCATAACTATTTTAAGGAGTATTTTATATTTCTTTACCGGTTACTGCGTTTATATTTTAAAGCTTTATCCGTCTTTAGTCGATTGTTCAATATGTTCTTGAAATGTATTCTCGATAGTCATCAGTCTACTTCGTTCCACATCGACACTTGGTGACGTGCTAGCGAAAACAGTGTTTTGAATAAATGCCCCACATGCGATGAGCGCTGTTGCCAATCACTTTTATCCTATGTCACTTTTGCGATTAATTGGCACAGATTTTCAGTCATGTAAATATCAATGATCAGCATACACGACATAAATCATTTACGACATATAGTTCACATATTCACCCAATTTACGTCTGAAGAAATACATTAAATTTATAATACATGATTAATAATTACATTCCAAACCTCTGACTAGGAACTCATTCATATAAAAAAGAGTATAGTACTCAGTTGGCGTTGGTACTTGTGTGAGAAAACGATGTTAGAGGCAATTTTGTATTGCTTACACCAATAATTAAACATTTGCTTTTCTGCAATAATCTGGATTTTTTGTTAAAAATATACTACTAAGCACATCCAACCTCCTATCGGGGAATTCTAAAATAACCAGAATAATTATCAGACAACCAACCTTAAAAATAATATTGAAAAATCTACCTGATCAAGAACTCTCAAAGTTGAAAAAAGTTCCAGACAAGTAATCCTCAGAATGTAAGAAAAGACAGTAGACCATAAGCCCCAATAGACCACCATCCTAAAATATTAAAAAGAACCTAACACTCCAAACAAAGGCTTTAAAATACAACCCAAACCATCAACCTTTATCTTTAGAACAAGAATACCAGATCTAAATTTTAAAAAACCCAATAAACATAGATCACCAACCTTCCAAAATTTAAGAAAACAAAACACTTAGCAACCAACCCACCAAATTTAAATTTAAGTGATAGGCCACGAATCTTTCGCATGTGCAATCTAAAGATTTTCCTCGAGCCAGTCAGATGCCTATTATGTAATTAGGCTCAAAAGGAGACATTATGTCAGACAAAACCCCGTGTACGTTTTGCCGTCATAATGCATCCAATCAATATTTATGAACCTACAATGTCGCCATTACCTAACCATAAACATACTATTAGTTATCTGCATAAAACCGATATGTACATAATTCTTAGTGGGGGCGGAGTTGTAACTGAAATAATAAAATCATATTAAAACTATAGTGCTTGTGTAGAATTGTTTGGTTGTCAATACAGCTAATCATACCGTAATTAACGTTCTTTGAACAATCAATTGTTGACAAGCTTCCCCCTTTAACCGGTTGATTTTGGGAAAGGGTCTTATGTCATAGCCTTGTACCATAGCATATGACTCGGTCAAGTTTCGTCTCGTGGAACGAATTCCCTTTGACGTTCAGAAATGAAATGAAAATAATCATCTAACTATCGCTTGGCTTCAGTGTGATTTTATATGCTATATTTTTCTAGACACTAGAAAGCACTGGTCAGAGTCTGAACCATTCTATTTGCGAAAAGGTACGAATATTTTGTTTCAGTGGTCGGAACGGTATTTTCAATTACTGCTTCTCTAACGTTTGTTGTTTACATTGCATGTGCTTGTGTGAAGGTTTCGTTCCTAACTCAGTTAACTCGACCACATCGTTAAGTTTTTTATCTTTACTTCAAATGAAAGAAACAGCTTGCTTAGTTCATCCACAAACAAATCTAATAAACTAAAACCTAAAGTCTACTACATGAATGTACATTGTTTATTTTCAAAGTAGTTCCTAATACACTATACTACTTTTAGGCACAGGTGTCGTACACGTGCGTGCAATATCAAGGAGCGCGATATCGTATAATACTGCACAATTCTGAAAATGTACTGTTAATGGAGAAAAAAGAGTAATAAATGCGTATGTGGAACCATATGTAAAAGTTATTCTTTATAGCACTCACGGTACTAATTCGATTGCATAGTAGACCAATTGAAAACTAAAATATTAAAATTCTATAAATTTACGTATCTGGATGCTCATTATTAAATCTATTTTTCGCAGTATAATCCCAACTTTATGCTGGCTTCTGTGTGGAGAAATGCATTTATTTTTATTTGCATATATTTGAAACATGCATTTTCAATTCCGCACCTAAAAGTAGTATAGTGTGAGCACTTTACAATCAATGCGAATTACCATTACAGAGGCCCCTGGGCACGTTTATGGACACGATATTTATGGACAAATTGCACAACCTGGGTACGTTTACGGACAATCGGAATTTTGTATAGGGACCATAGGAATGGAACAGGTAACATGACGTCACTGTACTGGGCACTTGCAACAATGTTGCAAGGGGCTGACCTAAGTACGCGCGACTACTCTACGGAGGGACAAATACAATAGAGACATTTAACATATATAACACATTTATAACGCACAGAGGCAAACTCAAAATAAATATATTTTCGAAGCAATTGAATGGCTCTGAAAACGGCCTATGGATTTTCTATCTTGTCTTCTATTTCTTCTTTTTCTGCACCAATATTTTATTTTCTCTTCTCCGCTTTTTTATCCTACACTTTTTCTCTTCTTCTCATTGTTACCCCTCCTGATTTTCCTTTTCTTCCTCCTCATCTTTCTCTGAAAATTTTATCAGTAGGCGACGTGCTGTTTTTAGGTACTCGATTGTGACACTTTTGTTTTGGTTTTCTCCAAGGTTTTCCCAAACACGGTTCTGAACTTGGTAGCAATGGTGTTCGCCATTTGTTGACCACTAAAATAATATCCTTCAGCAATGATCAACAGATATGTGAAGCGTTTAGGTTGGGTCTTTGTGTTTTCAGAGAGTCAACTGCAGAGGCGCGTTCATTCAATGGTTTTTGCACTTGCTAGTCATGAACTTCCACCATAAAAGTATTTTGATTCGGAAGAATATTGAGGATTTGTGTAAGGTGAATCATTTCCATAAAAGCCGAAAACAGCATAAATGGTTCATGGGAAACACTTCCATGGAACTGTCACTGGCTAATGTTAAATAACATTTATTATTCTTAATTCCAGAGTTCTAGTTTCCGAAAGGGTCACTGGAGGTTAGATGAATTTCTAAAAGAGGATTGTTATGATGGTCAGTGTGACTGTTTGAAGGGTGACAGACGTTGGAAGCAAGGCTAGCATTGTTGCTCCTGATAAAAGAGTATTTCAAAGATGGATTGGGAAGAACGTAACCGATGTAACTGCTGAGTAAAACGATCCAAAATTGTTTGTCTCTAAGTTGCAAACTCAGGTTGGCAATGGCAGCACCAATGATACAATTCAACACAATTACTTTGTAGAAAAAGACGATTTGCATTTAGGCACTCGTTCTCCACACCACACCCACACCCACATCCACAAGGGTTGCTTTTGTAGATCTTGCAGAGAAGAACTGAGGGAAGGAGTGGTCGCTGTAGTTTTGGCAGCGATTGAGGATGTGTTGAAGGGCATGGTGGTCACTTGCTCTTAGAGTCAAAACTTGTCTGATATCATTTCCAATGTACTTTGACTGCTTTGACACGTCGTTTTCCCACTTTTCGTGTTCTTCGATCGAGAATGCTTTATATCTCGTACACTTCGTCTCCTTTTATGGTCAAACGTTGTAATTCAGGTAAGTAAGATGTTCCTTTTAACGCTTCCTAATTCATGTCCTCCACTTTATAGACGGGAGGATAACGACCACGCACTCGTTCAATGACACAAAACAATTAGGTAGTCCAGTGGGGTTCAAAAGTACGTTTTGTTTTGCCAATGCACAACCAATCTCATGCTGCAAACACTCAACCTTTCTTTGGGACAGTCACTGTCGAAGGCGCACTAAACAGGCGCTCGAAAACGGCCAATTCGTTGTCGGGAGTTATTTTGGGGGAACGTCCAATGCTCCGATGGTAAGATTGGTTGTACAATTGGACGAGTTGCGGAAAGACGTCGATGTACTTGAGAGTGTGTTGATGCGTAAAATATTTCCACATACATTCTTTCAAGCTGCGTTGAAAACGTTCCACGATGCTGGCTTTGGTTTTGGTAAAAGAAATGAATGTTTATTTAATTCTTTTTGGAAAGCTAACTCACTCCTCGATTTGAAAGTCAATAGTACGACCCCGGAAAATTTGGAAATGACGTCGATGACAAAAAACAAATATTTGTAGCCAAGATTGTAGTATCCGAGACAAAGGCTAAATCAGCCTGCCATTGTTGATCGATGACTTCCACTTTCATACGACTTCTGGAACATTTTTGTCGAATGAGTTTCTGTAAGGTGTACGTGGCTTGTTCTTGTAACTATCATTGCACTTGAGGTAAGCGGACACTTTTCAGTCTGGTTTTGGCAGCACGATATAATTTCTGAACTCCTCCGTTACCTGCAGGATGAGATGGGTCGTAGTAAATACTGGCTAACACCTTTTCCATTTTTTAATAAGTGATCCACTATTCGTTGATGCTACTCTGGTTTGGGTGGTTTAGAAACGGCTTTACGTGTCCGATGTGCCACGGGAGTCGTAGTCGAAAGTAGTTTTGGTAGTGGTGGTGGTAACGGTATGACTTTGGCCTTCTTTTTTCACTTCTGTTTTCCATTCCTTCTTTTTAGCATATCTTGAAGGAGGAGTTGACATCATCTTTTTAACCTATGCCTTAAGTTCTTCTCGTTTGGGTGTAGGTGAAGGTGTCAACAAGGATGCTGCAATCATACTAGGAATGGGAGCTGCTGTTTGAAAGACTTCTTGTACCTCTTCTTCCTCCTCAGGCAACCGTGATGCTGCTTCTGTTTCCATCTTTGTTGGTAATATTAGTGGTGATGCTGATCGATTTTTCTTCAGCGTCTTAAAATCTTTCAGAGTGGGTTGAGCTGTTTCGTCTAAAGCTTTCTGGTGTAAAAGTTGCAGTCGTTGCAACAATTGATAGCACCGTTGAAATTTTTCCGTTTCGGTCAAATCGACGTGATCTATCAACGATTGCAATTCGCGTTTTAACTGGAACATCTCGGTCAAATGAGAATTGGGAGGAAAATATAGGGTCTTTTGTTCTTTCCAACGATGGTTTTCCGTCCATCGTTTGTAAGTAACTAAAGTCAGTTTTCATCCTTTCATCGGATTCCAAATGTTACGTCTGAGATCTTTTGACCAGGAGACACCTTTAATCTTATTGATCCTTTTTTCTTCGACCCATTTCTTGTGAAGCAGCTCCAGCTAAGAGTCATGTAATCATGGGAGCGAGTGTGGCTTTAATATGGGTGATAACAACAGGTGCACAAATTCCTCCGTGTTTTACCAACATCTTTTTCCTTTGATGGAAGGGTATTTTCTTTTGGACCATTAGGCGATGAACGTGTCGATGATTAGCTAAGCATTCATTTAGATGTGCAGACAGACATTCAGACATTTTCACACGGTATCAATGACATATTTGGAGGCATTTTAAATAATTTGTTTTCGAATGGTTGAAATCGCTTTTTTTCAGGACGCACAACACATCATAATGTTTGGCTAAACCAGGAGGTAGTCCTTTCCTTTTCTTTCCTTGTTTAGCTAGAGATTGGTGTGCACTTCTTTCAGGGGACATCTTTGTTTTTTTTGTTCCGAGGCACACACAAAAATACACTAACGTCGATGACTTGGCACACAGCCTATTAACCATTTTCTAAGACTATCGCTTCATCATAAATGTGACGATGTGTTTTCCAAAATCGCATAAATTCCTCCTCTTTCGTGACAGCGCTTTTTCTTTGGACAATTGTGTCTTTTCTGGGTGATGACGTCTGTGTTTGACTAAGCGTTTTTTCGAATAACGAAACCCTCTTTTACTTTTTCCATTCTGGACAGGAAAACGATGATCAAGGGACATCTTTTGATGCACAACATTCACTAAAATCTAGGGCTTCACATTTTTCCTTTTCTCTTATTTTTATTTCATGCCGTATTTAGCTAGATTGAGTAGCTAACCTACCCACTCTCTGTAAAAAGTTAATCCTCCTTGATGACTTCTTCTATCCTGTCCAGACTCCAAGGCTTTTTTCAAGACACCAATGTTTACCACCTGACTGGTGCGATAATTGTTAGTCAATCATTTCACTTTACACTCCGTAAATATTTCTCCTTAGGGGTCATGGTATTCGTAGCTGTAATTTTTAAAACCGCCACTAGCAAAACTTAGAATCTTTTCGGGATGCTCGTCCGAACAGGTTCCTAAACGGCCTCCTTCGATCTTAGGGTGATGTTGACCCAAATGCAAGTGTCCTTGTCAAAATACAGTACACGATCTCATAATTGGTGAAAGACTTCGTTCAGTTTTAAGAGAGCGTGGGCTGCCACATAAGCCGCAATGATGACACTTCCAAATTCGTCGGCTTCTAAAATTCCAGTTCTTCTTCGTAACTGAATAAGAGCAATTCCACGTGTTTCATGTATTTGGTTTTGTGGTGAATCATCTGGAAGGTTCTTACAAATACTCCGTCTTGGGTAAATACGGTCGTTGTGCCATTTTATCCCACGAACAATTAAACATCACTTTAGGAAGCGATCGCCTTCCATCGTTTTTCTTCACGTGGTCTAAAGTGATACCTTCCTGCTCTTAGTATTTCTCTTTTGGCTTTCGGGTGTGTGGCACCAGGAATGATAGCCACTATCTTCTTGTTTTAATTTCAAAATGTCATTCACGTAGTCTGCGAAAATGCCATTCTGAGTCCCGTCGCCCTTGTAGTATTTTTCTGTCTTGTGAAAGTGGTAAATTTCGTACACTTCTAACAGTTGGTATCACATGACCAGAGCTTTGAACAATTCCAAGCTGAACCACGTTCCTATCAGGGCGCATTCTTCCAGTATGTGTTGACAAGGTCAGTCTTGGTTTCACATTTCACCACAAGCACGGCACAAGGGAAGCATCAGTTTTCCTTAGCAATGGTGAGGTAAAATGGGATCGTACAAGCTCGTGGAAGGCAAGACTTTGCATTTGATAAATCCTTCGTATTGTCAAATCTTGTTCAGATCGATGTGTTCCGTGAGCAATTATGGGTGCCCTGGGGAAAAAGCGACACTATTTGCACACGTAAGGATAAAGTGAACACAAGTCCAATTATTTGATTTGTTTTTTCTTTTACTCGTCGGTTTGATACGGCAAACAGGTAATATTCGTCCGTGCTCCGTACAAACTGTCCCCCGATTTCAGAGGGTCCACCAGTTTGTAACTTTGCACGATGTTCTTAAACTCGGGATCGGTTTTTAAAGGGTAATCGTACTCATGTTCCCACATTTCTATCACTTGGTATCATTGCTCTTCTAACTTCAAGCGCCGCTGACAAGTTTTCCATGGTCCGTTGTAAAACAGATTTATAGTGTCACGTTCAGGGTGACAGATGGGACATCCTTGTAATAAGCAACCAATAAACTCATACATGATCTTGGAGTTTTCTAAGTCCCAGCCATCCACTGGATACCTGTTAATGGTCTTTTCGCCTCCTTTGCTGCGGGTATGTTGGATCCATTTGTCTTCCTTGTAATGTAGCCAACGTATGGCTTTGACCAAGCGTTGACATTTGACAAAGTTCGTCATTTGAGGACTTATGACAGCCAGGGTGTTATCGGGCATGAATTGTTGGCGGTAAGCTAAGGAACACGCTTTAGCAACGGTGCAGCCTTCTTTCAAATGTCCACGTCGGAACGACAATACTTTAACATTCTTCCTGAAAGTCAAAAATGTCCTAGGTGTGAGTGTGATACCGAGGGAAGAAAGCTTCTCGTTGTTTGGTACGCACGTTGTCCCTCAGGCAAATGGGTAGAACTAAAAGGGCGAGATAGAACAGATAAATCGAGTGTTGAAGAATTCTCGACTAATGCACCATATCGTTTTAGGCGCAATCTCTATGATGTCATGTTACGAATCATTTATCGTATTCTTCAAAGGACATGCACACCTATGAGGGCGAAATGTATATTACTGTTAACGTGGACGTGAATGCTGCACTTTGTACATTTATTACAGGTTATGTTGCATACGGATCTTTTGTCAAAGTCTCTGATACAAGGACGGATACTATATAACTATACTACAAAACTTTCTATTCTTTCGTTCTGTGCATTTAATGCCATTTAAATAAAAACATTTCTTTTATAATTGAATTTAGCATACATGAGTAATATATGTGTACCTGATTTTATCTGCAAGAGGACTTTCCTTCTTTATTATAGCTGGAGACTGAAAAGATTTATTATCAAGTTCGTGGTGTCAACCTGTTTGATTCTGAATTTTAAATGTATTTAGGAGACAGAGAGACACAAAAACATAGAAATATTTTAAAGAACCCAAATCATGTTAAATTATTTCAAAAATACCAACATTAAGCCAGAATCATTCACATGACAGCAGATTTCTATAAGCGTCGGTTAGAGGTTTCGTCACAAGGGCATAAATTGCGAAATATTATATATTTCTTTTCTGAGCAAATACTCATAAGACTAAGAACACTATCATATTATGAAAGTTATTTCTCTAAATCACTGTAATATGAAATTTTCGTATTCTTCATATCTACATTCATTTAAAATTAATGATACTGAAGGTAAATATAGGTCATAGGTGTTGCATGAGAGAGAGAGAGAGAGAGAGAGAGAGAGAGAGAGAGAGAGAGAGAGAGAGAGAGAGAGAGAGAGAGAGAGAGAGAGAGAGAGAGAGAGAGAGAGAGAGAGAGAGAGAGCATAATTTTGGACTTGGGTTCTTAACCATAATCAAGGTATTTTGAAAACATTTGCTATCTTCTTCGGGATTAAAATTTTAGGAACCTTATAATTTTGGTACATCGATTGAATCCAATTCGTATGTCTTAAAATGTAAAATGGTCTGGAACTTCAAGCAACTTAGTCAAAACAAAGACAAAACTATTCATTTTGCACTATGTCGACGGCAATAGATTATCAATCCACTTCGTTCCACATCGACCTTTACAAATGAAATTTTACTGCTTATTCAAAACAAAAAAAAATATTTAATCTGATACCTTAATATTTGTCTTGTTAGGTTTTCGATATGGAAACTTCTATGATATCCACATTACTTGTTTTGTTACGTTTCCGATATGGTTACCTGCGTGATTTCGACATTACTTGTCTTGCTACGTTTCCGATATGGTGACCTGCGTGATATCGACATTACTTGTCTTGTTACGTTTTCGATATGGTGACTTCTTGATATCCACATTACTTGTCTCCTTACGTTTTCAGAATGGTATCTTCTGTGATATTTACTTTACTTGTCTTGCTACATTTTCAATGTGGTTACTTGCGTGATATCCACATTACCTGTCTTGTTACGTTTTCAATATGAAGACTTCCGTTATATCACATTACTTATCTTATTACGTTCTCGATATGATGACTTCTGTGATATCCCCATTACTTGTCATGTTACGTTTTCGGTATCGCATCTTCCGTGATATCCATATTACTTGTTATATTTTCGATATGATACCTGGCAATATATATGTTAATATTAATCTGATTAGATCCATTTCTTTGAGTTGCATCTAATCAGATAGTGGAGCGGCAGATACCGTTTTGGCTGCTACATATGCTTTATCCTTGTGTAACAGCAATTTGTTTTAGAATTGAGATCGTGTCTACACTGTATAATCGTCACTCGAAATTATATCATCAGCGGAATCTTTGGAAATCATTAAGTTGCTGCAAAATGTTTCCGAAACCGGTTTGAATTCGGCATTTCAAACGGGTCTGATATTTCTTCTCGTCTATGTTTGAAATATCTTACAAGATACATAAACAAGCTCGATCTTTTAAATTGCTTTTGTGCATGATTATGCTTTTGAAATTCAACTCTATGGCAAAGTTTCTTGAGTACATTGTTTTATACCTAATTAGAGATTATGACAGCTTTCTTTAATCCTTAATCTTATGAGATAACTGTAAATGTGAACTACCACTATGTTCCAAAATCAATTATTACGGAGATGTTACGTATTGTATTGTATTAATTAACGTGATACTTAAATCAGTGCGTCTTAAAACGCTGTAGGATTTTGGCAACTATGTGTATAGAGATGCTTATATGATTTATTCTGGTTTAATCTGGTCGGTGCGCTGGAACTGTCATACACAGACAGAAAAAGCACGTAGACGACAACTGATATATAATTTATCAGTGTATCGTTTTCAATTTTTTAATTGTTCGTGGGCGAAACTTACGCCTAAATGACGGTTTTATTTTATATTCTACCAGTGCAATCGCACTGTTAGCTAAAGTTGGCTTTTCAGGACCGTTTTTCGGTGCGTCCGTGAGGTAAAACGCATATTTCAGCGAGAAACTAAGAAATGTAATCAATAATTGCAAAATAATTAAAAAACATAAGGACCTTGAAATTTTGCCTCGCACAAGGTAAATTAATTATACTATTGTGTGCCATTTTCAAGAGGCGCAAGCTTTATTTTATCAAAAGTTACGTCCTCTCAGCTTATCTAATACGCCAATAAAATATAAATTTAGATTACACGGCATTGTGACCCTGGCGAAATATTCATGTACAAACGCAAGCGCAAACAAATTTTGAGTGTATCAATGCTTTCTTTGAAGAGTTCCAATGTGTGCAAGTAACTTTATAATGTCCGCTTAAGGTGGATAATAGGTATATGTACGTGCACGTATGTCCTCGCTAAAACTGGAAATAGTCCCTAACTTCTTCTGTATAGAAGTTTAGATACTATTTTTTTTAGAAATGCAAAGACATTGTTGAGACGGGTATACGAGATAGGTAATGGACCATGAGTGAGTTATAAAACCATTGCCGATGTGATATTGCAAAAATCGTATACATATCAGAAACTCAGGAACAAAATTTTAATATGACTACAATTATCATTATTGCCTCTTTCTTAATTTGCTTGTTATACCGCTTGCTACGCCGTCATTTTATGTCTGCTTTTAAAATAGGTTATCAAGAACATGAACTGCGATTAGATTTTGCTGCATCCGAACATTAGTCTACTCCTAAAATAGGTTATGAAGAACATAATCTGCGAGATTCTGCTGAGTTCCTCTAGCTGTGACTGGTTTTGTGTTTACTCAGTACAAATGAGTAAAAGTCTCCAAAGATCATACGGTATTCCAAACTGAAAGGCGCGAGAATAAACTCATTTGTCCAAAAATTGTATCATGAAAACCTACACGTCTGAGCGGCTGACACTATTTACTACATGCAATATAATGTAATGTATTCAAATAAAGCGTCATCGAACTCTACTTTTCAGACGAATCGTTTGGTACAAAATATGAAATTATGTCATATATATTTGTTTAAGACAAAAAAACAAGCTGTAGTTGTTGTTGTTATTGTTGTTAGGCTTAACGCCATTTTTCAGCACACGATAGGCTATTCATGGCGGTGGAGGAAGAAACCGGCAAATCACCGGAAAAAACCACCGACCCACGAGAAGCTACTGGCAAGCTTTCTCACATATCGACATTCGCCGAATCCTAGATTCGAACACACGCAGAGGTGAGATGGCAGTGATCCATAACGGACAGCGCTTTAGACCACTTGGCCACTGTATGTGTGAAAGTAAGAGATGAAAAATAGTAAGAAGCTGTAGTAAGAATACTGAACATTCATAAGAAGGTTGTTCTTTCCATTTTAAAGAATTAATTTGATATTATTCTAAAAAAAAATAAGTAAATAAACGAATAAGTAAATTATGGTGATAACTAATATTGCGAACGTAAATGATTATTATAAACGATAAACAAGATGAAAAGGAAGTAGAATGATGCATTGAATGGTTTTCATAAGACAATTTTAAAAATTATTTGCATGATGTCAAAGAAAGATTATTAGGAATATCTCTCACAATAAATTTGCTTTACTTTAAAACGTTAAAAACGAGATTCCTCCAAATCAGTAATAGTTTGTGGAAAGTCAGGTTTACTTCAATTGGACCATTTCTCTATGCTCTGACCTACAAGACAGCTTTGTAAGATGACATAATCGATGCGTACACATGTACATCCAGAACCTGATTATTTATCTGCACAAATTTTTACCTCTGCCTTAGGATTATCTAATTGCACCATGCATTATCCATGCAATATTTCTTCTCTCACGATAACATAGATTTAAAACAAGGAGCAACAAATTATCTACAGTCACCATCTGTCTCCAGCATCACCCTACGTGTTTTAATTTTAAATGTACCAACGCCTGAATATCATGTCTCAAATTTAAAATATGATTCAATGTAAAATTTATAGCAATAAACCATGAATGACGTACCTAAAAAAACCCCTGGATATATTTCAGTGCACGGTTTTATCGTAATTTATTTCTTGTTCACATGTCCAGAGTCATGAATAAAGAGAAGAGTCAGAGGTTATATTTGCATTTTGCAGAAGTAAAACCGAGTGAAGTGTTGCAAATATTTGCTGTATGCGGATTGTTTTATTTCATATCTTGCGGACGAGAGAATCTCTGAATCGATTTTTAAAATATCAAATGCCTACTGATGAAAGAAATTGTTGGGAATAGCAATTACAACAAGAAGCAGTCGCTGCATCAGTTGATTCTAGTAATGGTGTTGTGTGTTGTGTTAAAGTGGACAATTAATATTATATATTGTCGGAGACTTTACAGCATTAGAAATGCTGACATTAAAGAGGACAAAATTAGAATAACGGTTCATTTGATGAATCGGCAAAAGAGGGCGCTTGGTTTTCGGAGACCAGTAATTTTGTGCCAACGTAATTAAGAAAAGAAACAAAAACTCGATTAAAAACTTGACCTGAATCCTTCACACGCACACATACATACACACACACACACACACACACACACATATATATATATATATATATATATATATATATATATATATATATATATATATATATATATATATATATATAAAGAATACAAATCATATGGCGAATAACAACCCTTTCAAGCGTACTGGATCCACCAACCAAGGGATCACGTGTGTCAGGGATTAATTAAAATAGATGCAATAAACTGACGACGAACAGTACGAAACTAGTAACTAACTAGCCTAAGCGCTTTCGACTCTTAATGAGTCTTTTTCAAAGGCAAATACAAAACATATATACGATAAACAAATAAACACAAAAACGTTGTGTTTGTAAACCTCTACATGGCTGTCTTCACATGTGCTAAAACTATAAATACAACCAGCTTGTATAGACTAGATGCAGAAACTGAAAACGTTGTATAACTTCCTAAAAGTCTACAAGTCAAAGCGACATCTATTTTTACTTTTTGTACATATGTAACGCAGATTATATCCCGGATATTTGATTCTATACCGGTTATTCTAATAGTAAAAATTGAAGGATAATAAGATTTAGAAAATGTTAAATTTTACTAGTGCATAGTTTTCATTTTCTAGTCTTCTTGGTTTAGACCGCTTGGTTTCAATGTTCTAAGGCGGCGTATCCAGTATGATTCCTTTTCCTTCCTGGTTTCGGAATTCCAACTGTGGTTGTTAGCAAAAGCGATAAGTATTATATCACTGAAAGTGTGGCCAGGGGAGGAGAAGTGTTCTGCGACCGGGCTTTTGTACAGCTTTTTGTCATCCAATCAGATCTATGAAGGTTTATCCTTTTGTGTAGCTTTTCAGTTTCTCCGACGTACTGAAGGCCACAGATCTTACATGTGATGAGATAAATCACATTCTCTGTTTTGCACGTTTTGTTTGGACCATGTATGTTTAGTTTTTCTTTAGTCACTGTGATAGTGAATGTCTTGGTCTCTATCATATGTTGACAGGTTTTGCATCTTTTATCGCCACAGGGTCCAGATTGACTAGGTTGGTTTTGACTAGCGATTGGCGTTAGCTTTGCCCTGACTTAGATGTCCTTTAGGTTTTTTGGTCTCCGGTAAGCTACTACAGGTTTGTTCGGAAGTATTAGGTTTAGTATGTCTGACGATTGCACGGTTTGCCAGTGGTTTGCGATGATTTTACCTACTTTGGGATTGTCTGGGTGATATGTCAGAATAAATGGTATCCTATCAACTTTTTCTTTCTGTCCATATCTGAGTAGGTCATCACGGTTTGTTTGTTTGGCCCTTTGGATTGCCTCCGCAATCAGGTCTTTGTCGTAGCCTCGGTAAATTAAATGTTTAGCCAGCTCTTCAGACCTTTCTAGGAATCTTTCATCGTCGGAGCAAATTCTGCGTATCCTCAGTGCCTGGCTATATGAAATGTTCTTAATGCAGTGTTTTGGATGACAGCTTGTTGGGAGAAGATACTGGTGTTTGTCGGTTGGTTTCGAGTAGATGTCTGTGTGTAATTTGTTTTCCACCAGTCTGGTTGTTGTGTCCAGGAAAACATGGTTTGAGTTGGAAATTTCTGCCGTGAATTTTATTGAAGGATGGAAGTTGTTTGCCTTTGATATGAAGTCATCCAGACTTTCTCTTCCATACTGCCACTTCATTTCTAAATCATCGATAAAGCGTACCAACTGGTATGATGTACGCTCAACTGATGCTAAGAGCTGTCCCTCAAGTTTTCCCTTTGAAAATGTTAGCATACGAAGGGGCCATTTTAGTACCCATTGCAGTTCCATTGATTTGTAGGTAGTTTTCTTCATTAAATTCAAAGTTGTTGAGTTTTAGGACAAGCTCCAGGAGTTGGACTAAGAAGTGTGTGGGTGGATTGTTTACAGTTCTTGTTTCCCATGCTTCGCTACATGCCTGTAACCCTTCGTTGTGCGGTATGTTGGTGTACAAAGATGTGACGTCTAAGGAAGCAAGTAATGTATCTGGCAGTAATGGTCCACTAGCTTTGCTTTTTATGAGATAATTTGTCGTGTCTTGAAGATATGATGGTAATTTGTGGACATGTAGTCTCATAAAATGATCTAAATATTCTGATATATACGAATATGTGAATAATTGCTTGTGTATAAGGTTTGAAATTCTTTCTTTTATTTTTGATTAATTGTATTTAATTGCAAAGAATATTTTTCTCGGATTTGGGATTCTATTTATAGTAGTGAGATATATTTTTTTTTATCTCAAAGCTGTTTACTTAAGAATAATACGTATGAATTGACATCGAGTCCGTCTTACCTTGTAACAATTCACAGGAAGTTTAAATGATTGGTCAGCATCACGTGATCAATGTTTGTAAACAGCCTTTTATAATTGTTTTTTAAGTCGGTCTATTTTGGAAGACGTGATAAAAACTAGTGTAGTAAGAGACCACATAACCAATCTCGCGAGACTTCAAATAGGGTCTCGGAGAATAAAATACGCATTATATTTTTTAAATTGTTGCAAGAATATCTTATTCTTCGTCTGATTTTCGCATTCAATAATTTTTTTTCCTGGACATTAAACAAGTTGACTTTCTAATAACAAAAATTCTGAAAAATACTCAAAAAATATTAATTCTGGAATTATTTGGAAACAAAGACTGTAATTTATGTGAGTAATTATTGTTGTACATAAATTGGACTATATCTGACGTTTTCGCCCTCCATATTCGTACGTCGTCGGGACTCTTATAAGACTATTTAGTGACAGAACTTGTGTTTTTATTCTTAGAATCATATTTGGATTATATTTACAAACTGTAGGTCCTGTTTACCAACTTTTTCATTGTTGTCTAGGGAAATAATTTGTTTTGTTAAAATTTACAAAGCTTGTTGGCTTTCACTCTTTTTTGTTACTGCGTACAATCTCTTCTTACGTAACAAGAAAATTGGAAGCTCGCCCAGTATATTATCAATTTTGGCTAAATATTTCAGAAATTTATTTTTGAAATTTAAATTCCCCTAGTTTCTAAATCCCAAGAACCTTTTTTTAACATTTATATTTGAAGTCTTAAGTGTAAAGAACAGGCTTTCATTTACAATGTCATCAAAAGTGGAAACTTTTCTTTCTAATCCAATTGAACAGCAGTTGGATAGTCTTAAGAAAGATGAGTTGGTTGAACTTGCCAGAAAGTACAATCTTTCTGAAGTAAAATCTACTTAACGAAACGAGAAATCAAAAATATGTTCATTCAATATTTGGTGGGGAAAAATGTTTTTGATTAAAGTGTTTTGGCGTCAGTCAGTAAGTCTATGATAGACATTGACATTAAAGTAATGGAAATGAAAATGAAAATTGAAGTAAAGTTAAGGAGGGTTGAGCTTCAGGAAAAAGAAAAACAAATGCAGTTGCAAGAGAAACAATTGCAATTACAATTTGAAAAATAGAGGAGAGAGACAGAATAGGGAGAAAGAGAGACAGGAGATGGAGAAAGATAAACAATTAAAATGTGAAAAAGGGGAGAGAGACAGATGCAATTGTAAAGAGAGAAGGATGAAAGGGAATTTCAACTTAAAATGAAAGAATGAGAGTTGGCAAGTGGCAAGCACGATTCCACTTTGCATTCAGATTTAAGCTTTGACATCACAAACAAATATTAGGGCAGTTTCCCCATTGAGAAAAAAAAAAAAGAAGTAGACAAATATTTTCCTCGTTCTGAAAAAAACTGCAGAGAATTTGAAATGGCCAAGAGAGTATAGGACTCAGTTACTACAGTGTGTAGTAGTTGGTAAAGCTAGTAATATTTACCATTCCCTGACAGTTTAAGAAAGTTTGGATTATGATTTAGTTATGGAGTGCATATTAAGGGGTCACGCGTTAGTCTCTGAGGCTTATCGGCAAAAATTCAGAAACTATAAAAAAGAAGCTGGGCAGACTTATGTCGAATTTGCTAGAGAAAAAGAACAGCTATTTAAAAGATGGCGCTTAGCCCAAAAAGTTAAGAATGATTATGAAAATATCAAACAACTTGTGTTATTTGAAGAGTTTAAGAATTGTGTCCCTATTGACGTTATGAATCATCTTGAAGAGCACGATAATGAAACCTTGGAAAATGCTGCTCTTGCTGCTGATAAGTACTCCTTAACTCATAAAGTTCCTGGTATAAGCAAAATATTCTCTCAACAGTCTTTCAACAATATTTTAGCCTAATACGACTCTCAGTAAAAATCAATATGGCACAAATTCTAAAATTCAAGACTCTGAGTGACCTGATTCAAAACCCTTATCTCTGCCTACGTGTCAAGAAAAAAGAACACGCTATTTCTTATTGCTTCAAATTGAAATATAGGCATCCAAATCAAGATAGACCTATCCCAAATGCTCTTTTTTCTAAGAGATCAAGGTCACGGTCATGTATTGAAAGCAATACACTTATTGGGTCTGATATACCCCAGTCTGATTTTATTATGGATAATTATGAACCATTCGTGTCGAAGGGTTTTGTATAACTCTTGGGTGATTCGGCCAATCCTATCCCTATTAAAAAGTTAAGGGATACAGGCTCTTCTCAGAGTCTTTTAGTGTCAGGTGTTTTGCCTTTCTCTGAGTAGTCCTGTTCTAATGAGAGTGTTCTCATTCAGTGAGTAGAGTGCGGCTTTGTTTATGCTCCCCTCCATTCTGTAAATTTGTCATCAGACATAGTTTCAGGACCTGTGAAAGTCGGCATAGTGTCTAACATAACCGTTGAGGGCATTCATTTATTGATAGGCAACGACCAAGCTGGAGATAAGATTGTGGTTAATCCACTTGTAACTGATAAGCCTTCTTTGGATCAGAAACTTAATCCAATTGAAAAAGAATACCATGAGCTATACCCAGCTTGTGCAGTTACAATAGCTATATCAAAGCTCTTGAGAATAATGTTCATATTCCTTTAGCTGACACATGTATTGGTCAGGCTTTTGATGAGGTCACTTTCACTTCTAATTTGGATAAATCGGGTGGTATTGACCACAGTGTTCCCCTTTTATATACTAATTCTCTTTTATCTAATCAGGGTGATAAACGAAAATCACTTGTCGTCGAACAGGAAAAAGATCATGAGATCTCCTGTTTGTTTCAGAGGGTAGTTTGTGAAACTGAAGCAGATAAAGTACCTGTCTGTTACTTCATTAAAAATGGAATTCTTATGAGAAAATGGAGACCTCCCAAGGTACCTGCTAATGATGAATGGTCAGTGAACTATTATATTGTACTTCCAAAATTTTACAGACAGGAAATACTTAGTTTGGCCCATGAAACTCCTCGGGCTGGTCATTTAGGGATAAATAAACATAACAAGATCTTAACTCACTTCTATTCGTTTCAGGAAACTTTACTTGAGAGAATATTTGAGTCTTGTAATAGAGTTCATTCTCTCTTGCTCATTCTTCACAATTTTCTTCAAGTAAGATTTTACGATCCTTACAAAGTAAAGAAGAAATTGAGTTAACTTATTATAGTACTCAGGTATAAATGAATTAATGGAATGGAGTAGTATTATATTGAAAGAAGTTGCCAAGTTAATTATTACAATTAATTTAGTGGTACCTGTCCCACAAACGGAGGATTTATGTGAAGAAATTCATTCGAACACCGTTTAACTAGGAACAACAAAATTTCGAAATTCGGAAATTATGAAAGATCTAGACCAGAAACTTTTACAACTGTAGCAAGAAGAAAGACATATCCATTTCCGTTACTTAGGATCGATGATTGCATTGATACAATAGGAAATGCTAAGTACGTCACCAAATTTGACCTTCTAAAACGATTTTGGCAAATTCCACTTACGGAAAGAGCGAAAGAAATTTCGGACTTTGTGACTCCAGATGGAATCTACCAGTACAAAGTAATGCCGTTTGGGATAAAGGGGTCTCCGAAGTACGTTTCAACGTTTGATAACGGTTTAGATAAGTGCGACGCTTATATTGATGACGTCATTATCTACAATGACACCTTGAAAGGACTTCTAGCCACGATTCAGAAATTCTTTGAAAGACACACTGATGTTAACTTGACAATCAATTTATCTAAAAGTGAGTTCAGCCGTGCTGGTATGACTTTCTTAGGACATATTGTGGGACGTGGTCAAGTAAAACTTATTAATGCAAAGGTGAAGGCTATCTCTGATTTTCTTTTGGCTGTCCGTAAAAGCAATTAATGCGATTTTTGGGTATGATTTATTTATATGTTACTGTTCAAAGGTACTTTAGGATATTAACGCATATATGGTGCTAACCAAAATATAATAAACATAGAGACAAATGCTTTGAGTTTGATAAATTAGGAGATTATATTCAATATTATGTGCTAGAGAAACAATAGTACACAGCTTACATCCTCCAAAGAATTAGTTAATTCCAATCACGTCTCAAGAGTAAAACATGTTTATCAGCGGTCGCTTTCACCCTGAGCTTGGCATATGCATCAATAGATAAGGAAGAAAAGGTCGTCTAGAAAGACGACTATCTCAGCCAATGTATCAGTTAGTCACCTACTTCAGATTACTGTCGGCGGTGTTTGGTGTAATACCAAAATTTGCATTACTTATCCATCACTTAGTATCTGTCCCAGAGTAACTACATATGGCGGAGGAGGCGTACCAAAACTACGTAGCTACTGCCAGCCCTGAGGATGCTGAGGCGTACCATTCCTCCTTTCTGGCAGTAAAGGGAGGACTCACGCCACAACAACTTGTTGATTATTACTCACAGTGGGGTGCCAGCGGAAAATACGACATTGTAAGTATTGTGATAGAACAATTACAGAAATTCATCCAATTATTAACTGATATTTTGATTTTCCATCTTCATGTCAATCGATTTATCTACTTATTCATGTAATAATATAATAACATTTTGAGGATGTAGTCAGAATATGCAATATGAAACATACAATTTAATTCTTTTTAATGATGTGAAGTAAAGAAAAATGAAATGTGTAAAGGATTTCACGTGATGTAATATCATGGCAATACACACGTAAATAACATCGTTCAGATACGATCGACTTTAAGAAAAAACTTTCGCACTTGGAAACACTTGTCATCTCACAAAATTGCTACTCCGTATACATTTATCTAACATTCAATTTCTTTAAAGAGAAACAAAAACACGCTTAAAAATATAGAATACATTTTCATACCAAATGAATGCCATTGCATTTATTTGCACTCATTGGTTTCATGGGTTTTGTGATGATTAAACATTTGTGTGTTAATTTTTTTTTAAAACTCAAATGTGTTTGTCTTGAAGATACTGAAATTTTTTTGTACAGTTTATTAACACCGAAGCAGAAAAAAAGTTATATATCCAGCTGAACATGTCTCGTGATGATGTATGTGCCTTTTTTCGGGTATCATCGAAATACATTTCTTCGGAAGAGTTGTGGCCTTGTAGATTTATCTGTTTATCTTCGTGACTGTATTGGCTTCTATATCATTATAAATGTGAATGGTCGTGACAATCTTAATTCCACACTGTGATTTCTTCTCGTTAGAAAAAAGCAACGATTGAAGACTCTCAGATATTTATTTTGCATTACTAAGGAAAAATACTTGATTAATATAAATTTAGAGCTATTTTAACATCATGTCACTTTCGGACAGAATTATGGTCTTTAATTAAATTTGAACTGTTTTATTTATATATATATATATATATATATATATATATATATATATATATATATATATATATATATATATATATATATATATATATATATATATATAATTTGTTTGGTGTGCTTGAGCTTTGTTTGTAGTTGAGGATTTATCTGTCTACATGTCTGTATTGTTAGTAAGCTATAGATTATTTATTTGGTTTGAGTTCAATACCCATTTTTGATTACGATAGGAAATTCTATAAATGAAGCTGTTTACGTTTTCATTGAGATGATGGAGTTTTTTCAAAAAGATTATAGCGACATAGGTCATTCGATTTTGTGTACCTTTGAGATTTTAGTAAACAAGATTATTCATTTATATTTTCACGTCGGTCATTCTAAAATCAATTTTAGTCATGTTCATTCATGACAGGATTAATTTATTTATAATATTCGTTGGAATTAAAAAGTGCTCAATGATTGTTTGGTCTAAAACACTATTTGGAGATTACTGTGAGTTCATTCAAAGACATTCAGGATCATATCATTCCGTTACAGCAATATTGTCAGCACATGAGCATATTTAAGGCAATGGGCACATCAGCACATTCAAAACATGGAATTCATTTGAACACTGGATACTTTTAGATTTGTGATAGAACGTTTCGTAATATCTGGGATTTAATTCACAATAATGTAAGTTCCTGTTCAAGATTCACTTTTTATTCTGGGGAAATACATTATTTATTGAACTTTACTACACTTGTTGGTTTTGATTTTGGTCTCTTGCTTAGTTTAAGATCAACGAGTCCTAATACATGTGTAACGTTTTCTTTTCCTTTTCTTTTGCTCCCAATAAGGGCAACGTTTTCATAAGAATAGAAGGTTCATCCCAGCCTAGCACTTGACCAAAAGAAAACTAAGTCAGGATAAGTAAAATATAGTAGATTTATTTTATACAAACACTGGAATCACACAGTACAGACAGTCATACTACATATGCATATACATGTATATATATGGTTTACCCATCTATGGGTATTGACATGTATCCAATGCTGGAGAAATGTACAGATTTACAATTACTCCACAATTTCTTAAATACAAAACATTGTATATTTTGTGGCTTAATAAGGTTAGTAATTCCCTTACTTTACTTCTTTACACATACACCCATTATTACATACATTATATTTTCTTTGGGACTGTTACCCAGGATTGGAGATTAGATTTTAGAAGTATGTCTCCATACATGGAGAAATATGGTAATTTGGAATATCTTTCCAAATAGGATACATTTAGAGTTCCTCTAACATTATTATGGGTGGTTTATCCAATTTCAGTGTTACCTGAATCATTGCCATAGCCATGGTTTATGCTTTGGTTTCTTTTTATCACAACCTCTGAAGTCGGTGTTTTAATGTATGGAAGTATCTCGTCTGCCGATGCAGACGTATTTATATACAAATACGGTAGCTAATAGAAACTCAGTCAACCAATGAAAACGCGTAACGCATCCCGCCTCGTGACGTAATTTCAATACCTCCACACTGGAGAGTGTGGTACTGAACTGACATCGCGAGTCGTAATACAGCTGAGTTGAAAGAATTAAGCATGTTAATCAAAGGATGATGAAGAAGATAGTTGATATTTACGAAAGTAAGCATCAACGTAACTAAATATAGTAATATCGAGACATGGCATGTTTAATGTGTTTCAAAATGTAGCTCAAGCGTGGCAAGCTTCCATAGCGTGACAGCCTTCGGTTACGTGAGGGAATCTTCGTTCTTCTTTCCATCACGACACCTCGCGAAGGAAGGATGTATTTGCGTGACTTTATTAGGAAATGAGGACATAAGACTAAAAATTCGTTACACATGAGATAAAATTTAAACTTTGCAAGACCCCTTCTGTGTTTCGGTTTTGTCTTCTTCCAGTTTGAATTTGTCCCTCTGTTATCTCTTTCAAGATATGTAAAGGCAGAGAGAGGGCATAAAGGAGGGGACACAATTGTTCTATTCCAATATAAATGTAGTGAATTCGCTGAAATATTAGTTTTAATTTCCTTTGCATTTTATACCCTATCAGCATCTTGATGTGAAACGTTACAAGGGACCAACTCAAGCTGCCCGTGCAATCGGAGAGTACTTTGCAACTAACAGAGAAAATGTACGAATTCTTGATGTTGCTGCCGGTACTGGAAAGGTAGGACAAGAGGTGAGCATTTAGGTTTTGTTATATTCTTATCGACTCTTGTAAAATACAAAACTGAGGCCCAAGTCGTCAAGGTGATATCTCTCACCTCGATTACATTCCTTCCCAGTTGACAATTTGTAAGAACACAACCATATGTAAGCTATCTACATAGCTTATATCATGTCAAATTTACTTGTTTTACAACAACTTGATAAAAATAAGTATTTCAAAAATAATGACATAATTAGCATGTACATTTCTAGCTCGTGAGGATATAAACTAATTTATCATGCATTAATGAACTTGAATGAGAAATTTAGTCTCAGTAGAGGTAAAACGTTCTGTGAATTCTATATAAGATATTCCTATTTATTTGTGTTGAAGTTTACTATTATTGAATATATATACAATGCCATCATGATAAATGCACATTCACCAATCTGGAGGAAACATCTGACAGAAATTCATTCTCCAGACACGTTAAGATATTTAGATAACACTGGTTTATAGCCAAAATTCTTCCGATATAAATGCAGTCAAGCTTTACTAATTCTGGGTCACTGAGAACGAAAATGACGCTTAAAATGTCTGCTTAGCTCCAATTTTGAAGATTTGATACGGTGTCAGCATATAGAACCCGTGACTTGGGAGTGGCGGAGAATATTTGAATTACAATGTGAAGGGCTCTCATTTTAAACCAGAAATGATTCGAATACACATTTGATTGGATCTATAAAAAAATATATGACTGAGTTTGGACAGTACTTGCTTTTAAAACAAAACAATGAATAATGCAATCTGAATCTATATTTGTGGTAAAAGGACTTTTGCATCATAAAAGCGTAGTATTACCGCTATGGTTAAGAAAGTGTGTCATCTTATTTTGGCTGCAAAAGTGGACATCATGACAAGAGGTGCAATTCTTGCGCAACAAATCTTCGCCAGGAAAAGGTAATCTATGCCTTTTGCAGTGCCAGTGATTTGGAGAGAACAAATAGATCATATCAGCAATTGTTACTTCTGCATTGTGAAACCAATTGGGAAAGGTGTGTCAAAAAAGAAAAAGTGGACTGTGCATTATCCAAACGTTTCAACTATGCCTAGTACCCCATAGAGGAGGACTGCCGGTTACTGATGAACCATAATCATTCTCACTTGAATAAAACAAGGAAGAGGATGAAACTTCTAGTCCTGAACCATCAATATCACATGAAACACACCTAATAACACAAGGTGAGCTCAATGACCTTGTCAGGGATTTTGAACTATCCAATAACAGGGCAGAGCTGTTGGGCTCCATACTACGGCAGTGGAATCTCCTGGTAGGTTATGTTAGGGTGTCTATATTCTGTGACAGTGAAAATTATATTGTCCCATTCTTCTTCAAGGAAAGTGATCGTGTAGCCTGCAACAACATCGATATTGTGATGGCAACCGTCAACATCGTCAATAATCCAGATGGGTGGAGACTGTTCATTGATTCATCGAGGACGAGTCTTAAATATATTTTGCTGCATAATAGGAATGTCTTGCTATCAATCTGAGTTGGTCACAAAGTCCAAAAAGAAGGAATCTTATTAAACATGCAATAAAGTTTGAGGTGCATAAACTATGACCACCATAAGTGGCAGCTTTATTGCGATCTGAAGGTTCTTGCTCTCTCGTTTGGTCTGCAGACTGGATACACAAAGTACTGATGTTTTCTAGGCGAATGGTATAGTCGTTCGAGAAATTCCCACTACATCAAGAGAGATTGGCTACTCCGAAAGTCATTGGAGCCTGGGAGGAAATGTGTTTTTGTTACTACCCTTGCACATCAAGCTGGGTCTGACGAAGAACTTTGTCAAAGACATGGACAAAACAATGCAGTTTTCAATTACCTCCTTAGAAACTTGCCATGGTTAAGTGAAGCTAACATAAAGGAAAGTGTCTTTGTTGTTCCTCAGATTCGAAAACTCTTTCGAGATGATGCATTTGACCATGCACTGAGTGGCAAGGAAAAGATGGCATGGAAACTTTCGAGTTAGTGACAATAAATGTTGTTGCAAATAACAAGGCAGACAGCTACAGAGAGTTGATGTAAAATATCCTCAAGGCATACAAAAGCCTTGGTTTCAACATGTAACTAAAGATACATTTTTTATTCAATGCCGACAAGGGAGGGGTAGGCAACGGGGAATATATCCCTAAGGCTTGAGCCCAAGCCGAACAACACTATTGAATTTTATAAAAGAAACAGTTTGTTTGAACAAGAACTAGGAAAGGTCCGGGTATTTCTTACCCCAGGACCTGTGATCGCTCTCTACGTCCCTGTTTGCACTCTCCTCCAGATTTTTTCACTGAACTGCGGAGCAGTGAGCGACGAGCACACTGTGCGATTTTACAAGAACATGGCAACAATGGAGAAACGCTATCAGGGTAAATGGAACCCATCAATGCTTGTAGACTATTGCTGGACTGTTATCAGAGATGTTCTAATTAATGAATACAAGAGAAAAGCCAATAAGCGCCGAGTAGACACTGAATAAAGACTAAACTATGTACTTTTATATACATTATAGATGTTTGCCTTTTGTCTCCTAATATATTTTATTTCTATAACTATTTTTGCTGTATTTTTAAAGTGCTACATAAACAGGAATACTTATCATGCAAAGCACCATAAACATATGAATAAATCCAAGTTTACAATTTGGTTAAAACTCTACTATCTAAACAATATGCATATGCGTAAAATGTAAACACTTAAATATCTTGGAAACATTAGCTAATCCATTGTTTTAACTGACAAATCTGAATTCAGCACTTCAAAATTCATAATAAATAACACATTTAATCTCTGAAGCGGAGGACTTCTATAATATTGAAGATGATTAGAATCAGCTACAGGTTTATCCCATAAATTTTCGTGTATCTTGCTCATAATTAAATTGAACCGACGTCGTATTGCCATAAGTTTATGTAACAAGAATCATTAGAATGTAATCAAAAATAGAGATGATATATAGAATCACATCTTTAAAATGCATGGATTTCAGTAATAGCTTGTACTCATTTGAGATCATAATGATATAATTTAATCTATCTACCACACTTGCATCAATATCAGGTTAGAAGGAAGCGTCTAGAGTGACCATGAACACTGCCAATCGAATGCATCATCATCTCATTCATATAAGTGGCTCTAATTCATTATTATAATTATGCATAGTCTTTTTTTTTATATAAAACTGTATTCCAGGTTTTATGCAAGGCGAGTCAGAAATATGACCTCCAGAATGGTAGTATGCTCAGGCATTGAGATGCTATACCACCCCATTAATAGACGTGGATTTCGATCATTATGGAACTCAACCGAGATACGGATGATATAGAGCCGTATTTCAAGATTGGAAACATTTATAAAAGAAATATGGACTCAGAGTAGCAATAGGACCAACCAGTCTAATATAGGATCACCACTCATTAATATGTTTAGATCTCGATCAAATCAAACTTGTATGAGATCTTGATGATGTAAACCTATTTACCAAGTTGGATCCAAATCGAGTCAGAATTGTGACCTCAAGAGAGGCAACACGTTCTGCTCAACATATATACGATCATCTCATTTATATTCATTTTTCTAATGTTCAACCTCCTCCAAAAAACAGGCTGATAACAAGCAAGCATTGGTGGAAGAAAGACTCACTACAATCGACGGATATCGGATCATACCGTAAGCTCATATGGCTTTACGGCTAGATAAGCTAAACACTTAGGTCAATTAAAATTAACACATTTTTTTTCTGAAAGTTTCAAATGGAAGTTCCACTATCTTAAAACAGAATTCTTCTCAATTGTTTTTATTACATTTTGGGGTCAATCTTTAATTTGTTTTTTCTTGGATAACACTCTTTCTATATGGTCTTGAAACAGTATTATCAGGTCTAAAAAATTTAATGGTCTTGCTGGCCGAAGAGACTATTATTATTATTATTATTATTATTATTATTATTATTATTATTATTATTATTATTATTATTATTATTATTATTATTATCATTATTATTATTACAAATAATTATTATTATTATTACTATTACAAATTATTATTATTATTATTTTTATTATTATTATTATTATTATTATTATTATTATTATTATTATTATTATTATTATTATTATTATTATTACAGCTGTTTAATCTCGGATTTCGTAATATAGATGCATTAGACCCATCAGAGGGCATGTTGAAGATAGCAAAGGAAAGAGGTGTCTATAATCAGACTATACAGCTCTTCTTTAAGCTGAACTTACCAATACCTGATGGTATGTGCTGTGAATTTTACATTAAATAAAATAGGACATCGTTCTATGACAAATACAGTAGAAATCTGAATATTGGCAAGCACATTCAGGAATTTAATTTCTGATTTCTTTTATTATTGACATACATTTGTGTCATAAGATGTGTAAATTAACACAAGGAAACAAACCTGTACGCAAGTTTTATTTGAATTGCCCTCATGTTTTTTCTCTCAACGTTAAACAACATATCTGAACAAACGATGTCCAGGAACAATATCGATAATGAATTTTAGTACGTTACCTAGTCATCAACTTGAATACATTTAAATGAATGGTGACATATTTTATGCACGTAAGACTGAGAGTTTAATCGTGTCAGTTGTGGGGTATGTTCCATCATGTTGCAGAATGAAATGCTAAAAGAAGGGGAAGAATGTTTCAAACATTTCGTCCGAAGATGTTATTTTTTGCAGATTGTCTTGATTTATGGCCACATATATTATTTCTTTCCACAGATTCATATGAATGTTTAGTTGTTGTTGGGGCTATGTGTGAAGGTCATTTACCTGCCGAGTCTTTGTATGAGATGATACGTCTTGTAAAGCCAGGTATGTCATGACAAAGGACACTGGATAATTACCTTTCTTACATCCAAATGCTGAGGTGGCTAACATTGTTCTTTAGTTCTTATACACACACACACACACACACACACACACACACACACACACATATATATATATATATATATATATATATATATATATATATATATATATATATATATATATATATATATATATATATATACGTTAGGAAAGTTCGTCATTTTGGTACAGCACAAGATAGAAAATCAATGCATATATTTATTATTTGCTTTCATACTTGATATACATAAAACCTTATATACAAGTTTTACGTTGTTAATTATTTTATTGACAGATTAATCGATCTGAATACAGTCCTTTCGATGGTATGAAAACCGGTGATAGTAATCATCATAACCGTCTGTATCTAATAACACGAATGTCTAAAACCTCTTATTTTAATAAAATGTTGTCATTAAAGTCAGCATGCCCAAGCAGCATAGCTTTTTCGAAATCAGCAAGCGCTCTCATAAATAGTCCAAACGTTTGTTTACCTTCACTTTCATCGAACGCAAGGTAAATTGCAAATCGGCAAACTCTTTTTTTTTCAAATTGGCGTATTTTGATTATCAGAAGGTTACTGGCATGTTGCTGTTCTTACATATTTACATTTGCTTAATAACAGGTGGACTTATTTGCATAGTTTTGAAGGAGGAGTACCTCCAGTATGTGGAAGCTTATAAGGATAAACTCCAGCCATTAATGGAACATCTTGAAATGGAAGGGAAATGGTACCAATACAAAAAGGAGAAGATGTCCAACTTTGCCTTCGGAAAAGATGGCATTGTGTTTCAGTTTGTTGTACAATGATGAAATTAGAGAACACGATATGTTACTTTTAGCAATGCGATGGACAGGAAACTCCATACTTTGACCGGAAGTTGCATCACTTAACCTCATGAAATGTGTCAGGGATCTCATGTGTGAATTACAAATAGCAACCGCAAATATTTTATGCCTAACGGCATTGTCTGCAGATAATATATTTTCCATTAATCCTGGGTAGATTTTATTTCTGGAGAAAATCTACATAGGAATTTTTTTAATCAAATCAATTTCTACTGCAATGTTCATACTTTCGGTATAATATTAATAAAGACTTCAAATTAGAACATACCTGTAACAGATTACATCTTTCATGCTTGATCTTTTAACCTATACTTCAGTCTTTGATCTAAATAAAATTCGTTTTCGGTCTGTGACTATTATTTCAGTCAATAAGCACATTGATGATCATTTATACCAATTTAGCGAAAGAATGTTCATTTTAAAAGGCCTGTCAAACAGTCGTGACTCAAACTGACTGTAAGTGTGGAACAATTCATAGACACGGCCTGTGCTACTTTCAAAGGTACAATAGAAAAGAGTGTTATCAAGAAATACCTCCAGTCCAAAGCCTTGTGTGAAAGAAGCACTAATTCATATAGCTTTGTGTATCACGTGAAGCAAAGGCTTATCAAATGTAAAAAGTCAATGTTTTCTCCGTCCTGATTTACGTTATATGCGTACTATTCATAATTTTTAAAACCATTTGGTCATTAAACATAAATATGAACACTTATTACGAAGATCGTTGGAGATCTGTTCAACGCTGTATTAAACTTTGGACCATGAGATCGGTCGGACTAAGATATTAATTAATAAAATGGACAGGCGATATTCTTTGAAATCAGTACTGATGTCCCAGGTTACAGAAGGCGCAGGTGACCAAAAGTAATATTCTAAGCTGATTTATTTAGTTTAATGGCCATCGCTAATTAAGCTTACTTTTCGACTACTAGTCAGGAATACAACGTTACGCTAATTAAGCTTACTTTTCGACTACTAGTCAGGAATACAACGTTACAGATCGACGTGACCATGAAATTACCCTTGACAAGATGGTGCAAAGCACAAAATGGAATACTGTGCTTTTTTGGTTGATAGACAATAGTATTATCAATAGGTGCAGTGTGTCAGTTTCGGTCAACCAACGTGAGCACAGTACTACATTCAAAACGTTGCAAAGTCACATCAAAAGAATGTGATTATGGCTATGAAAAGTAGAATACATGAGGTAAGGTAGGTAAACAGGATTTTATTTTTTAAAAGTGTGAAGAAAGGCTAATTGTGTTGGCATCAACAGTGTTTTGCACTATGCGACGTGCAGCTTGAGATATATCATATACTGATAAACCAGTCCCAAACTTGTATTGATAATGATTGAATGTTTACGGTTTGGTCTTACCTGCTAAAAACTCCATGCATCTGTAGCAGACAAATATATGTGCAACACTTTAATGTTCATGTTCTCCGGTATTTCCTGAGGCTCTTTGACATTGAGTACTACACTGCTTGGCCCCCATATGTGGAATCACCTTCTGTCAAAATGTATGTATTGCCTCCTTCTAATCAATTATCAACACCAATATAAATAACAAGTAACCTATTCATTCACAGATTTAAAGCCTACCCGAATGGGGATACACGCCTACCTCCACATTATTTCGTGGGTGATCGGCTGTTTCTAGATCAACACAAGTAATCGATAAAAAAATAATTTAAATAACAATTTGTGGATAACTTGACGAAAAGTAAGAAACAATGGATATAAAACTAAGTGGAATGATGACATAACGAGATAAAACTATATAAAGTTAATAAATGCTCACAAAAAACTATCCGCTCATACACGCAAGAAGAACGATATAGTAGAGAGTAACTGAGAAATTATACTTAAAATTGAATATCTGCAAAACTTTACAAAGCTATTGTACAGCAGATCTGGAGTTCAATCATTCTCAGATGAATGTGAAAAACAAATATAGACAAATATGTCCTGCCAGAAAGCCGAATGTAATAAAGAGTATAGTGACATAGTATCCGACACATGATGTTAAATTTCCATACATTCCCATACCAACCCAAAGAGCTACTAAATTCCCATACGACTCCATTATACGTCAACTCTTTTTAAAATTGATTATCCATATGGTTCAATACTAAGGAAAATTTTCCGTAATGTTAATTCCCATAATGACCCATCCATGTTAAATTGTGGTCAGATCCCATAAACTCTCGACCCGTTTTCAGATGGATTTCTATAAGTTCCAATATAGCTGCTGCCAGTCATAGACATATACCGTTTTATTAAATAGGCATTTAGATGATGAGCCGCCGTCGTGTGAAACCGAGCAGCCAAATGTACCCAAACTATTACAGCAAAATAGGCAAATAGATGGGCTTCAATAGTCTATGTTGCTAGGACATGATAAAGAGTCTGGCAGAACGTGATTGTATGTCAGCTAGCCCACCTATACTCGAATCAATTGCGTCTAGCGAACCAAAGGGCTAAATTCTTGAAGTAGACATCGAGTAACGTGAAGGACTTCATGACTCACACAGCGACTGCAATCTGACCCCAGCGGCACCGTTCCAGAGAGCTGGCTGAGTGACTGTCTGCGCCATGTAGTAAACAAATCCACTGCAAGCAGGAAGCTGGTGACCGGCTCAAAAAAATAAAAGAGCACTATATGTTCCTTTACCTAAATCGGGCATTAGTATTAGGCCTAAGCGTACGGAGTCGTACATCATGGTGAAACGGATCTGATAGCCAAGGAGACAATTATTTATATGGAACAACCATGGAAAACCTTAGAAAGCGGACATGAGTGGACCTGGTCAGTCCTGAAGGTGTGGGATTAAAGCTAAATGGACTGATTGCTGACACTAACATCTTAGCATTCTCCGCTTGTAGATGTGTGCCAAAACGTCGGCTGTTTTAGAAGCCTCTTTTTTTGTCCATAGCTCGTCTACTAGTAACAACTGACGACATCAACCACAGTTAGCATATACTTGTACGTCTATTGTCCAATCTTGTCAATTGGCAGAAACAAGATCCTGAACTGGTGCACAACTTTAGCTGTTGAAATGTCTTACTACGGCTGGACGGGATTCAATCACATAGCCTACTTTTCAAACCACGTCCTGAAATATCTTATGAGGCTTTGCCCGTTTCCGCTATCTTGGCCCTTCTAGTAAGCTCAGGAGCTGCGTCATACTGCCGTAAGATTAGTATTCTTTGAGCTTACTGTTGGCATTGCAATTCAAAGCCATTATTAAAGACAGAAATTTGCAATGTCAGCATTACCTGCCTGGTTTTCATGCCACCTTTGACGAGCTCTGGATATTGTTCAAATTGTGTATTACGCCCAACGTCGGCCTTTAGGCGTTCGCGTATGTCGTGACTGTGTAAGGACCCAAAATCATGTCGGATGCACATGGCATCCACCGGCAGGGCTATTGATGTCTACTAGATTGTCAAGCGATGTGCCCTGCCAGCAGAAGTTGTGGCATGGCAGATGCTTCTCTTGCTCCATAGGTAGCCATGGCAGATTTTCAAGGCTGGCATATATCTCTCAGTAGTATAGGAAAACCAGGTTTTCAACTCACTTTGTTTTTTTACCCTCCAAACAAGTATAAATTATAGTCCTAAATTATCCCCCACCCCACCCCTTTTATTTCCAAAATAAAACAGGGTTTTGACTCACCCTCCCCCACCTCTTTTTTTCCCCCTACTACTACCTGTAAACAGGTATTTTGTAACCAAACAAAACAACAGGTGTTGGAATGCGATAAGCTCTTTACACAGAGGTGACTAATTTGTTAGAACAGCGCATGTGTGGAATACAATTATTCTAAAGACGGCAAACGGGTTTTACCACAAGATAACAGGATGAAAATTAAACTGTGCATTAGAATGTTTCAGTTAACAAGGTGGAAATTAAACTAGCATTAGAATGAAAATGATATTATTTTATATCTCGTTACCAATGATTAATGTTTCAACTGTTGATATTAAAAATATTTCACTATCACGACTATAGATACTAAATTTTACTTTACCACTCACACAGCGACGGGACTCAAACAGATCTTTCATTTCTGGTTTGTTCAGAGGATATTTTTGTTGATAAAATATACCTTTGACCGATCGAGATCAATTGTGAGTTTAGTATAGTTTTGTTGGCTAATAGGGCTGTGAAAGTTTTTAAATTCCGCTAGCAACTTTTGATACAATTGTTCGAGATAATTGAAATACATGCTGTTATCAGATCTGATGAGCGAAAGTTTTAACTTGTCACATGTTCCATTAAAACATATACCTGATGTTTCATTATTAAATTCAACTGTCAATTGTTTACCGTCCATCATTAGATATTTGATGTTACTATTGTAGCTATTTGTCATTGTCAAATTTTCAAGCATTATTTTATAAGTTTAGATAAAATTTCAGTTGGAAAAGATAATGTCGAGTATAGACCTATCATCATAACAATACCCAAGGGCAAATGTATCTACCCCATTTTCACAATAGCGTTTGTCATCAAAATTATACAATCCACGTTTGATAATGACATCTGTTTCGAGTTTATGATGATTAGTTCGAATTGCCATAGCTCTCATAAAACTAACACCACCATCAAGCGCATACCTGTAGTCATCAAATTTCATAAACTTTTTAACAAAATTACGAGGCAGACCTTTGGCTTTTTTCGTTATTTTATTATTATCTAACAATACGGCATACATTTTACTACGTAATCCGATAAAGTATTTGATAGCGCTCGAGTTCATTTCATCTTTAAACTTACCAATAACCTTTTTATTTGTGTCGTCATGAAATTTACTGTCACGTGGATAATCGGAAAGATCAAACAGATGTCGATTATTGTACATGTCCTGATAGATGTCCTCACATTCAATTTCATACACGAGTGAATCAGTATCAGTAAACAATAATCTACTAGCCGGCCACTGATTTTTAACAAAAGTGTAATGAAAATTCGTACATCATCCACTTTGATAAATCTAACACTGCAGCTCCAACATAGATCGGCTTGTTTAGTTTTAGATTTGTTTTTTCTTCTTGTATCGCAACAAGATTTTCATTAAATTTTTTCATTCTCAAAAAATCATCGTCTGACACATTTTTGTTTCTGCGATTGACATCATTAACTATTTCATATTTACACGTTTCCTAATATTCTCCATCGTCTTAACCAAAAACGGAATTGTTCATCAGTTTAAAGAAGTTTTTCTCAACTCTGTTTTCGCTGCAGCTCTTCTTGAAGTGTTTGGAGTTAATATAACCTCTCATCCACGGCGACTGATTAAATTTTAGTACACGATGAACTTTTCTCAACACAAGACCAGCATCGACTGCTTGTTTTAAAACTTTGTAATGCAAAACATAATTTTTCTTATCAAGTAAATTTGGTACTAGTTTCTTGACCATGGAATGTTGCCTTGGTGATGCTAACGCTTGTTGTTCTTTTGATAACAAACTATAATCTATAACCATCGATTTCCGCACAGAAAGGGTAATCGTTATGTAATTTGTGTAGCGAATTTGGATAATCAAGATCACTTCAACGAAATAGGAAAATCATCAGGGTATCTTTTTTTCTGTCTCTGATAGAAATCGATCAACCGTGATCCAATGAAATCCACTAAAAGGCATTGGTTCTGCCATCGAACCACCGTAAAGATTATTACAATCTAGATAAATTATATACTTCGAAGGAAGGTCAGGTTATACTGTTTCAGGTATTTGTTGTTTGCTTCAGCATATTTTTTGTTATCGTTAACGCTAATACCACCTCGGATACCTTTTTCAATAAAATTGAACATATCAACATCTGTCAGTAATTCTAACCTTACCTTACTAAACTTTAGCAAAGCATCCCATGACAACCCAGGGCAGAAAATACCAGCAAGGATCTAGTCCATAATTATTATAACTCACTTCACGAAAACTTTCAAAAAACATCTGCTAATAATAACACGTCAGTTTTCCGGTACAAATCATGATAATCACCAAAAAAAAAAGTCTCACAATCAAACTCTTTCCAGATATCTTGTGCATACCTGTACTCGTCAATCGGTTATATTTTCATTTTAAGTTGTGAGTAAAATTTGTCTTTGTCAGGTAAAGATATTTCATCAAATTTACTCCAATCGTCGAGGTATTCGTATGGAAAAACTACTTTTTTATGTAGTAGATTAAATTTATCTCCAAAACAGTCTCTTAGGTTATCAAATTTACTACAACCTTTCACTAACATCATCTAACGAGGCTGCCATAAACTGCAGGCTGTCAATAAAACGTATTTTACCTAGCGTAACTGACATGTACTTTTTCAAAATTATTTGGGATGCTTTTTGATGACGTTATCGAGTTTTAGATGAGCATTTTATCTCAGATCACCAAAAGCTTCTACTATAATATGGCTATCATATCCTCGAAAATTGTGAAGAATAACCGGAATAAAATCTGGAGCATGAAATTTAAATTACACTGATTATGAGCCGCTCCACGATACTGTCCAGTCAAATGACAATGGTCATGTACTTTTTTATCATCGTCAAAAGCTTTTTCACAAATCTGACAAATTTCTGCTTGCTCGTGATTGGATTCTTGTTGAGGTGTTAATTTTAACATTGGCGTTTACTTTTTTCAAATGAGTAATATATTATCAACTTCATTAATCAACTGATTTATAAGCCAAACAGCTGGATTTTTACCACGATATAATTTGATTGATTTAGATAATCTAGAATCAGTACAACAAAACTACCTTATACGCTACTCCACACGGAAAATGATTTTGAACTTTTCTTGTACTCGATTGATTAGATTATTTCTACACCAAGTACAGGTTGAAGTAGGCATTCGAAATCAGGAAGCGTATATGACGAAAGAATTTTTAGTTTGTGATTATGATGGACAAACTGTACACACTATCTTTTTTAGATGCATTGTTATTCTTTGCACATCACTACAGTACTGCAAATGCTTTTTTAATTTTTCATTGCTTGTACAGCAATGCAAGCATCGGTAACAAAAGAACTTTTTGTTCTTATCCTTATTTTAATGTCTACCAACTAGTCAGTTAAAGTTTTTAATCCAAACATAATGATTTTTTGTAGTACATAAATTATAGTCGATTGTGAAGCTTTTTCTGAAATATATCTCGGATATACGTCCTCCTTTTCATCTAGTCCGAAAACGTTAATTGAAACATTATTCTGCTTTTCAAATTTTGGTATTTGATTTTCTGCCACTGGAAGTTAATATCTTTAAAATTTAATCTAGACACATGACTGATATACCTTTCAACACGAGTAGCGTTTTTTTCTGCTGGAAATAGTGCGGAAAGAACAGCCCATTGGAAACATTTGTTATCTACGTTTTTGATGTTTATACAACATCAATTACTTTTTATTTTTGGTGGCAGGTCGACGTATGAACTACCTCGTAATACATTATATTTCATCGTGTGAAACAATATTCCTTTGATCATTTCAAACTTCCAACCCGAACCTAATTGACTAAATTCCTCTATTTTTTCCAAATTTCTTGGTGTATTTCATCAGATAGTGATAACAGATCAGTCCCAAGCAAAACACGTCTTGATTTTGCGTTCATATAAAAGGTTCTGCAATTTCCTTGTTAGTTAATTCTTCCATTATAACTAACTTTGAAAATATAACATGATATTGCACAAATAATCTGATACTTTTGTGTTTTTCGAGCTCACGTTTTACAATTGTCTGTAATAGGTGGTAAAGATTAGTTGCAGTAAAATTTACTAAAACAATTTGATTATCAAACTGATAACTATTATCAAAACCTGCAAAAGCAGTCGCTATTTTATTAGGTTCTCCCATAAAGCTGTTCTTAGCTATATCACGCAATTTTAACATATTATGACTATAATGTAATTATCTAATTGAATAATTCTTTTTCACACTGCGCATGGCTAAAAATCAATTAGAGATAAAAATTATCTCCTATAATATTAATGACAGCAAATCCAACAAACACATGTGCGCAAGAAGCATATCAAGTTCACTCCAAAATGACAGCAAATCTTTAACCTCACACTTCGCATACGCGCACAAAAAATCAATTAGAGATAAAAAATATCACCTATTAAATGACACAAATCTAACAAACACATTGAGCAAGAACATATCAAGTTCACCAAAATATAAACTTTATCTCACACTGCGCATGCGCTAAAAATCAATTAGAGATAAAAATATTACCTATATATAATGACAGTAAATCTGACAAGCGCACGTGAGCAAGAGATTTATCAAATTCACCCAAAGTATAACTTATACGCTGGAAATGTAATTGGTTCGTTATTAACATTATAACTAGATTACCTGTTGGCAATTTATCGTCAGCGGGTTATAATATTAGTGTAAAGGGAGATAATGCCGAGAGGATTGCAATTTTTAGAAAAGATTTTATTTACACGTTGTTCTGCGATGATATTCCAGAGGGACAGCGTGTATATCATTATAATGGTAAAGTCACTGATGATATATTTGAAAATTTATCCTTACAAGATGAGTTTCATCCGCACCCAGTATTTGATTTATACGAGGCTAACGTTTGCGGTATTATTAGAAATAGAAAAACTAAAAAAGTGTTCTTAGTACTATTAGCAATATGGGATATATCAAGGGTAACTGTTAGAGGATAACATCAACAAATCAAGTTCGTTATCTGGTCATAGGTTTGTTTATGAGGTGTTCAATGGATCTATACCCAATGGTCTTGTTATTAATCACATCAATAATATACAAACTGATAATCGATTGGAAATCTGGAGATAGTAACGCAACAGGAAAATGAGAAAAGGAAAAAATAGTAATGGTATTAATTTTAGATGCCCAATAAAACCTGTTATTTCAAAAAACCTCGAAACGGATGAGGAGATCGAATTCAAATCGATTTCAGCTGCGGCGAAATATTATAAGATAAAATCCCGCAGTCGTAAAAATTATAGCTGATGGAGGCAACAAAATCAACTTTTCAAGAGGAATACGATGCTAGGATTGGTTTTAGTATAGATGATCAATAATATTTGTAGCTCGGTTTTAGTCAAGCAATGATGAGCAAATGCTATGATATCATCGTGATTAAATTTACGTCGTTACTGCACTTTCATTAATTTTTATTTTTTTCTGCTTCTGTTATAATATTTTATGAGAATCACCTGCATTACAATAACATCAACACTTAACCCAACAAACATTTCTTACCGCTTCGGCTAGTTCGTTATAATTTACTATATTAACTTTTTGGTGATATTTTATCTCATCTAGTCATCTTATATATAATAATTATTAGATAAAAATATATTATAATAATGGACTTGATGAAACGACTCGCTGAACTCTACGAAGAAGATACTAGTGATAAGGTCGTCAGGCGATAAGGTCGTCAGTGATGAGTCATACATAGATTACATTTTCCAAAGATTTTATAGACAAATCTGTTGGTTATAGCGAAGATGATATTTTATATAACAATGAATCTGATGATGATGGTGAAATAGTCACTGTTGCTGACAGATCTAATTACAGCAGATCAACAACTAAACTCGGTATAATGTCAAGTATCACAATTGCAACAAGCCTAATTAAATTTAATTTTACCGTTGCCCAACAACAACTGTTCTGGCAGTTAATCAAACCTTTTTTAAATATCAAGATCCAGGCCGACAGAAAAATATCAAATTCGATTTCATATTTGTCAAGGATTTTTAATCTAATGACGATCTCTAACGATCGTAAGCAGTATCTAATATCATTATGTAAACCAGTAAAATGTAAATCTGTCAAACAAAAGTATGAGTTAATTTATAATACATTATATCATAATCTGCTTGGTTGGATCCAACTGTTAAATTTATCACTATAACCCACGCCATTTGACTAAACTTTTATCCCCTTTTTTTTCTAATCACTTTCTCGATAACAAAAACATCCTGCATCAGTTTTCTTTCTGTAGTTCTTGTTCATAAAAACTACCTACAATCGGTTCCCCTGCCAGATCTTTTTTAAACGTACGTTACAGGTAATGTTAAAAGTACCTTATCAATTACAATACTTCTTCGCTCCAGTTCGGAGTAAATCCTTTTGCAAATACCTTTTTCATCAAAGAAATTCTAACTTTATCACCAACCTTAAATTTTATGTCTGCGGTACAAATGTTTTCCATTTGCTAATATTGGATTTTTAACAGCTTTTTTTAGGTGTCATTTTGATGGTTCGATGTTTCGTGTTATTATATTCGCTTACGATTTGAAAGGTCATCGATGTACCTGTTGGTGTTTTTAGCTGTCATATGTTTGTGTATTTCTCGTTTAGCGTGCGATTAAATCTCTCAACAACAACAACGCTTTTACCCTCATTCGTTCCTGTAACATACCTTTTTATATTATTTTGTTCTAGAAACTGTTCAAACTTTTTGTGTTAAAAACTCGGATCCATGATCAGTCCCGATTTTGTTTGGTTTCTTTCTGTACTCGTTTATTATCTGCTTTAGCGCATCAGTCATTGAAGTTCCTGTCGTATCCGAAACAGGTACACTGAAACATATTTGCTAAAAACATCTATAACATTAAACAAATACCTTTTTGGAGCGCCATCAGCGCCAACGTTAAACTGAGCTAGATTGATACATCCACCAAATCTATTGCCCAGATATCATCTACACCATTAGCGACAACTTTACGGTCGTTGGAACTTTTTTTTTTTTAGTCTGTGTAGTTCGACTGCAAGATCATAGTATAAATTATTTCCCCGATCGTGAGGTTATTGACGAGAAAATCCGAGTCCAAGTTTATATTTTGATACAATTATTCCCATAACAAATATTCGATAAAAACGTTATCGTAGATTTGTTGGCTTCATATCACGTAATTCGTCTCAAACATTACTTTATCACAATCTAAATTTTGAGTTTTCATGATCACGATAACAATATCATGACGCATTGCTATTGCATCCACTTGATTGTAAGGCTCTTGTCCTGGCAATGGATTGTCGTTTTCATCTAGTTGTTGATCTAGCGATTCCACGGACCAGTATACGATGACCTGGCAATGTCCAACCGCCTTTTGGTTTTGGCAATTTTCCAATTAGTTTATGTATATCTATACCTGATCCTATTATTTCTCTGTGTTGTTACAACATTGACAGTATGCGACAATTTTATTTTGCTCAAGACACAAATCTCTGTCAGAATCACAGTTGCATATCATTCTATATTTTTAATCGTCGACTAAAATAAATTTAGGATAACCAGATCCTAAGCGACGTCGCTGGAGATACTCACTGGGCTGTCGGAGATCGAGGAGTTTTCTTTAAAAATGTAAAATTTTTCTTTTTCCACAGATTGCACAAATACTTTTTAATATTATCCTGTTGTTTTTTGTATTTTCTGTTGTTTCATTAATACCTTCTTTTTTAGTTTTACACTTGAGACAGTATGTTGACATTATTATACTTATAAGTTTAGATAAAATTAATTGCGATCTCATCATTAGCGTGAGAAGGTTGCTTGTCCAACTGTAAAATATATTTTAAATAAGTACGATTTCGCCTCATCTGTCGGATCAACATAATAACAATAATATTCACAAGCAGACGTTCCAACAGGTTGGAGTTGATTTGACGAATAATATATTTTTTTAATTTTTTTTTCATATACTTTTTTTATTACATCGCTTGGAGGAAGTCCAAACGAGTCAAAGTTATTATTATTATAAACTGCTACCCAATGCGTGCCGGATCCGTCATTGAAATCTTGTATATTAATAAAACACGAACTTACAGCTGATGGTGTTTTTATTGCTGAGAGCTCATCTTTAGAATAAACTCCATAAATCCAGAACCGCTTTTAACTTATCAATGATATCAAAATTACTCAACTGGGGTCGACGAGTTCCTGGTAATTTTAACCACTCCCCCCGATTCCTAAAAAATTTGGCAGCAGACTTCCCGCTAGTCCCGCCAAAAGTGGAGCGAATCGGAATAATTCTCCTTGTTTTGTTTGATTGCATATGCATTTGCACTTTGGTGTTGGTGATTTTTTTATTACTTCTTTTTTTTTTGTTGTTGGTGATTTCTTTTCTTTTGTGGCATTATAAATATATTATTTACTAAAATTTACAATTTTTTTATGCCACTTCCACGACTGAGACCATTACCTTCGACTGCTTTCTTCGTTGCGCCAGATATTGCTCCAGACGCTGCTGCTAGTCCTAATGTTCCCTAAGACTGGTAAAAGTTTAGTATTATTGTACTATTAATACTGATAATGCCGGACCAAGAAAACCACTTCTTTTGCCATCGCTGTCATTTGTGCAGCACTCAAATTTAAAAACAAAAGTTTTTTTACGATCATACTTTTTTTACTTGATTTTTGTTAGCATTAATTTTGTTAAAACACATCAGAAATATTAGGATTGATTTTTTATGATACCTGTTCTCGCTTTGCAGTAGCAGCTACTAATTTTTTAACTTTGGCCATCAGTCAAATACACTTCTTTTACAATATACCTTGCCATTTATATACAACTGTAGATTAAACTTGAACTGTCCATTTTTAACCTCCAATAGAATCTACCGTGATAAATCTATTCACTAATCCACTAATGCGTATACGTATAACGGCGCTACTGGAACCGCCCCAAGTGTCCAGGTAATTTCATAACTCGCTGTGCTGTCTACAGCTCGCTCGTTATGTTTACTAACATCAAAATGAAATATAGGATAAAGCGTACGAAATTCTTCTACTGATATTTGAGTTCCTTCTTCCACATCTGGAGATGTTTGGCGTGCGTCAAGCAGGTACATGTACGGTCGAGAAATATTTTAGTAACATCATCAGCAAAATTACACTCGATAGCTCGTTCTGGATATTGTTTGAATATTTAATCTAGCGTTATACTTCGTCTGACATCAAGTGATCAAATACTGCATTATTTTGTTGTTGGTTACCTCGTCGAGCTTGTTGTTGAAAAATACGACAAAGATATTCTCGGCAGTGTTCGCTGATGTTGTTGTGACCCTCCACGTGTTAGTCAGTAGTATTTGGGAACCGCTGTCTGATATTACCTTATGCTGCTTAAAGTAAATTCTGTTTCGTATGCGTTATCAAGCGTGTTATTTAGTTCTGACATGTTTTTAGTGATTGATGTGTTATAACGTGGCATCCACAAAGAAAGTTTGTTTATGATAAACTGTACATCTGGCCCCTCCAAATCTAAACAACAATCGTTTTGGTCTGCTGCGATCTAAAATAAGAGTATGTTTTACTCCGCGAAATACTTTATTCATAATCGCGACAAAAGCCGAAAAATCATGCTTAGCGGAGAGCATCATTGTAATTTGACGTGATCCTGCTGCAAGTTTTCTTCGCCTAGCAAATCCATTCGTTTATAGCGTGGATTTCTCACATCAAGTGTGTTAGAAGTAATTTAACATCGCAAGTACCGTCTGCAGCTCTGCAGCTGGTGGTGTTATATTTAGAGTCATTGAAAGCTGCTGTACGAGAAAAACTCTTTGTAGCGTTTGCATAGCATCTGCAGCCCACCCAGGGTGCGACAATATCTAGTGCAGTCAGCATTAGCAATGAGAAAAATTTCTCACAATTACAGTCATTTTCATCAGCATTAGCTCCATGTACTTATAGCGCCTCTCTTTAAAAATTCTGTTGATTCAGCTATACCCCGTCCAGTATCTTTACAAACCACATCATATTAGTTGACAGTTGATCTCGAGTAATCGTCGGAGAAATGAAATAATATTTAAAATTGTACTTGCAACTTGTAGATGACTTGAAATATCCTTCTACAAGTTTGATTGGCCAGTTGATATCTAGCACTTTTGAATAGACTTCCAACCGTTATTTATAAGAGCTACGTCTTCTGCTCCGCAGTGGATTAGCTACTGTCATAATCTGACCACGAACTTCTACATAGCCCTTATGTGGCAGTAGAAATACATCTTCGTCTCTGTTATTAAAGGTTCTAATACAATTTTTATTTGGTTCGTTAGAATTTTCATCAAGGTACTCAACAAACTCGAATTCTGTCACATCGTTGTCGATGTCATAAGTTTCTGTTAACTCGAGATAATTTTTAGTTAGACATTTTATTTTATTAGATTATATAAAAATTTAATTGCGGCATTGTTACTTTAGATATTAATTTTTGTATGATCTGCTCGCCCTTTGGTGATAATAACTTGTTTGTTGTTGTTATCATAGCTTTTTGAGTTTCTTTTGTTGGAGCGATTTTCTGAGAATAGCTTGTTTTATTTTCAGATGCAGTCGGTGGAACTCCTTATATCTTATTAGCTATTTTTTGTCCCCACTGCAGTCCCAGCGGCAGATGCAGCCCCAGTTGCAAAAGCTTTACCAGCGTCAATTGCAATTGTGCAAATTTACGCGCTAGTCCTGGAATATTTTTAATAACTTTAAGAGTGAATATATTTTTCCAAAAAATCCTCCTACTATTTTTCTTCGATAAAAACTTTTTTCTTTGTTTCATTATATTTGATGGTTTCATAATTTTTACTTTTGCTCGCGTAGATTAAATAATAAGTTACATTTCATGTACTAACATGTAACTTTTTTCCTGATTGATCTGTCAACTGCATCCTTATACTTGATAATTTGATCTTCAACGTTTAAAGGATAATATATAATATGTCGTGGAGTTATTTGCATGAGAGAACCTGGCGGACTTCGGTGAGAAACTGTAAATCGTTTGACCTTTGCTACCTTTTGATGTATAAGAGCCAGAAGCAGTAGAGCAATTTACTAATATTGTATTTACTTCTGTTATATTTGCTGGCAGTGCACTTCAATATGTAATAGGCTGATCAAGTGCAGTGTAAGTTTTTTCAGTAAATCCTAACAGTTGTGCTATATTCTTCCTCTCTGGTTCAAGATTGATTGCTATATTTTTCAAAGTTATCCTAGTTCGCAATTGTGTTAATAATTTGCTTGCTAATTCAAATTATCAGCCACACCGTCGGCTTTTGTTATGAGCTCTTTGATCGTCTTGTTTAGATCTTAAATATTATAAGCTCCTTGCGGAATGTTTATTTTTTTTTGTTGTAGATATGGAGATGTTTGTAATCATAGTAAAATACATTTCATCGTTAACATCATTTTTCACGTTAGGTATAGCATTCAAGCAAGTACAAGAAATTAATCCAATTTCATATTGTTTTTTGTAGGATCGAATTCTATAGGTGGAATATAATTTACTGAAAAATTTGCGCTATCTTCTGTAGACTCGCTAGAGTTTAGTAATAATGTGTTTTGCATTTCCTTTAATATTATATCATTTTACAAAATTAAGGTCGCCGCGATTAAGGTCGCGGTGTAAAGTTTCATATTCGTCAGATGTTAATAATTCACTCGATCTTAGATGAATCAAGTATCAATGATTTCATTATCAAGTTAAACACTAAACATTTTTTTTTTTTTATTTCCCAGCTTCCTTTGAATGATATTAATAACAGTTAATCTACCTATCATTTTCAGTAGTTGAAGTAAAATACTTTTACACCAGTTCCTGTTTTTTCTTTTCTATATTTTGTCTACACAGATTTATCTCGATTTATAGCAAATTTTCTTTCTTAAAATCCACCCTTCGATACCAAAAAGGTTTGCTCTACTATGTTTCTGCTGTTTTTTTAAACGTGAGAGCAATGACACCCTTTCTCATTGTTTTTCATAAAGTGGAATCCTATTATCAATCTCTGTAAACCGTGTTTTAATTTCATCTTTAGCAGCAGCTCCGTCATTAATTATTACATCAAATCTATCGATTATTGCTTGATATTCTGCATCAGTCCCACTTGCTTAGATTCATCATCAATACCCCTTATATTTTCTTTGTTGTAAAAATCATCATATTCACTACCTTTTATCTCATCATTTTGCTCTTTTTTGTATAAAAAATCTTGATCTCCAACTTCCATAAACTTTACAGTAGATCACCCGACTCTTGTTGCTCCTCTCTGATATCTTTTATGTCTCCTGATAAATTTGTTATAATAATTTGTTATTCCTGCGTTGTTAAACTCTGCTAATCTTCGCTCAAGTTCCACGGATTGTTTATCAATCGATCTGTTTCTGCTTGTCTACCGCAGGATCAGCTATATGTGTTAAGTGCCTCAATCAGTTTTTCTCTTTTCTTCATCAGATCTAGTAACAAGTTTTGCAGCAGCTGCTTTCTGATTGTTCTCTAACAATTCCAACCAAACCTTTTTCCTGTAGTTGTTAAGTTCTTCTTCTGACAGTGGTTTAGTTTCAAGAGTGTTTACCTAATAAATGCTTCAGTAACCGGCTTGAAAATTGTAGCTGTTGTTTCTGTAGCATTACTTGCCCACGTCGCGTTCTTGTACTTTTTGCTTAAGTGTGATGCCTGAGATTGAGCAAGTTTTTTTAGATCTTCTAGGTGTTGTCTGTATTCTTGCTCGTTTGTCCATTATTATAATTATAAATTTTATAAAATTGAAACGCTTATATTGTAAGTAAGTGTGTAATACAAACAGCGAAACATTTTAGTTGGATCAGTTGTAAGTTTATCAAAACAAGAAAAAGTTAATTTATCTTTTGTAGCATTTACGGTAAAGTTCAATAAACTATCTTGTTGTCACGCCAGCCGCATTGCTCGCTTGCAATATTTCTAACGTCAACATTATCCAGTCTTGGAAATAAAATAAAACAACCCTATTTCGCCTAATAAACCTATCAACATTTTAAAATCCTGAGCGAGATAAACAGAATTACACTGTTTGTTTTACGATATAGTAAAAATATGATCTTATTTGATATTCATCTCCATGTTGTTTAGCGGAATATCATCAAAAACTACTATCTTATGTTCATCTGCATCAAGTTGATAACTGGAATAAGATCTTCTGCTGCCTAATATAAGAAAATCTTCGCCAGCTTTAAGATCATCAACGAAGTTGTTCACTATACTCACTTAATAACTCATATTTATCTTGCTGTGGATTGATTGTGTAAATATAAACTCTATCGTAGTTAAAATTATCACCAAGAAGCAAGTTCATAAGGCAAATTTGTTTTCCCCGATCCAGGTTCGCCCAACAATAAGATAATGACACAATCAGGAAGTTCATTGTTATGTTTTATGCTTCACTAGGTTCTCTGTATCATAGTTTAGTATCGACGATTTTTGCCATTTTGTATAATATTAAACTAAGTGTTGATAATTTTATCTAGGATAGTAAATAATGAGCTACTATACTAAAATTTGGAACACTATTAGAAATTTATCCACAAAACGTTTTAAAGGTGACTTATCCAAATATGCAAACTCTGATCGTGCTCAAAATGAAATCAAATAATTTACTAAATCTTACCAGGCGTAGAATCCAGATGAAGTTGTCATTTTCCAAGACAAAGAAGGACGATTAAAGACGAGTAATGTAAAACTGTCAGGATGTAGTTGTACGAAATACTGGCTGGCGATTGCTAATATTTAATCGGTTACTTTTAACAATCTAGGTAATATACAAGATTCTGGTAGGTCAGTTAATGATTTTGTTAAAAAAGATGGTGATGTATTAGTGGAATATTTGTTATGAAACAAAATAAGATTACAGATTCTTGGAAACCCAACTGAGGATGGGGATGCTGTCACTTAAAAATATGATTCAAATGATTGGGACGCTTTAATTATAATGAAAATCACAGCACTCTAAAATAAATTTTACCAGTCACCGTGAACACATTGTTAAGTTTTCGCAGAAGCATAAACAAAAATATAGATTAATTTTTTTGGAAATCCATCAAATGTTGAGCCATTACACTCGCTAAATATAACACAAAATTAATTGTTATAACACAATCTATGCAAGATTATTAGTGGAATCCAGCATATTGTTTGAGAAAACAAATATGATTTAATTAAAATTCCTCACAAACAGATTAAAAATATTGTGTATACTGTTGCATACTGGGTCTGGTACATGGACGAGGCAAAAAATAATTCTATCAAATATACACTGCAGAAGTTACTGGTGTATTATAGATTGTCAGTGCTTAGCAGTGCAAAGTTTAAATATCTACCAAATATCTATTTCGTCATCTAAATGATGACTCATCTGGAGTATTATCTGTAATAATAAACAAAAAAATTCTGAAGAAGAATTTGTACTTGAACCAGTTGATAAAACTTTAATAATTAATAATTTTTCTCTGGTGTTTGGAATTTATAGCTGAACAACCAGCTCTTATTATAATTAACCAACATAGGACTATGATGAACTATATTATAATGAAAAGAAGTATAGTTGATTTCAATCATATTTCAAAAGATATTCCAAAAACAAGATGTGGGACGCACTAAATACCAATACTACAAATATTATCACAAAAAACATTGGTGCGTTAAAAATGTTAAAATACTACACACAAGGATCCTTCGCGTAATAATCATATCTACCCTTGTTAATGACCAGTTCTGGGTATAATTTCAAGTGGGGATATCGATAAATCCCTTTTTGTTAATTATATATGGTATTGGTGTTTCACTTACAGCAGCGTGTAAAAAGTAGAACCAAGACTTTGATAAAGAAGCATGGTTGTTTAACATCAATTAAAAACTTATAATGAAACTACTTGATCACATCCGGTCTGACCTACGAGGAGTTAAATATCCGCTGGATGAATTATTACGTGATTTCGTATTATTGACAATATGTTAACAGACATTCTACCAATGAGGTAGCAAGTATGAAAATAAAAATTATCATAAAAAATATGAGTAACGTAAATTTTATCTAAACTTAAGATATAATATAACTAAAATAATTCCATTTTTCATTCTAATGCTAGTTTAATTTCCACCTTGTTAACTGAAACATTCTAATGCACAGTTTAATTTTCATCCTGTTATCTTGTGGTAAAACCCGTTTGCCGTCTGTAGAATAATTGTATTCCACACATGCGCTGTTCTAACACATTAGTCACCTCTGTGTAAGAGCTTTATCGCATTCCAACACCTGTTGTTTTGTTTGGTTACAAAATACCGCATTTACAGGTTTAGTAGTAGGGGGAAAAAAAGAGGGGGGGGAGGGTGAGTCAAAACCCTGTTTTATTTTGGAAATAAAAGGGGTGGGGTGGGGGATAATTTAGGACTATAATTTATACTTGTTTGGAGGGTAAAAAAACAAAGTGAGTTGAAAACCTGGTTTTCCTATACTACTCTCTCCGCCATGCTTTGGTTAGCATGCCATGCTATACTAAAAATGATGGTGGACGTTTTTATCCCATAAACAATAAAATTCCTCTGATCGCGTCTGTTTTAAATTCACAGCGCAATATGCGAACATTTTAAAGGACTAGATAGCTATTTAATAATATGGACATCATTGATTTCTCAGTCAGAAAAGCAAACTAAAGATGCGACAGAACTGGGCCTTGCTACCTCAGCACACGAGGGCGCTGCTTTGTGGCCCATTATATTGCGAAAAACACAGCTAGTGCTAAAACTCCTGCTGCACTGTATGAAGTGAAACATGCTGTACATGGTTGCAGCCAACGCTAATGATCAGAAATGCTACGATATCCTACGTCAGATGAACAAAATTCACCGTTTTCGAGTAAGATAAGTCATTGAGAGAAGTCACGGCCAAAAAACTGAGCTACAAAATACATGCAGTCACTGAAGATCCCGTTACTTGTATCCCAACGTGAAAGAGATCCAGGTTCCAATTAATAGTTCGAGCAACGCAGGTTATAACGGTAATTTGCATCGATCATCGTAGTGCTGATTTCAAGATGAAGGCTTAAATATTTTAATTCATAATCCAATAAAGAAAACATCTGCAAAATCAAACTAAAACATGAAAATTTCAAAAAATCACAAATTAGGAAATGTAGGTAAAAGTAATCAACCTGTCTTTATAGATGACTCATACAGTATCTAGACATTGTGCTTCCTTAATAAGATGCAAAACAAAAATATAGACAAGCATATAGTACATGACAAAATGTAAACCTAAGTGTTGGTGAAAATGTATTCCGAGTGAAGAGGGCTGGGTCAGATTACAGTCTAACAAAATTATGTTCAAACTTTACAGTCGCATATGAAGTCACTGCAAGCTTCTGTTTAGGAAACACAATCATAGATCCCGGTGATGGTACAGTTGTAATCCATGGGAAGTGGTAGTACTTTGCAATGAATTAGAACTCTGTTCAATCCTAGTCAAGTCATTGGAGTTTGAAAAGTTAATGCAAACTTAAAGTTTCAAAACAGTCTTATCAAAAAGCTTCCTACCAAAACATTAAACACAATTTATGAAATGGAGGTTTGGGGATTTGCTACATGCCACATAGGACATAAGAGGAAAGCATTTTCTGTGGGTGGATCACAGACATTTTCGAGGTGGCTACATTTACAAGATAGCTGGATGCAAAAAAGGTATATATATATATATATATATATATATATATATATATATATATATATATATATATATATATATATATATATATATATATATATATATATATACCACAATTTTCATGAACCACACCTAAACCTGAGATATTTTGGAATGCATGCATCTGGCATAACATTTATTGCAAGCACTTCGACTTTTGTTAAAATTGAATGAATCTGGTTTTGAACGACACAAGTCATATCTCTCCACACCATGTTAATGCTTTTATCAGTTATATTGATTCCTTATGAAAATAAAAATCTAGCGAGGCAAATTGAAGTGAATGTTATTAGTAGGGTAGTATACAAACCAAATGAAAATGAAACATTTTTTTAGCCTAGAAGTAATGTATATGCAAAACGTTTACAATAATACGAAATCTTATTAAGTCATCTACGTTCAAATGTACATATTATCTACATCAAGTAGTTTTTTTTTCTGATCAAACAGTCTTTGGTTTACAAGCAAAGCAATATTAAAATGTTCCTAAATGTGTGACAAACTTGAAAAATTTACCCTAAAGTATGAAAATCTATTCATATCATTTACATGATGTTATTACAAGACATGCTTGTCATATTTTATGTGCCTACAATAAGTGATTCCTAGTTAGTGCTTCCAAATAGTCTCATTCTAAAATTTAAGTGACGGGGTAAAATAAAAAGCTTAAAATAGGAGTCAACAGAGCCTAAACAGATCTTAGGACCTACTCCTTATATATAATTCTGACAATGTTTGGCTACATAGTTGGCGTTTTTATAGTCAGGTTGCAGTGTATATTTCCTTGACGTTATTGTAATGCAAGGTGATTCTCATAAAATATTACTAACAGTAGCAGAAAAGTGCAGTAACAACGCTAAAATTTAATCATAATGATGTTATAGCATTTGGTCATCATTGCTTGACTAAAACCGAGCTATCAAATATTTTAATCATCATATCTAAAAGCAATCCTAGCATCGTATTCTCTTGAAGAAGCTGATTTTGTTATTCTATCAGCTACAAATTTTACTGAACTGGGATTTGTCTTATAATACTTTGCCGCAGCTGTAATCGATTTACATTTGATCTCCTCGTCAGTTTTGAGGTTTAACGAAACAACAGGTTTTGCTGGACATCTAAAATTAATACCACCACCTAGTCCTTTTTTCACATTTTCCTGTTGTGTAACTAGTTCTAGATTTTCCAATCGATTGTCAGTCTTTACGATATTGATGTGATTAATAACCAGACCATCGGGTTTAGATCCGTGAAATACATCGTAAACAAAACGATGCGATTGATAATTAACAAAATCTGTCGATGTTCCTCTAACAGTTACCTTGATATACCCCCATATTATTTTTGTTACAAAGAACTTTTTTAGTTTTTCTGTTTTTAATAATACCGCAATCGTTAGCCTCGTACAAATCAAAGACTAGGTGCGGCTGAAACTCTTTTAGCAAAGACAAATTTTTGATATTGTCATCAGTAACTGTACTGTTCACATGATATACACGCTGTCCCTCTGGAATGTCATCGCAGAACAACGTGTTAATAAAATCTTTTTTAAGCATTGTAATCCTCTTGGTATTATCCTCATTTACTCTAATCTTAAAACCCGCTGACGTTGCTTTGCCAACATATATTCCAGTTTTGATGTTAATAATCGAACCAAGTTCATTTACAGCGTATAGGTTATACTTTGGGTGAACATGATATATCTCTTGCTCATATGCTCTTGTCAGATTTGCTGTCATTATACTAATAGTGATTTTTTTTATCTCTAATTGTTTTTTCAACCCTGGCGCATGCGCTGTTATCAATCAAACAATCAATTAGATATTAGACTATAGTATAGCAATGTTGAAATTGCGTGATATAGCCAAGAAGAGCCTTATATGAGAACCTGATAAAATAGCGATTGCTTTTGCAGGTTTTGACAATAGTTATAAATTTGATAATCAAATTTTTTAGTAAATTGTACTGCAACAAATCTTTACCACCTGCTACCGACAAATATAAAACGTGAGCTCGAAAACACAAAAGTATAAGATTATTAGTGCAATATCATGCTATAATTTCAAAGCTACTTGTGACGAAAGAATCAACTGACAAGGAAATTAGAGATCCTTATATTAACGCAAGATCACGACGTGTTTTGCCTGGGACTGATCTTTTATCACTAACTGATGAGAATCACCAAAAAATTTGGAAAAAAAAATAGAGGAATTCACCGAATTAGGTTCAGGTTGGAAGTTTCTAATGATCAAAGAAATTTTGTTTCACACAATGAAATATGACGCATTATGCGGTAGTTCGTATATTGACCTGCCACCAAAAATAAAAAATAAAAAATGTTGTATAAACGTATAAAAACATCGATAGCAAATGTTTCCAATGGGCTGTTCCTAACGCGCTATTTCCAGCAGAAAAACACGCTGATCGCGTTGAGAAGTATATTAGTCACGTGTTAATATTAAATTTAAAAGATATTGACTTTCCAGTGGCAGAAAATCAAATACCAAAGTTTGAAAAGTAATATGATATTTCGATGAACGTTTTCGGACTAGATGAAAAGGAAAACGTATATCCGAGATATATTTCAGAAAAAGCTTCACAATCGACTATAAATTTTCTGTTTTATAAAAATCATTGTTTGGATTAAAAACTTTAACGGACTAGTTAGTAGACAGTATAATAAGTATAAGAACAAAAAATTATTTTGTTATCGCTGCTTGCACGGTTGTACTAACAATGAAAAATTACAAAAGGATATGCTGTACTTTAGTGATGTACAAAGAATAACAATGCCATCTAAAAAAGATAGTGCATTACAGTTTGTCCATTATTATCATAAACTAAAAATTCCTTTCGTCATATACGCTAATTACGAATGCTTACTTCAACCTGTACTGGGCGTAGAAAATAATCCCAACCAATTGAGTACAAGGAAAACTCAAAATTATGTTCCGTGCGGAGTAGCGTACAAGATAGTTTGTTGTACTGATTCGAGATTATCTAAACCAATAAGATTATATCGAGGTAAAAATTCAGCTGTCTGGCTTCTCAAGCAATTGATCAGTGAAGTTGATAATATTACTTATCGTTTGAAAAGAGTAATTCCAATGATACAATGAACACCTCAACAAGAATCCGATCACGAGCGAGTAGAAATTTATTATATATGTGAAAAAGCTTTTGACGATAACAACGTCATGGATGAAAAGGTACATGACCATTGCCATTTGACCGGACAGTACCGTGGAGCGGCTCATGACCTATGTAATTTAAAATTTCACGCTCCAGATTTTATTCCAGTTATTCTTCACAACTTTCGAGGATATGATAGCCACATTATCGTGGAAGCTTTTGGTGATCCTGATATAAAAGCTCGTCTGAAACTTAATAACATCATCAAATGCATTCCAAATAATTTTGAAAAGTGTATGTCAGTTACGCTAGGTAAATTGCGTTTCATTGACAGCATGCAATTTATGTCAGCATCGTTAGATGAGCTAGTGAACGGTTGTAGTAAATTTGATAACCTACGAGACTGTTTTGGAGATAAATTTAATCTACTAGCTAAAAAAGGAGTTTTTCCATACGAATATCTCGATGATTGAATTAAATTTGATGAAACATCTTTACCTGACAAAGACAAATTTTAACCACTACTTAAAAATGAAAATATCACCGATGATGAGTACAGGTATGCACAAAATATCTGGAAAGAGTTTGATTGTGAGACGTTTGGTGATTATCATGATTTGTATTTGAAAACTGGCGTGTTATTATTAGCAGATGTTTTTGAAAGTTTTCGAGAAGTGAGTTTTAATAATTACGGACTAGATCCTTGCTGATATTATTCTACCCCTGGGCTGTCATGGGATGCTCTGCTAACGTTTAGTAAGGTAAGGTTAGAATTACTGACTGACGTTGATATGTTCAATTTTATTGAAAAAGGTATCAGAGGCGGTATTAGCGTGATAACGAAGAAATATGCTGAATCAAACAACAAATACTTAAAAGAGTATAATCCTGAGCTTCCTTCGAGATATATAGTTTATCTAGATTGTAATAATCTTTACGGTATTTCGATGGCAGAACCAATGCCTTTTTGTGGATTTCATTGGATCACGGCTGATAGATTTCTATCTGAAACAGAAAAAAGATACCTGACGATGTTTCATATTTCGTTGAAGTTGACCTCGATTATCCAACTTCACTACACAAATCGCATAACGATTACCCTTTCTGCGCGGAATCAATGATAATAGATTATAGTTTATTATCTGAAGAACAACAATCGTCAGCATCACCAAGACAAAATTCCATGGTTACAAAACTAGCACCAAATCTGCTTAACAAGCGTAATTATGTTTTGCATTACAAAGTTTTAAAACAAGCAGTCGTTTCTGGTCTAGTATTGAGAAAAGTTAATCGTGTACTAAAATTTAATCAGTCGCCGTGGATGAGAGGTTACATTAACTCGAATACTTCAAGAAGAGCTGCAGCAAAAACTGATTTTGAGAAAAACTTCTTCAAACTAATGAACAATGCTGTTTTTGGTAAGACGATAGAGAATATTTAAAAAAAACCCGCGTAAATATCGAACTAGTTAATGATATCAATCGCAGAAACAAACTTGTGTCAGATGATGATTTTGTGAGTATGAAAATTTTTAATGAGAATCTTGTTGCGATACAAAGAAGAAAACAAATCTAAAAACTAAACAAGCCGATCTATGTTGGAGCTTCAGTGTTAGATTTATCAAAGTGGCTGATGTACGATTTTCATTATAATTTTGCTAAAAATCAATGGCCGGCCAGTAGATTATTGTTTACTGATACTGATTCGCTCGTATATGAAATCGAATGTGAGGACATCTATCAGGACATGTATATTAATCGACATCTGTTTGATCTTTTTGATTACCTACGTGACAGTATATTTCATGACGACACAAATAAAATGGTTATTGGTAAGTTCAAAGATGAAATGAACTCGAGCGCTATCAAATACTTTATCGGATTACGCAGCAAAATGTATGCCGTATTGTTAGACAATAATAAAATAACGAAAAAAGCGAAAGGTCTGCCTCGCTATTTTGTTAAAAAGTTTATGAAATTTGATGATTACAAGTATGCGCTTGATGGTGGTGTTATTTTTTAAGAGCTCTGGCAATTCGGACTAATCATCATAAGCTCGAAACAGGTGTCATTATCAAACGTGGATTGTGTAATTTTGATGACAAACGTTATTGCGAAAATGGAGTAGATACACTTGCACTTGGGTATTGTCATGATAACAGATCTATACTTGACATTACTGATTGAAATTTTATCTAAACTTAAGAAATAATGTTTGAAAATTTGACAGTGACAGATAGCTACAATAGCAAAATCAAATATCTAATGATAGATGGCACACAATTGACAGTTGAAATTAATAATGAAACATTAGGTATATGTTTTAGTGGAACACGTGACAAGCTAAAACTTTCGCTCATCAGATCTGATAACAGCGAGTATTTCAATTATCTCGAACAATTGTATCAAAAGTTGCTAGCGGAATTTAAAAACTTTCACAGTCTGATTAGACAGCAAAAATATACTAAACTTACAATTGATCTCGATCGGTGAAAAATATATTTTATCGACAAAAATATCCTCTGAACAAACCATAAATAAAAGATTTTTTTGAATGTCGTCATTGTGTGAGTGGTAAAGTAAAGTTTAGTCTCTATCATCGTGATAATGAAATATTTCTAATATCAATAATTGAAACATTAATTATTTGTAATGAGGTATAAATAATAACATTTACCTTCCTCGCTCTGTGAATGTCAGTATAGCTGTTACCTGGTCAAACTTCTGCCCCAGACTAATTTTTTAAGCGCGACTTGGACTTGCCTTTTATATGTGACGTTTAGTCAAATTCCAGAACATTCCACTCATGCGCATTACAGTATTTCCTTGTTCGAGAACATTCCACGCATGCGCATTACAGTGTTTCCTTGTTCGAGAACATTCCACGCATTACAGTATTTCCTTGTTCGAGAACATTCCACGCATTACAGTATTTCCTGTTGACTAAAAAATAGAGCTACCTGGAATGTAAAGTATGTACACAACGGTTCTTAGCTACATGGAATGTAAAGTATGTACACAACGGTTCTTAACTACCTGGAATGTAAAGTATGTACACAACGGTTCTTAGCTATCTGGAATGTAAAGTATGTACACAACGGTTCTTAGCTACCTGGAATGTGAAGTATGTACACAACGGTTCTTAGCTACCTGGAATGTAAAGTATGTACACAACGGTTCTTAGCTACCTGGAATGTAAAGTATGTACACAACGGTTCTTAACTACCTGGAATGTAAAGTATGTACACAACGGTTCTAAGCTACCTGCAATGTAAAGCATGTACAGACAACAATCTAGACAGGAGGCAAACAGGAGGTTATAGGTAATAGGTCGACGAATTCTTGAGTGATTAAAGCATGTACACAATGATGATTAACGACCATCTGGCTTCATACCTGTAAAATAGATTGTTGTATAAAATACATGTAATGACAGACAGAGAGTGATAGGGGGGGTAATTTATATCTTGCGTTAGAAGTCTTAGTATCCATTTGAAAAAAGGTGGGTTAAAAGTTTAATAGTTAAAAGGGGTGGGTAATTTATACTTGTATTAATAGTGAAAAGGGGTGGGTGGGCTGGGAACCTGGTAGTATCCTTTTGTAAAGGGGGTGGGGTAAGAGTTTTAGTTAAAAAGGGTGGGTAATTTATACTTGTTCTGATAGTGAAAAGGGGTAAAAGTAGGGTTTGGGCTAAAAATTGGTTATCATTTTGATAAAAGGGGGTGGGGTAAGAGTTTTACTTAAAAAGGGTGGGTAATTTATACTTGTTCTGATAGCGAAAAGGGGTAAAAAAATAGGGTTTGGGCTAAAAACTTGGTTTCCTTCTACTACTACAGCCAGTATTTCGCCTAATAAATTTGTCGATATTATAATATCCTTGAGCGAGGTAAATAGAATTACATTTCTTATTTCGCGACAGTGAAAAATACGATCTGATTTTATTCATTTCCTCGTTGTTTAACTGAATATCATCAAATAAAACTATTTTGTGTTCGGACGAATCAAGTTGATTAACTGAAACAAGTTTTTTCTGGTTGTTTGATAATAAAGAAATCTTCGCCAGCCTCAAGATCATCACGAAGTTTGTGATTATAATGGTTAAGTAGCTCGTATTTATCCTGTTAAGGATTAATTGTGTAAATATAAACGCAATCGTAGTTAAAATTATCTCCTAGAAGTAAATTTATAAGTGAATTTGTTTTGCTCGATCCAGTTCTACCAACGATAAGATGACAATCTGGAAGCTCATTGTTATGTTTATGTTTCACCAACCACTCTGTATCAAAGTTTAATATCGATGATTTTCCCATTATTGTTATACAATTTTACGGTATATAATTTTGTCAGCAATAACAAACATTGAGTTTTTATTCAAAATTTGGAACATAAGTAGGAGATTCATCGTCTGCTCAGCAAGGTGACTTATCTAAATACGGAACTCTTGATCAGCTCAAAAATTAAATTACTAATTTATTAAATATTACAAGAGTTGATCAAAATGAAGTTGTAATTTTTCAAGATAAAGAAGAACGATTAAAACGAGTAATATACAACTATCAGATGAACTTGTACAAATTCCCATTTTGCTGATCAAGGTAAAATACAAGATTCGGGCAAGTCCGTTAACGATTATGCTAAGAAAACTGGCGATGTATTCACCGGTATATTTATTATGTCGGGGGGGGGAAGGGAATACAAATCCCGGAGCCCCAGTCGCAGAATCAGACGCGTCGACGAGGAAATATGTCGATGACAGCAATGTTCCAATAGCTGCTGAAATTAATTCATTTAAGATTGACTCCAGTAACCACGTTCGAACATTTACAAATTTTCGCAGAAACATGAACAAAACTATAGACGAATATTTTGGAGATCCTACAAATGTTGATATTAAACTCGTTGCCATTAACGCAAGACTCATCGATATCATTAGTGGAATTCCTATCATTGTTCAAATAAGTGATTTTATTAAAATTCCTCACAGATTATTAATGTTGTATATACGGTAGCATCTGGAAACAAAATTATGGACACCGAAAATAACACTCTTAAAGAGTGTTTAAGAGAGGTCACTGGTGTATATAGATTATCTGTGTTTAGTAGTTTAGCAGTGCAAAATTCAGTATATTTACTACATTTCCGTGGCGTTATTCTACCGATATTTTTTTCTGAAACTGTATCTATAGTATTAAACAAAGATGCTGCAGAAACGTTTATGCTGATAGCGGACAATAAAATATTAGAAGCAGAGTTTTATTGGTGGTGTATAGAATTAATAGCTGAAACTCCTCAATTAGTTACTTAAATGACGACATCAAATATGTAAACAAGTATTATATAATGAAAAAATATAGTTGATTTTAATCATATTTCAGAAAATATTCCGAAACAAAATGTTGACGCTCTAATGCAATATTACAGATTTTATCATAAAAATCTTTGGTGCGTCAAAAGTGTTACAAATACTATACAAAAATACTTCGAGTGATATCATATTTACAGCTGTTAATGACCGGCTCTGGCATAATTTCAAGTGGCGCATCATTAAATCCGTTATTGTTAATAATACCTGGCGTCGGTATTTCTCTTGCAGCAGCGTGTAAAAAAGTTGAGCCTCGACTCGCGACTAAAAAAATGCTTGCAAAACAACAAGTATTAATTATACAAAATTGCTTGATCAGAGTCGATCTTATTTGCGTGGTATAAAATATGATATGGATGATCTAATACGCGAATTCCGTATTATTGATAGTATGTTAAGAAATATTCTGCCAATGTGAGTTAGCAAATGTGAAAAAGATTATAATAAAAAGTAGATGTTTAATTTTGCTTAGAAATATCCTTATCAAATAATATATCGACCATGTTATTTATAAATGTCATCACATCATCTGCCCAGCCGGAAATTCTCATATCATTTTCAGTCGCGAATAACCATTTTGACCTACATTTCGGCGATATATGATAGCCTACTTTTTTAATGCAATCGCTTATTATTTTAGTTTTGTACCAGTATATGCTGGCTCTGCTTTGATTGAATTAAATCTTTTATAAAATCTGTTTGTTAGATCAAATCCAACATGTCGTACTGAAAATGACATTATATATAATATTTTATTTCTTTAATATGACATTTTGGATAGATGACCGATTCGCTGACAAAAATGTTAACGTTGGGGGGCAGGTAGGGGGTCTCTGTGACAACATTATCAACTCTCTCTACTACTCACGAGATAGGCAATGCACCATGAGTGAGTGATAAAACCATGGCCGATGTGATATTGCAGAATTCATAGTCATATCAGAAACTCAGTAACAAAATCTGTATATGATTGCAATTATTATTCTGGTCTCTTTCTTAATTTGCTTGGTATACCGCTTGCTGCACCGATTCCAAATAGCCAAATAGCCTTCTTTTTATGTGTACTCTTGAAGTTATCAAGAACATGAAATGAGATTAGCTTAATGATCACGAAGATAGTGAAGCATACGTCTAACAATGACTGGCTTTGTATGAACCTTGAATACATGGGTCAGCAGTTTACAAGGCCATGTAGTATATGTATTCCCAGTTGAAGGACAGGGGAATATACCAAGTGTAAAAAAAAATACTTTTATCATGTGTTAGTTGGTGTCGGAGTCGTTGATAATATCAGTTACCTGTAATATAATCTAATACAGATTTAACGGTGTCGTCGAAATTTACTTTTCAGACCAAATGTTTTTGTATAAACAAATTTAATTAGCTCGCATACATTGATAAAAAAAAAGCAAGCTCTAGTAAGAATGCTGCACATTCTGAAGAAAGTATTCCTTTTCGTTATTAAAAAAAGAGAATATTGTAAAATAAATACAATTTGACAATTAAGTAAATATTGGTAATAATTACTATTGTCTAATGGACCATATTGGTTATCATAAAGCAGGAATAAGATGTAAAACAAACAGAATAACTCATATAATATTATTCATATAATATTATTCTTTAAGAAAAATTAAAAAAGAGTAAAAAGAGAATATTATGATAATGTATTATCACTTGGGTAACTTCAGATGCAAGATGTCTCCAGTTCTATATCTGTAATAATTTGTTCAAAGACATTTTAATTTGAATTAGATTGTTATAATTTGTGGAAAAACGCGTTTCCAAATGATTTAGATCACAATAATTTGTGTAAAGCCAGCTCAAACTGAATAAGGCCATTTCTCAATGCTCTGACCTATAAGAAAACATTACCATAATCGATACGTACACACGTTCATTCCAAGCCTGTGTATTTCTCATCACAAATGTTCATGTATGCCTTCTGAGATTTTGAACAAAGGGAAACAAGTCATATATAGGTGTGAATCTTGAAAATCCATCTGAAATTTTTCAGATTCGTTTTTTTTTGGAGGGGGAGCGGAACATCTTAATTGCACAATTGAATTAAAGAATTAATTGACATTCAATACGACTACGTTTCCAAACTCTTAGTTATTGTTCCTAAATAGAATTATGCTAGGATACCATATCATGAAGCTGAATTTTATAGGATCCAAAGTAGGTTTCCCTGAATCTAAAACAACTACCTTCTCGATCACTCAAGTCCTTTGAATAACCAAACGGATAATTACCGCATGGGTCAATTACCCCTTTGTAGAGCGGACAATATAATTAAAAACACACCACAATGCCTTATTGAAAGTGAATATCAAGTTGTGATAAATTATGATGAAAAATTATAACAAACCAAAATCAGTGGTCCTTATCAGCATTAGTAATATTCACCTTGGAGTTTGGACTTGCAATCAACTAGGTGTTATTGACTAGGGATTAATATACTCTATAGGGTTGTTGTCCGCTGGCGCTTGTACTTAATTCAGCCTTGTGCTAAAAATAAACCATTATCTCATTGCCCCAGCGAAGGCCATTTTGTTTTCGGACGAAGCCGCTAGCGATGCGTAATAACACAAATACTAGCAGCATTTTGGAATTTATAAATAAGCTATATATTCTTCTGGAAAAAGTAATTGTCCATTATGGTGACCACTAAGCCTTGTTGTTCATGTATAAGTGATTCGTGATTCCAGAAAGATGGTGTTTGGTTCATTGGATTTGGAATTAAACCATTTTCCAAAACCTGACGAGGAGAGATAGGTGTATGCGAGGGGAACAAAAATTACATACTAATGCAGTTATGACAAAATTGCCGGAAATAATAAAGTAGTAGGAGAAAGTAAGAATCCGAGCTCAACAACCCCCTCCAGACCTCCAAACAAATACAAAATACCTAGGTAACGTAATAGAAAACCTATTGCAATCAATAATTGCGTTAAGAATCCGAGCTCAACAAATACAAAATACCTAGGTAACGTAATAGAAAACCTATTGCAATCAATAATTGCGCTAAGAATCCGAGCTCAACAACCCCTCTAGACCTCCAAACAAATACAATAGAACACCTGTTGCAAAATACCTAGGTAACAGGTAAAATTTAATTACGTGATCTTCCAGAATAAGCAAAATGATATGTCAGACTCAATTTTCCAAATCATTACGATTTAGCAGAGCGTGGCGATTGTGGACTAAATTACGCATTAGAATTCCAATAAGGTAAGTGGTATTATATAAAATTTTATGTTATATCATACTTCTTTTGATAATCTTTCTCATATTTGCTGATCCTCATGGGTAGAATATCTGTTAACATGTTGTCAATAATACGAAATTCACGTATTAAATCGTCCATACTATATTTTACTCCTCGTAGGTAAGATCTTATTTGATCAAGTAGTTTTTTGTAAGTTATAATTGATGTTAAGCAGCCGTGCTTTTTTATCGAAATTTTAGGTTCAACTTTTTTACAAGCTGCTGTAAGAGAAACACCAACACCGGATATGATTAACAAAAACGGGTTTAATGATATACCACTTGAAATTATGCCAGAACTAGTCATTAACAAGGGTAGATATGATATTACTCGAAGTATTTTGTTATAATATTTGTAACATTTTTTAACGCACCAAAGTTTTTTATGATAATATTTATAGTATTGTATTAGTGCGTCAACATCCTGTTCTGGAATATCTTTTGAAATATGATTGAAATCAACTATACTTTTTTTTCATTATAATATTTGTTCACATAATCTCAGGCTTGATCAAGTACTAGTTGAGGTGTTTCAGCCACAAATTCCAGACAATACCAATATGACGCAGCAGTTAATTTTTTGTCATCAGCTATTAGCATAAAAGTTTCTTCAACATCTTTGTTTAACACAATAGACACGGTTCCAGAGAAATTATCAGTCGAGTGACGCCATGGAAATAATGTAAATATATTAAACTTTGCACTGCTCAACACGGACAATCTATACACACCAGTGACCTCTGCAGTATGTTTGAGAGTGTTATTTTGCGGCGACCAAGTAGACATTCCAGAAGCAACAGTATAAACAATATTTTTAATCTGCTTGTGAGGAATTTTAATCATACTCGTTTTCTCAACAATACTAGGAATTCCACTAATAATATCGTTGAGTTTTGTGTTAATATTATCGAGTGTAATATCAACAGACGGTGGACTTCCAAAAAATTCGTTATTGGTTTTGTTTATGTTTCTACGAAAATTTAAAAACGTGGTGATGTGATTAGTAAAATCAGTTTTGAACTTGGTGATTTCATTGTTGATATCATCAACATATTTCTTTGTTACAGCATCAAAATCAGATTCTGGTGTTCTAAGATTATTGATGCCATTATTGTTCATGTTGAGAAATGCACGCATTATACCGCCATGCGCCGACACGTACTTTGATTCCTGATCATCAACATATTTCTTAGTAGCAGCGTCATTATCCTCAGTTGGGTTTCCAAGGTATGTGATCTTGTTCTGGTTCATAACAATGTTTCCCGTAAATAAATCACCTGCTTTTCTAACATAATCGTTAACTGACCTACCCGAATCTTCTATCTTACCTTGATTGTTAAAAGTAACAATATTATTAGCAACTGCAGTAGGATTTCGTACTAGTACATCTGATAGTTGTACATTACTCGTCTTTAATCGTCCTTGTTTGTCCTGGAAAACTACAACTTCATTTGGATCTACACTTGCAACGTTTAACAAATTGTTGATTTCATTTTTGAGCTTATCAAGAGTCGCATACTTGGATAAGTCACCCTGGTAACCTTCTGTTAATAAATCTACTGCTAATGTTCCAAATTTTGTATAGTAGCTCATTATACATACCGTTCTACACAAAAATGTTGGTTTAATATAACATAAAATTATACGATGGCGAAGATAATAAACTTTGACACCGAGCGATTGGTGAAGCATAAACATAGCAATGAACTTCCAGACTGTCATTATCTTATTGTTGGGCGAACTGGATCTGGTAAAACAAATTTGTTATTAAATCTTTTACTCAATAATAACTTTAACTATGATAAGGTGTATATTTACACCATCAACCCCCAACAAGACAAATACGAGTTACTAAGTGAGTATAATGATAAACTTCGTGATGACCTTGGCATTGGTGATGATATATTTTTGATAAAACAACCAGAAGAACTCGTTCCAGTGAATGAACTCGATTCGTCAGAGCATAAGATAATCGTCTTTGATGATATTCCGCTAAACAATGAGGAAATGAACAAGATTAGATCATATTTTTCACTATCACGTAATAAAAGATGTAATTCTGTTTATCTTGCCCAAGGTTTTTATAATGTTGATAGGTTTATTAGGCGAAATACAGGTTGTTTCATATTATTTCCCGGACTAGATAATGTGGATGTGAGAAATATTGCAAACGAACAATGTGGTGATGTTACAAAAGATAAATTTATCGAATTATATCATCGAGCAACTAAAGATAGATATAGTTTCTTTTTATTTGACAAGCTAGCGCGTGATCCAACCAAAATGTTTCGTTGTTGCCTTGAGACGTTTCTATGATATAATTTTGTAAAGCGTATAAAAATAATGGACAAACATCAACAGAAAATCGAATTACTAAAAAATTTTCTCGAAACTCGTGCGGCTTTTAAGAAAAAGGTGGAAGAAGCTCGACGTGGACAAGTTCAAGCAGAAGAAGAAAGAACCAAATTTTTCAAACCTGTTACTGAGGTAATGCTTGGCAAGCAGCCAGAAATACCAACATTGTCTCCGGAAGAACTAGCAAAAATAAAAGAAAAAGGTTTGCTAGGTTTACTAGGAGAAAGATCGAAAGAAGAAAATAAAAAAATTGCAGAAGAACTTGTAAGAGACATTGTTGATCCTATTGCACGACAGGTTGAATTTGATAGATTAATAAACGACCCTCTTGCACTTCAGCAAGCTATAACAACAAAGGCTGTTAATCCCGACGAGTTAAGGAGGTTAATAGTAAAAGTGTCAGAACAAACTGAGGAATTATCTGAGAAACAAAAAACGTTACAAGAAAGTATGATAAAAATAATGCCTCTTGAGGATACTATCATATTTTACAGAAGACAAGCTAGGTCTAAAATAGAATATGTTGAGTATAACGAGTTTATGAAAAATAATAATATCATTGATATTGACAAAATTCGAACTTGGCCAAAAGAAAACTATAACGATTTGATAGAAAAATTAAAAAGAATTGTAGAAGAGGGCTCACGTGCTGATGAAGAAATTAAAGATGAAAAAGATAGAAAGAATTTTCTAGTATTATTTGATCAGATAAGATATGGAATTATTGCTGAAATTTTATATAAAACAGCAAAACGATATAAAAATAAACCAGGAGGTTATAGTAAAGGTTGGGATTTTAAAAGATTGTTTGATAGATACGAAGATGTTCGAGATAAAAGATTACCGGAAGAAAGAACTGGAGGTGGAGTTAAAGTTTTTACATCAAACGCAGACATAGTCGATCGGCTAATGCTATTGATATCCTCTAAAGAAGCTGGTAATGAAAGTGTAGAGATTGATAACGAAATTATTGATATACTTGATCATTTAAGATCGAGTGGATTACTAACATCATCCGAGTACGAAATTTTACACCGCGATCTTATCTAAAATATTAGTATAATGCAAACAACATTATTGCTTGATTCATCACAAATAACAGGAAACAGCGCGAATTTTACAGTAAATTACAACCCACCAATAGAACTAGATCCTGCAAAACAGTATGAGATTGGATTAATTTCTTGTACTTGTTGGAACGCCATGCCGAATATTAAAACTGGGATTAATGATGAAATTTTAATCGTTAATGTTAAACAATCTCCAACATCACAAAAAGAGTTTATTGATATACAATACAAACTACAGATTCCACAAGGAGCTTATAACATTACTGATCTAAACAGAACAATAAAAGAGCTTCTAACAAAAGCTGGTGGGAATGCTGATAATTTCGAATTAGCGGCGAATTATAACACCTTACGAGCTAGGATAACAGTGAAAAGAAATATGAAAGTCATCTTTGAAGAAAGAAGTTTTGGAAAGATGTTAGGTTTTACTAGAGTTTTATACTATACCACCGGTGAAGATAAATCTTTGACATTTGATGGAGAACTACCAGTAGATATCACAGAAGTAAATACAATACTCATCAATTGCTCTATCGCATCTGGATCTTATACGTCAAAAGGCAACCGCGGGCAAACGATCTACAGTTTCTCACCAGAAGTCCCACCAGGTTCTCTCATGCAAATCAATCCGCGACAGATTATCTACTATCCAATAACACCTGAGAATCAAATTACAAGCATTACAATGCAACTCACAGACCAATCTGGACGACAAATAGACGTGAACAACGAGATAGTCACGTAATTCTTACACCTACGCACTGCCTAGGCATGTGATTTTGTGTACATAATTTTATAAAATGAGACGAAGAAAAGTTTATCGAAGAAAAATCGTAGGTGGATTTTTTGGAAATACATTTTCAACAATTGCAGAGAATATTCCAGGAATCGCGCGTAAAGTAGCGCCCATTGCACTTGACGCCGGTAAAGCTTTCGCTACAGAGGCGGCATCTTCAGCAGGCACTGCAGTAGGGCAAAAGATTGCTGATAAGATTAAAGGACCTTCCCCATCAGAAATAAAACGAGTAATATCAGATATTGCGCCAACAGAAGAAACAAAACAAGCTATGATAGCTACAACAAAAAAATTATTGTCGCCGAGTGGTGAAGAAATAGTACGTAAACTTGTAAAGAAAACAAAACCGATGACCCCTGCTGCCTTTTAATTTTGTGTAACGATTATAAAATAAATGTCAGCTAAAAACTATCTCGATCTTGCAGAAGAAATTGATACTGACGATGCTGTAACAGAATTAGAGTATGTCGAGTATCTCGATGAGAACTCGAACGAACCGAATAAAACTGGGGTTAGAACTTTTAACACAAGAGACGAGGACGTGTTTCTACTACCCCATAAGGCAATGTTAGAAGTGCGTGGCCGAATATTAACTGCAGCAGGTGGTGATATTGCAGCTAATGTAGAAATCGCTCTCGTCAATAATGGTTGGAGTTTGTTTAAGAGTGCACGATACCAACTGGCCAATCAAACCGTAGAAGATATTTCAATGCATTTACCCATAGCGAGTACAATACTAAACATCGTTTCGTTTAGCGATGACTATTCCAGATCAGTTGCTACAAACATGATGTGGTTCAAAGATACCTCATTCGGGACAGCTGTTTCGAGTGAGTTTCGTACTGATGCTGGTAATCCTGCTGCAAATAACAATAATCTCATCGCCAATCCTGCTGCTAATGATGCCGCTGCGATAGGTGATTCGATCAGGTTAGCCGTTACACAAATAAGACAACAACGATATAACGAGGGATTTGCTAAACGAAAAGCATTTGCCGCAGAATCTCGCCAAATAACGATGATGCTTCCGTTAAGTACAATCTTTGGATTTTGCCGTGATTATAACAAAGTGTTTCGAGGAATAAAACATACGCTTATATTAGATCGAGCTGATCAAAACGATTGTATAATGCACGCCGGTGGAGTGGCTGAGGGACAGTTTTCTATTACAAGATTAGCATTGTGGATGCCTCGGGTTGTCCCTTCATTAGCTAAAATGATGGAGCTCGAATCTTTACTAGCCACCTTTACAAAAAAGATACACTTCCAACAGAACAGGATTTATCAAACAGCCATTCCCAACGCGACTGATTACACGTGGCGTGTAACGACCACGCCCAGCGAACAACTACCGCGACACTTGTTCGTCGTATTTCAACGACAAGCACGTCGTAACAATCAGGAAATAAACAACTCCGTATTCGATAACCCAGACGTTAGACGAATATTTGTGAGAGTAAATTCCAAACAGTATCCTGAACGTGCAATCGAATGTAATTTTGCCGTAGACGCCAACAGAAACATCTCTCGGCCGTACATGTATCTTATGGAAGCAATGCAAAAATATCAGAACGCGGACAGTGGATCTCAAATATCAATAGAAGAGTTTCGAACGCTCTATCCCATCTTTTATTTTGACGTATCAAAACATTTGGAGCGTGTTGTGGGATCGACTGCAGATATTGAGGTCACGTGGACACTGGGCGCTGTGCCAGGTGAACAGTATAACGTATACGCGCTATTGGTTAGTGATCGATTTCTGACCATTGATTCAATCAAAGGAAGAATGACAGTACAAGTTTAATCTAACAACTTGGATATAACATTATGAAAACCAAATACACAACTCGAGAAATATACCTAACATCTGGTCAAGTTGAAAAATTATCAGCAGCTGTTGCTAAACGCAGCTCTGTTTCTTTGATGATCTCTCCGGAAACTTCAAATAAAATTGCAGTAAAAGTCATGCTAACGCAACAACAAATCAATAAACTCGACAAAGGAAAACCATTTGTGCTGAAATTATCTGTTTCTCAGGTAACTGCAATGTCAAAAGAAGGTGGATTTTTTGGACCAGCGTTATCAATAATAGCTAGCAAAGTTTTACCAGTACTTGGTACACTTGGACTTGCGGCTGCGTCAGGAGCAGTCTCTGGCGCAACAAAGAAAGCAGTCGAAGGTCGTGGTATCAAACAAATCTATCGTTAATTTTATGTAATAGTATAAAATAAAATGCCAACGAAAAAGTCGCCGAAAAAAACAAAATCATCGAAAAAAAAGAAAACAACAAAACGCAAACAAACAAAACAAGGAGGAATTATTCCTTTCGCTCCACTTCTAGCGGGACTAGCGGGAAGTCTGCTGCCAAACTTACTAGGAATCGGACGCGGATTAACTCTACCAGGGACCAGACGTTATTGAGCAATTTTGACATCATTGAAAAATTGAAGGACGTTGTTGGATTTCGAGGAGTATTTTCTAAGGATGAACTCGATGACGTACCAACAGGCGGTTCTTGTGTTGTAAATATTGAAAACTTCAATGATGGCTCTGGCACCCACTGGGTTGCTGTCCACGATAACAATTATTTTGATTCGTTCGGACTTCCTCCAAGCGATCTCATAAAAAAATATATTTTTAAAAAATTTGATAAAATAAATTATTCGTCTAATCAACTACAGCCGATTGGAACATCAGCTTGTGGTTATTATTGTATCATGTTTGTCAGACAAATGCATCAGAGTAAAAACTCTGGGAGTAAAAACTTTTTAAAGTTTATTTTACAATTTGATGAGCATCCTTCTCATGCAAATGATAATATTGCAATCAATTTTATCTAAACTCCTTGATATAATAATGTCAACATACTGTCTCAAATGCAAAACTAAAACAGAGAACAAGGATGAGATGACGGAAAAAACGAAAAATAATAGAACGATGTTAAAAAGTATTTGTGCAATCTGTGGTAGAAAGAAAAGTATGTTTTTGAAAAAACAAGTAGGATCTAGCGTTGATAGAGTTATCTTGATCGACGATTAATCTTATGAAACAAAATAAAATAAAATGAAATGCAATTGTGATTGTGACAAAGATCTTTGCATAGAACAAGATAAAATCATTACGTACTGTCAACGTTGTAACAACAGAGAAATAATAGGGTTAGGTATAGATATACATAAACTAATTGGTAAATTACCAAAACCAAAAGGCGGTTGGACCTTGCCAGGTCATCGGTATACTGGTCCTTACAATCCGCTAGATCAACAACTAGATGAAAACGACAATCCATTGCCAGGACAAGAACCTTATAATCAAGTGGATGCAATAGCAATGCGTCACGATATCTGTTATCGTGATCATGAAAACTCGAAAGCAGATTGTGATAAAGTAATGTTAGATGAATTACATGATATGGAGCCAACAAATCTACGAGAACGTTTTGATAGAAGATTTGTTCAAGGAATGATAGGAGCAAAATATAAACTCGGACTCGGGGAGTCTCGACTCGGAAAAGAATTATACGATGATCTTGCAGTCGAACTACACAGACCTAAAAAAAAAGTTTCCGAGACGTAAAGTTGTTGCAAACGCTGTAGATGATATGTGGGCAATAGATTTGGTAGATGTATCCAATCTGGCTCAGTTTAACGATAATAAGAAATATTTGTTTAATGTCACAGATGTTTTCAGCAAATACGCTTTTAGTGTGCCAGTTTCAGATAAAACAGGAACGTCAATCACTGATGCGCTAAAGCAAATAATAACGAGTACAGAAAGAAAACCAAACAAAATCTGGACTGATCATGGAGCCGAGTTTTTTAACAAAAAGTTTGAGCAGTTTCTAGAACAAAATAATATTAAAAAATACGTTACAGGAAACGAAGGCAAAAGCGTTGTTGTCGAGAGATTTAATCGCACGCTAAACGAAAAATTACATAAACATATGACAGCTAAAAACACCAACAGGTACATCGATGACCTTTCTCAAATCGTAGGCGAATATAATAACACGAAACATCGAACCATCAAAATGTCACCCAATGACGCTATCAAAAATCCAATATTAGCAAACGAAAACATGTACCGCAGACATAAATTTAAGGTCGGTGATAAAGTTAGAATCTCTTTGACTAAAAAGATATTTGAAAAAGGATTTACTCCAAACTGGAGCGAAGAAGTATTTGTGGTTGATAAAGTACTCTTAACAGTACCTGTAACGTACGCGTTAAAAGATCTGGCAGGTGAACCTATAGTAGGTAGTTTTTACGAACAAGAACTACAAAAAACTGAACAAGATGTTTTCGTTATCGAAAAAGTGATTAGGAAAAAAGGAGATAAAAGTTTAGTCAAATGGCGTGGGTATAGTGATAAATTTAACAGTTGGATTCCAACCCGGTCGATTTTATCGACTGTGAAATAATGCTATTATAAATTTCCTCATACTTTCGTTTGATAGATTTGCATTTTACTGGTTTACATAATGATATTAGATATTGTCTGCGATCGTCAGAGATCGTCATAAGATTAAAGAGTTTGACAAATATGAAATCGAATTTGATATTTTTCTGCCGACCTGAAATTTTAATGTTTAAGAAAGGTCTGATTAACTGTAAAAATACCTGCTGTTCGGTAACGGTAAAATTAAATTTTATAATTTTTTTAGCAATGTGATACTTGACATTATATTTTCCAGTGGTTGGTCTGCTATAATTATATCTGTTAACGACGGTGACTATTTCATCATCATCAGACTCGTTGTTATATAAAATATCATCTTCGTTATAACCAATGGATTTGTCTATCATATCATTAGAGATTGTGGAGACCTTATCGCTAGCAAGTCGTTTCATCATATCCATATTATAATATACTTTTTATCTAATTTGTTGTTATAAGATGACTGACAAGGTCAAATATCACCAAAAAGTTAATATAATAAACTACCACGAACTGACCGAAGCGGTAAGAAAATGCTTGTCAGGTTATAGTTCATATTCCGTTGACGTTATTGTAATGCAAGGTGATTCTCATAAAATATTACTAACAGAAGCAGAAAAAAATAAAATTAATGAAAGTGCAGTAACGACGCTAAAATTTGATTGCGATGATATTATAGCATTTGCTCATCATTGTTTGACTAAAACCGAATTACAAAATATTATTAATCATTATATCTAAAAATAATACTAGCATCATATTTGTTTGAAAAAGCTGATTTTGTTGCTCCATCAGCTACAAATTTTACTGCTCTGGGATTTATATTATAATATTTCGCCGCAGCTGTAATTGATTTGAATTTGATCTCCTCATCCGTTTCAAGGTTTAACGAAATAACAGGTTTTATTGGGCATCTAAAATTAATACCACCACCTCGTCCTTTTCTCACATTTTCCTGTTGGGTCACTAGCTCCAGATTTTCCAATCGATTGTCTGTTTTTACATTATTGATATGATTAATAACCAGACCATTGGGTATAGATCCGTTGAACACCTCGTAAACAAACCTATAACCAGTATAACAAACTCGATCTGTCGATGTTCCTCTAACAGTCACACTGATATATCCCATATTGCTCATATTATTAAGAACTTTTTTCGTTTTTCTGTTTCTTATAATACCACGATCGTTAGCCTCGTATAAATCAAAGACCGGATGCGGCTGAAACTCATCTTGTAAGGATAAATTTTCAATATTATCATCAGTGACTTTACCGTTATAATGATATACTCGTTTCCCCTCTGGAATGTCATCGCAAAATAACGTGTAAATAAAATCTTTTCTAAACATCGTAATTCTTTCAGTATTATCTCCCTTTACACTAATCGTATAACCCGCTGGCGTTGCTTTACCAACAGATATTCCAGTAATGATATTAATAACCGAACCAAGTGCATTTCCAGCGTACAGATTGTACTTCGGATAAACATGATATACCTCTTGCTCACGTGCGCTTGTCAGATTTACTGTCATTATATTATAGGTGATATTTTTTATCTCTAATTGTTTTTCTAGCGCATGCGCAGTGTGCGGTAAATTATCAATTAGATATTAGACTATAGTATAATAATGTTGAAATTGCGTGATATAGCCAAGAGAAGTCTTATTGGAGAACCTGTTAAAATAGCGACTGCTTTTACAGGTTTTGACAATAGTTATCAGTTTGATAATCAAAACGTTTTAGTAAATTTTTCTGAAACAAATCTCTTTCATCTGCTACAGACGACTGTAAAACGTGAGCTTGAAAAACACAAGGGTCTAAGATTGTTAGTACAATATCACGTTATATTTTCAAAACTACTTTTGACGGAAGAATCTACTAACAAGGAAATTGCAGACCCTTACATCAACGCAAAATCTAGACGTGTTTTACTTGGTAGTGATCTTTTGTCACTATCTAATGAAATACACCAAGAAATTTGGAAAAAAATAGAAGAATTTACCGAATTAGGTTCGGGTTGGAAGTTTGAAATGATCAAAGAAATTTTGTTTCACACGATGAAATATGACGCATTACGCGGTAGTTCGTATATCGACCTGCCACCAAAAATAAAAAATAAACAGTGCTGTATAAACATAAAAAACGTTGATAGCAAATGTTTCCAATGGGCTGTTCTTTCCGCGCTATTTCCAGCAGAAAAAAATGCTGATCGTGTTGAGAAGTATATCAGTCACGTGTCAAGATTAAATTGTGCTGGTATTGACTTTCCAGTGGCAGAAAATCAAATACCAAAGTTTGAAAAGCAAAATAATGTTTCGATTAACGTTTTCGGATTAGATGAAAAAGAAAATGTCTATCCGAGGTATATTTCAGAAAAAGCTTCACAATCGACTATCAATTTACTGTTTTATAAAAATCATTACGTTTGGATCAAAAACTTTAACAGACTAGTTGGAAGACAGTATAATAAAAATAACAACAAAAAGTTCTTTTGTTATCGCTGCTTGCACGGTTGTAGAGACAATGAAACATTACAAAAGCATTTGCAGTACTGTAGTGACGTACAAAGAATAACAATGCCATCTAAAAAAGATAGCGTGTTACAGTTTGTCCATCATAATCATAAACTAAAAATTCCTTTCGTCATATACGTCGATTTCGAATGCTTACTTCAACCTGTACTTGGCGTAGAAAATGATCCTAACCAATCGAGTACAAGAAAAATTCAAAATCATGTTCCGTGCGGAGTAGCGTACAAGGTAGTTTGTTGCGCTGATTCGAGATTATCTAAACCGATCAAATTATATCGAGGTAAAAATCCAGCTGTCTGGCTTCTCAAGCAGTTGATCAGCGAAGTTGATCATATAACTTATCGTTTGAAAAGAGTAACTCCAATGTTAAAATTAACACCTCAACAAGAATCCGCTCACGAGCAAGCGAAAATTTGTTATATTTGTGAAAAAGCTTTTGATGATGACAAAAAAGTACATGACCATTGTCATTTGTCTGGACAGTATCGTGGAGCGGCTCATGACCAGTGTAATTTAAAATTTCACGCTCCAGATTTTATTCCAGTTATTCTTCACAATTTTCGAGGATATGATAGCCATATTATAGTAGAAGCTTTTGGTGATCCTGATATAAAATCTCGTCTAAAACTCGATAGCGTCATCAAATGCATTCAAAATAATTTTGAAAAGTATATGTCAGTTACGCTAGGTAAATTACGTTTTATTGACAGCCTGCAGTTTATGGCAGCATCGTTAGATGAGCTAGTAAAAGGTTGTAGTAAATTTAATAACCTAAGAGACTGTTTTGGAGATAAATTTAATCTATTAGCTAAAAAAGGAGTTTTTCCATACGAATATCTCGACGATTGGAGTAAATTTGATGAAACATCTTTACCTAGCAAAGACAAATTTTACTCGCAACTTAAAAATGAAAATATAACTGATGACGAGTACAAGTATGCACAAGATATTTGGAAAGAGTTTGATTGTGAGACTTTTGGTGATTATCACGATTTGTATTTGAAAACTGACGTGTTATTATTAGCAGATGTTTTTGAAAGTTTTCGAGAAGTGAGTTATAATAATTACGGACTAGATCCTTGCTGGTATTATTCTGCCCCCGGACTGTCATGGGATGCTCTGTTAAAGTTTAGTAAGGTAAGGTTGGAATTACTGACTGATGTTGATATGTTCAATTTTATCGAAAAAGGTATCCGAGGCGGTATTAGCGTGATAACGAAGAAATATGCTGAAGCAAACAACAAATATTTGAAAGAGTATAATCCTGACCTTCCTTCGAAGTATATAGTTTATCTAGATTGCAATAACTTGTACGGGTATTCGATGGCAGAACCAATGCCTCTTGGTGGCTTTCATTGGATCACGGCTGATCAATTTCTATCAGAGACAGAAAAAAAGATACCCGACGATGTTTCGTATTTCGTTGAAGTTGATCTCGATTATCCAACTTCGCTACACAAACTACATAACGATTACCCTTTCTGTGCGGAATCGATGGTTATAGATTATAGTTTGTTATCAGAAGAACAACAAGCGTCAGCATTACCAAGACAACATTCTATGGTAAAGAAACTAGTACCAAATTTGCTTCATAAACGTAATTATGTTTTGCATTACAAAGCTTTAAAACAAGCAGTCGATGCTGGTCTCGTGTTGAGAAAAGTTCATCGCGTACTAAAATTTAATCAGTCGCCGTGGATGAGAGGTTATATTAACTCGAACACTACAAGAAGAGCTGCGGCAAAAACTGATTTTGAGAAAAACTTTTTCAAACTGATGAACAATTCTGTTTTTGGTAAGACGATGGAGAATATTAGGAAACGCGTAAATATCGAACTAGTCAATGATGTCAATCGCAGAAACAAACTTGTGTCAGACGATGATTTTGTGAGCATGAAAATATTTAATGAGAATCTTGTTGCGATACAAAGAAGAAAAACAAATCTAAAACTAAACAAGCCGATCTACGTTGGAGCTTCAGTGTTAGATTTATCAAAGTGGCTGATGTATGATTTTCATTATAATTTTGTTAAAAATCAATGGCCGGCTAGTAGATTATTATTTACTGATACTGATTCGCTCGTATATGAAATCGAATGTGAGGACATCTATCAGGATATGCATGATAATAGATATCTGTTTGATCTTTCTGATTACCCACGTGACAGTAAATTTCATGACGACACAAATAAAAAGGTTATTGGTAAGTTCAAAGATGAAATGAACTCGAGCGCTATCAAATACTTTATCGGATTACGTAGTAAAATGTATGCCGTATTGTTAGACAATAATAAAATAACAAAAAAAGCAAAAGGTCTGCCTCGTGATTTTGTTAAAAAGTTTATAAAATTTGATGACTACAAGTATGCGCTTGATGGCGGTGTTAGTTTTATAAGAGCTATGTCAATTCGGACAAATCATCATAAGCTCGAAACAGATGTCCTTATCAAACGCGGTTTGAGCAATTTTGATGATAAACGTTATTGCGAAAATGGGGTAGATACATTTGCACTTGGGTATTGTCATGATGATAGAGATATATTTGACATTATCTTTGCAAACTAAAATTTTATCTAAACTTAAGAAATAATGTTTGAAAATTTGACAGTAACAAATAGCTACAGTAGCAAAATCAAATACCTAATGATGGACGGCAAACCATTGACAGTTGAAATTAATAATGAAACATCAGGCATATGCTTTAGTGGTACCCGTGACAAGTTAAAACTTTCGCTCATCAGATCTGATGACAGCGAGTATTTTAATTATCTCGAACAATTGTATCAAAAGTTGCTAGCGGAATTTAACAACTTTCACTGTCCGATTAGTCAGCAAAAATACACCAAACTTACAATTGATCTTGATCGGTCAAAGTTGTATTTTATCGACAAAAAATACCCTCTTAACAAATCACAAATAAAAGATTTGTTTGAGTCCCGTCGTTATGTCAGCGGTAAAATAAAGTTTAGCCTCTATCACCATGATAATGAAATATTTTTGATATCTACAGTTGAGACATTAACAGTTGGTAATGAGGTATAATACCACTTACCTTACTGGAATTCTAATGCGTAATTTAGTCCACAATCGCCACGCTCTGCTAAATCGTAATGATTTGGAAAATTGAGTCTGACATATCATTCTGCTTATTCTGGAAGATCACGTAATTAAATTTTACCTGTTACCTAGGTATTTTGCAACAGGTGTTCTATTGTATTTGTTTGGAGGTCTAGAGGGGGTTGTTGAGCTCGGATTCTTAGCGCAATTATTGATTGCAACAGGTGTTCTATTACGTTACCTAGGTATTTTGTATTTGTTGAGCTCGGATTCTTAACGCAATTATTGATTGCAATAGGTTTTCTATTACGTTACCTAGGTATTTTGTATTTGTTTGGAGGTCTGGAGGGGGTTGTTGAGCTCGGATTCTTACTTTCTCCTACTACTACTACTACTAATAATAATAATAATAATAATAATAATAATAATAATAATAATAATAATAATAATAATAATAATAATGATGATGATGATGATGATGATGATAATAATAATAATAATAATAATAATAATAATAATAATAATAATAATAATAATAATAATAATAATAATAATAATAATCATAATAATCATAATCATAATAAGTAGAAGATTAACGATAGCAAACGACCCACAAGATGACAATAACTTTTATTACTTATATATCCATTCCATTATGACAAAATTACCGGGTTGATTTGACAAAATAATAATAACAATAATAATATCAATGCTGAAAGGATAATATAAGCATTTGGAACAATGAAAATAATGACAACAATAGTAATAAATTGCACTTATAAAAGTGGATATCAATTTAATGGTGGGTGTTATTGGGTACCATATTGTTTCAAACCGTGCAAAACCATTCGAGAATGTACAGTTATAAATCAAACACATGTCAAAGTGACTTCTGGTTTGTATGATTAATGTGTTCAAAATTATACTGCATATAGGAAAAAAATAGACATTTTTGTTATTTACAACACTTTCCATATTGAAAAATATTGTAATTTCAAGATACAAAATGCAAGAATTCAAGAAACGATAGTAGTCCAGAAAACTGGAATACACCTGGTCCCGACATGTATAGTATTTGATTTGATGCACCTTCAAAGCAGTGTGCTTCTTTTTCGTTTCTTTTCTTTTCTTTCTTTTATCTTATTTTGGGGCAAGCCGCATTCTAACTTTCGCTCTAACTGAATATTGGAATATTGGTATGAACAAATTTAGCGTCTGGTACATCATTTTCATTAAGAACAATAATACCGAAAGCACACTGGTCGCCATTATGCTGGTTCGCCTTGTCCGAAAATCTACTTTTAGAAACATGACGTCACTGCGTGTGACGTATCAAAGAGGTAAAATGTACAAGCGCATTTGACCTGTGGTTAATTGAAAGTGGGTTACTGACCAGGCGGCTATTGACCGGGAAGTAATTGTCAATCAATCTATATGAAACTGAATATTTCGGTTTTCTTTTACAATTGTTTAGCTATTTTCCTTTACATGTCCGGAATGTAGTAATGAACATTATTGTTCTTGAAAAACAATAAAATATGCAGTTAAAAATTGCCACCCAAACGGTCATTTTGTGCCAGGGATAAACAGGTTTTGTTTTGTTTTTTTTTTTTATTTACGAAAAGGTTTTAACTAATTGCGATTTCTAACATGATTCTTTATTGCAACTGGCATTTCTGAGAAATATCACCAACATTTATTTTATCCTTTCAATCTGTAACTACTTAATAAATGGAACTATTTGACTGTATCCGAAAAGAATTCTTATCGATTGTTCCCTGAAGAGCGAATACGACCCAAATCACTGTGGTTTCCATTCGGAACACCTCTGAGCTCGGGTAAACTGTAACCGGTCCACTTTGTGCCTAATACCTCAATTTGTATGTGCAAGTATTTTTTTTTTTAATTTGTGGAGCAACAGCAAAAATCCTGAAAATTTAAATGGTTGCCTAAAATATTCAGTCCTCTGGTGTAAGCGTTAATATTGACGAAACGAGGTCAGATGTTGCAGAAACTTAATATAGACATAGGTCCTTTGTTTAATTAAAGCTGTTATGATGTGCTTGAATACACTCTATTATTTTAGTATTAAAACATACAGATTATACCTTGATTATCAATGTGCTTACACATTTCGTTTGTTGCTGTTTCTACCTTCATCCTTGACATTCCTTTCATGACGATGTTGGCGATAATCCCGCCCACCCAAAAGCGATATTGTATTGAGCATTTTAAATACTTTGTTACAATAATATTTTCATTCTTTGATTTGCTTGTGATTGGCAATTAGTATTTTATACAAAATTCTAATTAATTATCATGTAAACAAGGTTCATCCTTGTTAACTCGTGTTGTCAATGGCCGGATATTTGGGGTGCTACAAAAGGATAATATCAACCAGATAAATATATTTATTTAGTTTAGGGTATATTTTTCATTATGTTAATTTCCAACACACACACACACACACACACACACACACACACACACACATACATACATACATACATACATACATACATACATACATACATACATACATATATATATATATATATATATATATATATATATATATATATATATATATATATATATATATATATATATATATATTAAATAAGATACAGCCCTGGACGCACCAATACATTCACTTTTACCTATTATTTCTAATACTTAGCAGTTTTGTGTTATCATAATATGTACTTTGTATTTTTTCAATATTTTTTATTTGAATCTTTTCTAATTCGTGTCATTCGTAAAGATTGTTTATGGACGTTACTTGAAAACTGAAAGAAACATTACAGTTTGCAAGTATTGTAACCCTAAATGCGAAATAATTAGCTACTCTTTATTTTAGAGAACACACCTACCTGAACACGCAAATGCAACTTCAACCCAATGTATGTTTACATGTATTACTGTTGAACGGTACATCAGAATAATGGTGACTATATTGTGCCAACTAAAGTCCAATTATTGCACTGATATATAAACAGACTTTTATACTTTTGAATGATTATTATGGGAAATATTGTGTGTCAGGGAAACGTCACCTTACAGATATAGCCATTAGTACCGCTGTTTGGTATCAGCTCCCATGCGGAAAACATGTATGTTCATCAGCGGTCCCTTTCGCCCTGAGCTTAGCCTTGAACCCAAATGGGTTAGTGCATCGAAGGTCATTGACCCTATATAAGGACGTCTGCCGTCGCCTGTGCTTCAGTTAGTTGTTTACTTCAGATAACTCTCCGATGCGTTTGGTGTAATTGCAGACGTTTGCCGTCTATCTGTCATTTAGTATCTGTCACATAGTAAAATCAAATGGCGGATACCTCCTACCAAAACTATGTAAGTACTGCCAGCCGTGAAGATGCTGAGGCGTACTATTCAAACTTTCAGGCGTTCAAGGGAGGACTGACACCACAACAAATCGCCGATTATTACTCGCAGTGGGGTGAAAGCGGAAAATACGACATTGTAAGTTTACTTTGAAAGCTGTTTGAAAAAATATATATTTTGAAAAATTATTACAAGTATCTGTTAGCTGGGAGGCTAGTCCTATAACGTCAGACAAATCACCTTATATTTTTGTTCTGGAGGGCACTAAAACAAAAACATGTGCAATGTCTTTTGTAGGACTAGCTGAGAGGCCTTTCGTGAAAAATTTCTTTCAGCTTTATGTCAATTTATTTATTTTTTTATAAGTTTAAAGTGTGATGATCTGTTTGGTATTTGTAGTATAAAAACTTAATTAATTTTTTTTACGTTGATGTGAAATACGTGTCCGCAAACGTAAACGAAAATCTAACGCGTGAAAAAAATTTAGTCTGAATATTTCACATGATATAAATATATTGGCAACATTTCAATGAACATTTCAATACCACACCTCTGATTTCTCGCCGTCAGAAAAAAAAAATCTTTCGACGATTCAGCGGTTTTAATGCTATTGTGCAGCTAGCTGCCTTTTATGCATAGTAATGGTCTTTAATTAAATTTTGCAGGTGCTAGAGATCAAATTCAAGCTTTCGAGATCCTTTCTGAGTTTCAATTCAGAAAGAACATTTCCTTCATATAATATATGTTTGAATTTGTCTCAGAATATTTAAATTAAGTGGAGAATGTTTTTCTTGCTAAACAGGAGACATACTTTTATATACCATTATAAATTTTGTTATTCGCTAAATCCTTATTTTTAAAAACCTTTCATTGCGTTTTGTACCCAATCAGCATCTTGGTACGAAGTATTACATTGGACCAATGCAAGCTGCCCGTGCAATAGGAGGGTACTTTGAATCTAACAGAGAACATATAAGAATTCTGGACGTAGCCGCTGGTACTGGAAAAGTAGGACAAGAGGTACGTATCAGGGACTTATTTTAAATTCTCAGTGACTGTAGTAGTGCCTAATATCGCTCACCTGGCTTACATTATTTAACAATTGACCAATCTTCTAAGCAAGCATAATCGTTTTTGTAAAAACACAGGCATATGTAAGTTATCTACTACGCTTATATCGTGTCAAATTTACCTGCTTTACTCTAACTTCATAAACGTTATGTTCAAAGATAATGTCATAATTAACGTGGACAGATCTAGCCCGTGAAGGTAAAACTTATTTACCATGTGATAATGAACTTAGATAAGAAATTTAGTCTCAGGAGAGGTAAAAAGCTACTTCAAACAGATTCACCTCGCCTATTTATTAAGTGGGACTAAAATCATCAAAACTAAAGTAGCTATATTGAAGTGAAATCAGATAATCAAGAGCAAGGGCGCCTGCAGTATGGGTCAATGGGGATCACATGATTACATCATCATATATAATCATGCAAATGGAGCTGAAAATATGTATTAAGATTAAGTTCAAAGCGCTTAATAAATATAAGCTTTTGTTTCAGACTGTGTCTTATACTAACTCTCCCGGCCGTGACTGACCCCCCCCCCCGCAAAAAATCCTGCGGGAGCCCATGATCAAAAGAAAGATAAACTCATGCATATGAAAAAGTCTCCCTCTCACTAAATCTTGTGTATTTATCAAATGATATCATAGATCGAATGATTTAGGTGTCTAAGAGAACGTCGGCCAGTAATATGCTGGATGATGCATAGATTTGCTTAGTTTTGCTCGTTTGAGACCTAGATTTTGTTTAGCCTATTGACCCTTCTTGAATCAATAGGGTGATACCATAAACTCATTTTACCTTTTCGCCAGATGTGCTACAACACTGATGCATTACTACAGTCAGCTAAAATACAAGCAGACAATGAAGCATTGTTTTGTTAGATTGCATCAAATGGGCGTCCTACTATCTGAAACAAAATTTATCTTATTTTTTTTTCTTCTTTATATCTTATTTTTGTCGATCTTTGATTTGTCGTTTTTTTCAGTAACAATTGTTCTGTATGGTCTATGAACACCTAAATAATTCTAGTGGTAATACCACACGAAGACGATAGTATAATTATAATTATAATTATTATTATTATTATTATTATTATTATTATTATTATTATTATTATTATTATTATTCGCAGCTTTATAATCTGGGGTTTCGTAATATGGACGCTTTGGATCCATCGGAGGGTATGCTGAATAAAGCGAAGGAAAAGGGTGTCTATAATCAGATCTTCAATTGCTGCTTTGAGCTGAACATGCCAATTCCAGATGGTATGCGTGCTGTGCTGTTTTTGAAAAAGATAAAATCGTCCTATACTAAACAAAGTTGAAGATTTCATACTTAGGTGCATTTTTAGTAATCTAATAAGTTTTATTTTTAAAAAAAATAAAAACAAATCACTGTTGTGTAGGGAAAAGCTGTAAATTATTAAAAGGAAATAAACAAGTATGCAAAGTTTATGTGATATACCCTCATATTCCTCTGTCAACTTTGAGCTAATTCATCTAAATGATTTAGAGACACAATGAGGATGATCAGTTTCTTAGATAGCAGCTTCCTCATCACTTTTTTAACAGATGTAAATGCATGGCAAGAAATTTTATTCTTTGCGGAATTTCTTCATGAATAACTTCATTAATAGGTCTTTGCCATATACATTCTTTCTTTCCACAGATTCGTATGACTGTTTAGTTGTTGTTGGGGGTATGGGTGAAGGTCATTTACCCGCAGAGTCAGTCTACGAGATGATACGTCTTGTAAAGCCAGGTATGTCGTGAAAAAGGCAGTGGATAAATACCTCTCGTACATCAAAAGGTTAAACGTAGCGATACGTAATCGTATGTTATGGTCCTTAATACTCTAATACGAAAGACGTTCATACGGTATAATTTAGGAAAACTTCGATAAAACGGCGGTTCCTGAAAACACCACATTTAATTGTATGGACATGAGTAAGTGCCATTGGTAAATATTACTTGCATAAAATCTCTAGTACCACAAACATGCAACAAAAGAAGGCTAATGTGATCAACATGTCACACTTCACTAGCAATTTTCGTTTTCATGACAAAATAAGCTTATTGAACGAGACTCGTACCTAGAGTCATAAAGCTTAGTGAGGAGATCTATCTTGATGAATACTAGATTATCATTACAAAAGCAGGTGACTGTGACCTGTATTTAATGCTTTACTGGTTAGAGTTCAGTTTTATGTTTTAACTTTTATTCTTTTAATTATTTCTATAGATGATTATATACATCACTATTTGAAGCACACCAGTACAAAAACTATAATATTTCCTACATTTTACTGGCCTAGGTTCTGTTTTTAGGTCATGACTAAACAGGGCAATTTGTAATTTGTATACATACTGCTATTCCTCGAGTTATAAAACTTGAGGGTGGATGCATCTTTACTAGTACTATACCCACAACGTAAAGCAGATCACTGTTACCCGTTTTCATGATTCAATGACACAGTTTAAGTTTTGGACTTTAAGTTCATTTGGCAGGCACTGTTTGTTGTTATTATTGTGGGAATTAATGATATATATCTCTATTACTACAATGCCAAAAAAAAAAAAGAATTCCATCGTAACCTATATTTAATCTTTTACAAGCTTTGGTTAATTTTTCGTATTTACCTTGTGACCACGCGCGTTTTAGGCATGCTGTATACATTCTGTTACTTGGACAATAAAAATAGCTTCTGATGTAGATTGTACAAGCAATGATTTAAAAATATTTTGACGGAGACATAAACCAGTGTGATAGATGTATCATTATGACTAAATGGATGTGATAAATAAAATCTTAACAATTTTATTCCAATATAGTGGTCATTGAAATAAATATCCTCAATAATGAATATAGATTGTAGGCATTTAGCAAACACTCTCAAGTGTTGCCAAGAAGCATTTTATCTTTACTTTTAATTAAAGCCAAATAAATTGTTGATGGGTAACCATTGGCTTAAAACTGCATCCTTCCAGCTTTTGTAGTGAGCGTTATTTGCAGACTTTGATATTTCTTGCTTGGAAGATTGCTGGCATGTTACTTTGTTTATATATTCACTTATTTTAATAACAGGTGGACTTATTTGTATAGCGATGAGGGAGGAGTACCTCCAGTATGTGGAAGCTTATAAAGACAAACTCCAGCCATTGATGGAACGTCTTGAAAGGGAAGGAAAATGGTACCAGTACAAAAAGGAGCATGTCCCCAACTATGCCTTCGGAAAAGACGGTACAGTTTTCCAATACGTTGTACATGTATCAGATCTTGCAACGTGATATTTCCTTTGCTGCATTGTGATGGACAGGAAGCGGCTTTATGTGACTTCATAGCAAGTGTTGTCATGGATCGTGTCTGGGTAGAAGATTTTATTTTTCAGTGATGGTTATTGCCACCATACTATTGGATAAAGTAACTTACACCAAACTATTGGATAAAGTAACCTACACAAATACTATTGAATAAAATAACTTTTACCAACATCTGTTGATGATAGACACAGACACTTCGGAATATGTAAAAACAAAATTGATATTTTTACAATCTGTTGAAACAACATGGGTAGTGTTATATTATTCTTTTATTGTTTTGTATACTGAATGCTATGGAATTATTTTAAACCATTTTAATAAATATGTTAGGTAAAGCTACGACGTTTTGTTAACTTTAACATAATACATTTGAATGACTTGAGAAGCGAGATAGATGAATTTGATGCAAGTGTATTGTGAACGATTGATTAGAGAAAATGAGTGGATTTCTTTAACAATATTCGTTCGTTCTGTATAATTTTAATTAAAATGGCAAATCAGAATATACCTGCAGTAGTTCTTTTTAATCTTCTTTGATCCTTTTACGCTTCTATTTACTCGATTGAAGAAAATCTTTCTTTCAGTACTTTCTGATTCAGTTAAACATATGCTGAGGATCATGAAATTTATAAAAAATCATTATTGAAGCTTGTTTTCTTTCATATTTCAATGCCTGTACATACACGTTAAACAGCCGTGTCTCAAGTCGACTTTCAAAGGTACAATAGAAAAGAGTGTTTTAGCAAAAACTCGGGTAAAATATCAAGTACGAAAGAAGCATGAGTCGAACATTTTGTATGTTGTGGTGTGAATGCTTATAACAATTTCAAAAAAGAAAAGCAAATGTTTTGTCATTCTTGCTTTACATAATTTACTTACCATTCATAATTTCTAAAACCATTTGGTCCTGAAACAAAAGTATAAGCACTATTTACAAGAATCCCTGGAGATCTCTTTAGGACCATATCAATAGCTGGACCATAAACGTGTGGTCTCGACATGGGTATATAACATTAACAACGGAGAAGATTTCCTCACGACCTACATTGAAATCAGCACTGATGTCTCACACAGCAACAAGCGTAACCATACAAAATTTATATTCTAAGCTGATAGTCTGGCTTTCATGTTCACCGTGAATTCAGTTTACTTTTCCATAGTTACACATTGACATGACATTGAAGCGCCCGCTTGACTCTATGGTACAAAGAGCAGAATGGAATATTGTGCTATGGCCGACGGTGAGGTTATACATCGGCGCAGGGTGTCATTTTCGGTCAACCAATGACAGCTCAACATTCCAGTCAGCGGGTTACAAAGTTTTTGACAAGCAAGCACGATAATGGCTGTGTCGAGAGCTAACTTAGGAAAACGGATTTGCATGCCTTTTTTATTTTTGTGGATTTTTGTTTGTTTGTTTCCAAACAGTGGTGAAGTAAATTGAATTTGGTGTTGTCATGAAAGTCGAACAGTTGTGTTAAGTACTTCATAAGTGTTAATTTATTATGCCCAAAGTTTTTTTTGTTTGTTATATCATTGCAAATCTGTCTTGTTTTTATTTCTACGTGCATATTTATAATTAAGTCTATTTTAAAGCCTTTCTCCCTCACCTACTGCCCGATCTTGCATGCAACACTTGCGGTTTTTCAACACATTTTTCATTTTTGTCGTCCTCACTGGCGTAGTAAGATTACTGGGGGGGGGGAGATTTAATTTTAATTCGGATGACTCTTTCTTCTTTCGTGGTGTCAGTTTCTAATGTCCATTTTCTGAAGATGGAGAATGAAGGTAATATATAAATTGGGATATTAATATATACGTAAGTTGTTCATGAAATTTTGGCTCTGGTAAAATAGTAAATTCTTTTAATATTAAAACGCACTCCAAATATTTGTCCTGGCAAATGTATTCAAGCAGAATCCCAAAGTAAAGGAAAACATATAATTATTGCACTGCCTAGTGACTTATGTTGGTTTGGACATCAAGTATTTGTCTGAAAATGGTAGAACACCGCAGGATAATAACATTGCTGCTGCTGGCACTGAAGTCAGATCTTGTAGAAAGTTGTCACTATCCGGTGCAGTTGAATCAGCAGAATGTAGACTATAGCAAAAATATATGGGGGGAACAACCTGCTGAGCGCTGACATGAAGCTGACCCAACTAGAAGAAGGTCAGTGGACCAAGTAAAGAAAGTGGAGGAGGAAAGTTGGCAATGAAAGATTGTCCAACTGAGAAGCAAACGAGCATGGACCAGGAGGACTTTACAAGAGAGGAAACTAACGTTGTCCAGCTTCTACTGGGATCAGTGTATGATCTTTTGCCATCTCGAGCACACTTGCAAAGAAGAGGCCTCATTGAGAATCCTGCATGTCCTCTCTGAGGTAAAAGAGGTAGCCTAAATCAGTGGTCCCTGGGCCGCGGCCCATTACCGGTCCGTGGATCAAATGGTACCGGGCCGCCCAAGGAACATTACATTATTTCCATGTTATTTACTGTGGTATATTTATCTCGGGTTTGTGCGACTTTCCATGGACGAGATATTAACCGGGAGCTGAAAGACGTCACCTAAAGCCGAAACCAAAACCGTGCATGCGCAAAATATCGTGATATCGGGGGCGGTTTTAGGTCACGTCTAGAGCTGAGCGTCTGCAAGCGGCAGTGGCCTTGTAGCTTTGGTGGATAGAAGGTTTGTATCGCTCTTCTCTCTGTTCACCTGTACTTGTTTAACAGTGATTGGTGTACGTGTCTATTGTGTTTGCTCAAATTTAACCCACAAATTAGCAAAAATGAGTACGAAATAGACATTGTTAGAAAGTTTCCTTGGGAAAAAGAAAAGGCCCAGTAAATAAGCAGAAGAAGAACCTTCAACATCAAAGAAACACAACTTTTAACAGACAATACCATGAGTCATACTACCATGAGTCCTATTTGAAATATGGATTAATCGGGATAGGTGATTCCTATACACCAACCCCGCTCTGAATAGTTTGCGCAGACCAGCTCTCTAATGAAGCAATGAAACCTTCAAAACTGCTTCACGACTTGAACGCCATGCACCCTGGATTAAAAGACAAGCCCCTGGGGTATTTTAAAAGAAAAAAAAACGGGAACACGAAAGACAGAAGAAATTGATGAGGGCCGATACATCAATAAAGGAGAATGCACTGGATAATCATATTTGGTGGCTAACCGTATTGCATAGGCTTAAAAGCCATTCACTATCGGTGAAGAATTGATCTCGTCCTCCGCTAAAGACATTTGCCGTGAACTTCTAGGAGAGGCTGCTGTGGACAAGATAGCACATGTGCCTCTTTTGGCTAGCACTCTAACTAGGCGCATTGAAGAAATAGCCGAAGACATTGAGACACAATTGTTGGAGAGGATTAATACATCACCTTGGTACGCTCTCCAGGTTGACGAATCTACAGATATCGACAACAAGGCAATACTACTTGTTTATGTGCGATATCAGGAGGATGTGCATGAGGATTTGTTATGTGAACGAGGATTTGTTATGTGCACTATCTTTGGCACCTAACACCACAGGAGCAGAACTGTTTAAGTCACGGGATGGTTATATATCAGGACAACTAAAATAGTCATTTCGTGTCTGCATATGCACAGATTGAGCTGCTACGATGACCGGACGACTGACTGGTCTAACTGATCATATTAAGGAAGTTGCACCTCAAAGTAAATCTACGCATTGTATCATTCACAGGGAAATGCTGGCAAGCCGAAAAATATCACCGGAATTTAACAGCGTATTGATTGATGTCGTTAAAGTTATTAACTACATCAAAGCACACGTCCTTAACTCGCACCTGTTTCAGCAGCTTTGTGAGGAGATGGACGCAGAGCACATATGCCTTCTCTTATACACATAAATAAGATTGCTATCGAGAGGAAAATCGCTAACCAGAGTATTTGAATTACAAGAGCCATTGAAAGATTTCTCAGAAAAGAAGTCAACGCTGACAGCACATTTCAGTGACAAGGTATGGGTCGCAAAACTGGCTTTCCTGTGTGACATATTCAGCCTGCTCAATGAACTCAATCTGTCCCTTCAGAGGAAAATGACAACTATTTTCCAGTTGGTAGACAATTTAGCTGTATTTAAAGGCAAACTGGAGTTGTGGGGACGGCGCGTGAACAGAGGCATTTTGGACATGTTTCAGACATTAGCGGAGATTTTAGGCGAGACTGAGCCTGAGCATTCATTCTCTCAGTTGGTGCACCATCGCCTGTCTTTGCTTTTAAAAGAGTTCGAGCTCTACATCCCAACCACAAAAGACCCACGAACTGGTAAGGAATGGATCCGCGACCCATTTGTCAACAAACCAGGCAAATCTGACATGTCTGTGCAAGAAGTTCAACTGCTGCAGATTGCAAATGACGGCGGCCTTCAAACTACGTTCGAAACAACAACTCTGCCGGTGTTCTGGATTAAAGTCATGGCGGAATACCCTGAGATTGCCACCAGAGCTCTTAAATTCCTATTGCCATTTCCGACATTCTATCTTTGTGAGGCGGGGTTTTCTGCAGTGACATCAACCAAAACAAACAACGGAATAAACTGGACATAAGCAACACACTTCGAGTGTCATTGTCTCCTAATACCCCAAGATGGAACCGTTCGTTGCAAAGAAACAAGTTCAGGGTCATCATTGATTTAGCGTTCTAGTGAGTTAAAATGTAAAATAATTTTATATTCATTTTTTGATACAACTGTATTTCATTTTGAAGGCATGTTTAAATACGATTAAATTAAAATTATTAAATCAAAACAAGCTAAAATATAAACAATCAACCCCTATTCCCCCTCCTCAGCGGGCCGCGATAAAATTATCAAGCTATGACCGGTCTGCGGAAATAAGAAGATTGGGGACCACCAGCCTAAATTACATACTGCAAGCATGCCACATCGCACTAAGTCAGTATTGCTACAGATATGTTGAGGTCTTGATCTAGTGAGTTTGAGCGAGTACACATCAGAGAGAGAGAGAGAGAGAGAGAGAGAGAGAGAGAGAGAGAGAGAGAGAGAGAGAGAGAGAGAGAGAGAGAGAGAGAGAGGGAATAACCACAATCATCAGGCCAAAATTTATCAACTTATGAAACCATTAACATTAATACCACACTGCAAAGGAGGAAAATCTTTAATGAAACCGAAAGTTGGGACATGCGTGTGCAGCTTGGATTGGAAAACATAGTTTTTCCTGATTGTCCATATGTATTTATGTCAATATGTAGTGATTTGATCAGTCTATGAACAAAATGGAGATCCTTGAGCTGCATTACCTTAGACTGGGAGGTGAGATGAAGAACATGAAAGAAAGTTGACCAGATAGAGATATGCTCTGTGATAAGTGGCCAAACATCCAGTGAATCATTGTCACTGATGATGATGGTGATGGTCCTTAACCGTTTTAAAATAATATATATGATATAAAAATGCAATAATGGAGAATTTTAATATATCCAGGATCGAGTAAACAATAAAATAAATTATGAACTTTATGGATGGAATAACAGAGAGCAAAGATATATAATAGAACAACACGAGCCACCGTCTGTAAAATATAAAAATATAACCACTAACATAAACAACATGAAATCAAGCGTGACATTTGAAGGATTCACTTTCTCTTAGAAAGAGTTATAAAATATATGCGAAATTCAAATAGATATTTATTTTATACCGATAAAACAAATTTCATCACATAATAGAGTGACTGATCGAACTCAAATTGCCGGCATGTCAGCATCACCTGGTTATTTCTAGTCTTTTCCATGTCACTGTTATCAATAGGTCGGCGTTGCCGTATTTCTTTTGCTTCTCTGTTTCTCCTCAGTGTCTCTTCGGGTCAACAACCGTTTTGGTCGTAGATTGCACTCTTTTCCACTCTGCGGTCCAGGTTTGGAATAATTTTTTTTCTCCAAATAAAATATAATATCCAGCCTATATACGTGTCAGGTGTTTCCTTCTGGGATCAAAAAATAGTCCCACACTTCTGACTAAGATATGGTCAGTCCACAACCTAATACACACTCACCACCCTATCGTGACGAATTGGTTGTGTTTTATTGTTGGAGTAGGAATGTCCCAATATTTTATTTAAACTATTATAGAAGTCCCAGCTAGGCTCGATTTTGATTGGAAGTTAAATTAATGAAAGATGTAAAGCTCCGAGCTCCCAGTCAGCAATGCAGACGGTCAAATTGTTAAATATACAAAAATGGTGAAATTCAACGAATAACAATTTAATAATTCAAGAGTCAAATGATTCAATTTCCCATGTACACTCATTTCACTTGACTTTTTAATAACCTATTGCATCACTTGATTAGTAATGTGGGGTAGATTTCAACCTGTCCTTGTATTCTACTCATCTTTGGTATTCTTCTCTCCTATTTCTGCCAATTCTTTTCTCATCTTCCTCCCCGAGTTTCTCCAAATTTATTCTCCTCTTCTCCTCCTCGACTTTTCTATACTCCTTCTCATACAGACTCATTTTCTTCAGGGATTGCTTGGCTTGTCTCACTTCCTTCTCCCATCGGGTCTCAATTGAACCGGAAGGTCTGTCTCTTAGAAAGCTTCATGAGAAAACAAAAGGACGGTGCAATATTTTTCCTTAGCCCTCTCATATCTCGCACTGCACACAGTCTATCATCAGTCTACGGATATCAAATTTCTTCGGTCACGCATTCATTCACATCGAGCGTCCGCCTCAGATGCGGGAGGTCGTGGGTTCGATCCCCGGTCGAGTCATACCAAAGTATTACAAAAATGGTACTAACAACTGTCTAGCTTGGCGTTCAGCATTTAGAGGTTAGTGGTAGGAAAGGTCGGCCTGGTGTCAGGATAATGTGACTAGGTGGGACATCATGTTACATGTCCGCAGACGTCATGATACAGCACGATATCAATTACTTCTCATACATACATCAATAAATTCCCTCACATCAGTACATGTTCCTATTTCCGTTATGTTAAACAGTGTCACAATAATTAGACGCATTTCTTTTCCCTACACTCATAGAAAGTACACACATATTCAAATATCCATGCTCTGATATATCATACGTCCATAGTAACTAATCTGACATACTTTAACCATTTTAAAACTCACAATTCAAGCATGTACAAATTCTAACAACGCTTTAATAAATGTACTGGTTTACTACGAAGTAACCTAACAGCGAATTACAAAATTAATTCTGACCACAAGCTAACAATCTATATCATTCTCTGCGCAAATATTCAAGCCCTTTTCACAAATATGCATGTAAATGAAACACTACAATGGTAATTATACATACTACGCGATCCCATTAATTAAATATACATACTACAAATAATTACAATTATGCTGCCGTATATTCTGTAAAATTCAAGCAAATAAATTACTGACTGTTTCGAAGCGTTGTCTTTCCTTAGAATCTGATTCCAAGTTTTATTGCCAAATTACGAGTGGCTCTCTCGGAGTAACCCTATTTGCTCAAATCTCTTCCCAGGAGAAACTAACTTTTTCCTTACGAGTTATGAAAGTTTATAATTTGGATCTAAATTGTAATCACATCCTCTATTTCAATTCCGATTGGATGTTGCTGTGAACCGATCCAATCAAACTTAGCCGACAATGTCCTTCTTGCTGTCTGTCAACGTAGGGACAGTTGAGAAAAGGCCTCGTTCACCCCGCGAGTTTCCCTTTGATCCGAACCTATCCTCTTAACATGTAGGTGTGGTAACTGTAAGCTTTTGTTTAGATGCGAGTGATTCAAGATTCCGTATCCTCTGAAGGGTCACGGCAGCCTTGCGTAAGAGATTAACACGGCAATACTTACACATCAAACACATGGCCACATTAATATCCCGACTTATACATGACTTTATACCTGAGGCTTAGCAAACATGACACATATTACCATAAGTAAATGTCTTTTCTTGATGCTCATTGCATTCCTACTGGAACCATGTCAAAATCAGACCTCTTTGATAAATTATTACACACTGCTGTGTGCTATAAATTAGCGGTTGAACAGTATCAGTCGATTCATGTTCCTAATACTAACACTATGGATTCTCAATTGAAAAGAATTCACAACTTGGAATTAGTGAACTTCACTCCTGGTCCTAACTACGTTTCTTACAAATTAGTAACATACATTTCCAGATACAGAAAGTCAATTCTCAGTATACATGATACAAGTAATTTAAGGGAAATAATTTACTTCTCACAATTCGTATCAGAAGAAAATCATGAAATATTTAGGATACATGATTCTTATAACATTCAAGACAAATAAATTAATTGTTACAATACTTATCAGGGTAATGCATGAAATTTCTACACTTCATGATGAATGTACGAATATTTTTTAACTCCAGGAAAATTCAGATATGAATTTAAAACAAAAAAAAAACAAAAAACAAAAAAACAACAACTAATTACCCACTTACATCAATGAACATATTGTACGCAATTGAAACAATACTATTGTGCTTTCCTAAGCTCTCGCTGTCGTATCATCAGAGAATTTCCTGTCTCTTGTCTGGTTCTGCATCTAACAAATTTCCAAACCCTATAATAGTAGTGGAATTTTTCTAGCGTGAGGCATACTATATATATAAGGAACAGCTTCATACTCCGAGAGGAGATAAGTCAAGGAACCCGATGAAGCATGGGGATATCCATATCCACATCTACGAGAGATCGGATTAGCCGAGCGTCGAAAAGAGGACCAAATCACACGCATTAGATGCGGAAAGAAGTCAAGACGAGACAGGCGTCAAGTGATGTTATTAAAGCGTGGGAATTGCGCTCAAAAGTCAACACTCGTAATATGATGTAAATAGAACACTGCGACGAAAATTCTGTCACTGTAAATCAGTTTGATTAGAAAGTGAATTTTGGCTATGCATTACCGGTAATTGTTTGGAAAGTAAATTTTCGTTATGTATTAACCGAATACATTTAATTTATTGAATCTTTTGGGACGAAACGTGATTTTCTTTTGATTTTGTATAAATTGATTAAATTTTGTATATTTTTTATTCAAAGGGGCTCACTGTTGGTCATTTTCCTTCAATAATTTGCTCATCTATCTGTACCGTTCCATTTATCCGTCTACACAGAGCAATAACATCGTGGGAGATCATTCCCTATCTAACGAACGCCGAATCAGTTAAGAAGGGTTTTAATGTTTTAAATTCCTCAGTTACAGTGCTATCAAAAATGCAATCTAAACACTACTATATCACTAATCAGGATGGGAGAGCCTCAAATTTCGACATTGCAAGCATAAATTAATTTAGTTGTTTAATTACCAGTGGACTACTCCAAGCTATATTTACTATAAGTAATTCAGCTTTAGTTGTTGACAACGAGTCCTACATGACTTTGCCCCCCCCCCTCGTGTATAGAATCAACTTCTTTCAATATGTATTTATACATCCTTCAATTCAAGTGTCAAGGCTTCACCACTAGAGATAATAAGTGATCTTTTCATTCACGATTTCAAAGCCTATCAGAATCGGGATAAATGTATAACTCATTTTGTATTATTGTATTAGTTATCAGATATTTCAAGTGCAGCATAAACAGCTGTGGTAGCTTAAATAACAATTTATGGATAACTGGAGGAATAGTAAGATACAGAGTATAGAAAAATAACCGACAGGGTAAAATAACAAGATGAGAATAGGCAGACGTAACAAATACACACAATGATATACTCCTCCACATGCAAGAAGAATAACAGAGTAGAGAGCAGTCAAAATATCAGTCTTAAAATGGAATATATTCCACATTTTAGAAAGTTATTGTACTACAAATCTGAGGTTCAATCCGACAAAGATGAATGTGACAAAAATATACTGCCCAAGAATTGAATGTAACAATCATTACCATTGCTAACAACAATGAACTAATTGGATTTAGCATTTCACGGCACAGTTAACACATCGGGGTTACTTAGGCGTATGAGTATAGTCGCTTATTAGCGGATATGGCGCAGGTCACCGGATAGCAGAGGCGCTTACTAAACATCGACAGTGCAGAGTAATCACAGGACTTGTATGCTAGCCAACAGGTCATTAGGTAAAAATCTCTACCAAGACTCTTTTTTCCTCCCAACCTTACATTATCTCTGGTAGTCTACTCACTCATACGGTTTAATGCGTATTTTGCATTTTCAAAAACAAAATGAGCAAAAAGTAAAGCAAACAAGCAAATGTATAAATGGAGGCTGGAGCACTGAAGATTGGGATTGGTTAAAGAGAGGGAAAAAAAATCTTCAGTTGAAATCCGCGATCTCTGCTCCGTCGAAATTGAGTTAAAAGTGGCGCTGATTACAATTCAGTTAACCAAGCATATCTGCAATGTTCTGAAACAATTCATCAACGAAATTCATGTAACAATTAAGAAACAATCACGCTGGCTCTATAGGATTCAGCTCTTTAAAATCAGATCTCTGCTCTCCTACTTGAAGATCTGACGACGGCCAATGGAAATGCAGCTTTCAAAATCTTAAAGTGAATCAAATCGTTCGGTACACATTCATACTCGTCAAACACACTGTTCAGTCTGTCATTACTGTATAACACTAGTGGTATGTGGTATGGTACAAAAACTACCCTCGTACAAATACATACTCGTTCTTTACAGACTAATACCCATCATTCAAATTCAACATCCACTCTAATAAACCAATGTGAAAGGGGAGAACTGGTAGGATTCGCTGACGAAAACTTTCGTGCACACCAACACTCCTTCGCACTATCCAACCAGTAACGTACTAAGGGGGTACGACTGGGTCGGTCGACTCCTAGTGACAGCTAGAACGGGGAAGGCGGCATAGAGAGGGTTGAAATAAGAGTACAGAGTTGTTGTTTCTTTATAAAATAAAATGCAGTATTACCTATTCACTAATTTTTTAATGTCTGCAATTTTCTTATTTTCAATATGCTTATGACAGCACTGTACTGTTTAAAAATCTACTTGCAAACATGATATAATTTTCTTTGTATTAAGATTTTACAATTTTGGGATAGGGGCCAAAGGTAAGATTCGCTCAGGTGCCAAATACTTTAGGTCTGTCCCTGGATATTTCATTGAACTCAACTGAAAATTTCAGAAAATGAGGCATGCATCTTTTCTGTAGACTGTTCCTTAATGAATCTGACGTGCATATTGTACTGTCAGCGCCTTTAGCTGCTTTCCTTGTTTTTGTTTTTATTTTTTTTTAAATGCTTGCTAGTTTCCTTATAATAATCAAATCATAACGCACCCTTGCCCCAGATGCATTGGTTTGTAAATGAGTGTATTGGGTTGGATGTGCTTGTTTGTTCGATTGTAGCAACGAGTGATATACAAGAATGAGATATCAGTATAATCTACCCCTTTCCATTATCCATCACGTTAATTTGTCAGAATGTGGTGTCTTTAAAGTATGAATTTATTTTAGATTTATAATAAAATAATAAAGCCCCTTTCTCTCGTCATTTTTATTTGTGCGGGCGGATGTTTAATGGTAAAAATTGGATAGATTTTAATTATAAATTGTTGTTGACCATTGTCTGTCTTTCCTTGCCCTATATTTCCTCTCTTTGTACGTGTTTGTCATTAACAACGTAGTAAGTAAGGATGTGTGCTGGTCAATAATACTACGTATTAGTAATCATTACTTATATTCTGCTGTCGTTTATCCATTTGTGTGTATGTGTCAATGTTTGCTGTTAAGGATTTGTATTAGTAATATAATCGAATTTTCGAAGTTCTAAAAAAAAAACACTCTCGGCATCGAATCATGCTTCAAAATTGCCCTCAGTTTTCCACCGTTCTAACTAGTGTGCATGTCTGTCTATCATATTTCATACATACAGGGTTTTGTATCGTTCCGTCATAATTATAAAGGATACCATAGCAACACAAACTCTAATGTGAAAGTTCCAAAGGGTTATATAGTGTCCTGTATGGTAATGCTAAATTTCCATACATTCTCATACCAACCCAAACCCAATGTCAGATTACTACATAACCTCATAATACTTTGACTCTTTTTAACATGGGTTTCCATAGGATTCCATACCCATGAATTGTTCATGTCCAATTCCCTTAGAGATCAGTATGGTCCCATAACGTTACATTTCCACAGTAAACCTAATGTTAAGTTCCCATAAAGGCCTTATGTTTCATCATTTTTAAAAATCAACAGCTACTGTTCATTTCAATAGGGTCTGGGGTTCCCGGTGGCGTAGTGATCTAAAGCGATTGCCTTTACAGATTACTACCATTTCACTTCTATCTTATGGTCTTGAGTCTCTTGCTCTGGCTATGTGGGTATGACGGAAAGGTTGCCACTTGATTTCCATAGATCGGTGGTTCTTACCAGGGTTTTTCCGTGTTCTTCCTCCGCCAGTTATACTGCCTACCATGTATAGCCTATCTTGCGATGAGAATTGGCGTTAAACTAAAAAAGAACAACAGCAACAGAAAAAATGGTGTCTCATAGTCCGTTTTAATTGTTACACCATACTGTTCTCTTTAACTACTCTCTTCTGTTTAGAAATAGACCACCACTAACATGGTTCAGCTGAATTCTAAACTTCAGTTATTTTCTTTCTTAAAATAAGTAAACATACACGAATTAATGGTAAACCAGTTTCTGGTCACAGTGTCAAACATCCTATGGTTGTTATACAGTGTTAGTTACACCCTCAAGGGCGTAATGTCGTGGGGGAAGGGGTAAACAGAAAGAAATGGTGTCAGTAGGATCAAACGGGAGAAGTTCGTGCGCTGTACGCATATTCAGAGGCATAATTGGAACCACCTAAATGTACTGAAGACATACTCTATAAAACCTCACGGTTGATTCGCGCTTATTTGGACGGGTGTCTCAAGCCTCTACACAAACACATACAGTGCCGTTTTAAGGCATAGGCACGCGAGGCACGTGCCTTGGGCCCACAACTTGAAGGGTGGGGTGGGGGGACCACGGCGGCCCAAAAACAAAATTTCGGTGTCGGTTGTGCTAGCAGTTTAGTACTTTATTACTAAATTTAACAAAATAACACACGTGCACATGGAAATGTAATGCAATACACTGTATCTGAGACTGAGAGACTTAGACGCAATTCTGCTTACTTTTAAGGTTAGAAATTGTGCCTAGGGCCCCCAAACTTCTAAAAATGGCTCTAAACACATACACATAAACACGCACGCGCGCGCACGTCCCTGACCTGAAGTCATTAAGCACACCTGGACTATTTATATACCTTCTCAAGTTGCACTATCTCATTCAAAAACTATAGTGGTGGACATAACATAATTTAATTTGAATAACTACCCCGATTTGTATAGCCTTTATAATTTGCAAGGGGGGAGGTGTAAATCTATTTAGGTATTACTTTTCTATATATAAAATGATTTTACCTGTAGGAAAGAAAATCATTCAAAGTTTTTCCAAGTATATCATGAGGTAGATCGATAAATCAGCCCTTCAACAGTGATGATGTTGATTTTCCGGTGAGGGGCTGATATCACAAATTTGATAAAAGCTGCAATTATCTGTATCCAAATTTGACAGCACACACATCGGTGTACATTTTATTTACTTGCCTGTATTTCTCGTGGCTGTGCAGCTGCCGTCAGCTGTGTGGTTTGGAGTTTATGATTTTTAACGTAGCTTTAACAATATTTCAGTCATATCACTACGGCGATGTCTGCAGTGTGGCAGTTTATAGTGATGTCTAACACTGGGGCATCATGCCGCAGATTTGTATCATGATGTCCCACCCAGTCATATTATCCTGACACCAGGCCGACCAGTCCTAACACTAACCTCTTAATGCTGAGCGTCAAGCGAGGCAGCTGTTGGTACTATTTTGTAATTCTTTGGTATGACTCGACCGGGGATCGAATTTACGATCTCCCGCATCGGAGAGCCAGCTGTAGAGTTTAGGGTTCTTTTTGGTTAGAAAAGATGCAAATGAACACAGATGAATTACCAGTGGAACCACATTACCGGTGTCTCCATAATATACATTACAAAAAGAAATACAAATGACAAGAGACCCCAATTTATCGAGACCGCCTTTTATTTAGCTTCAAATTAACAAAACTAAAAACACTAGATTGACCTTAATCTAGCATTTTAAACACTGACCTTAATATAAGATACGAACGGACAAACGGACTCACACGCATTTGTTAATATAAGCCAAGGCTGGGTAAATTTTTTTAAAAAGAAAACCGAATATTTGTGTCAGTCATTATACCGAAATTTTAAAGCTATGAAAGAAATGTAAATTAAGTATAATATTAAAATTATAATGTTCATAAATATACTTTGTTTTGATATAAGTTATACTTTATAAGTTCATTGAATGTCACGACTGTCGCTATTGCATTTGGAAAGAAAACCAACGAACAACTAGATAGGCTAATATATCTTGCGAAAATTCGGCAAAGCTTCTTGTAGTCACTTTGGACTTTAGGCTAAACTTTAATCAGCAAGTCACTGAAATTCTTCAGAAAGAATCTAAATAATTAAATGTGCTTAAATAAACTGGACAATACCTTACAACCGAAGAAGTCTAGCTGTGTATCATTCCTTTATCAAGGCCATCTTCGACTTCTGTCAACTAACCTGGAATTTTAGTAGCCTCAATAATGAAGAAATTTTAAAAATTCCAAACAAGAGCTCAGAGATTTGTCTTAATAATTTCAAAAAACATTACTCTAAACATCTTGGATTGGCAAATGTAAAAACTCTCCACATCAGAAGGACGAAGACCACCGGAAATTAAAAGATAATAATACTCTTTTAGGAATGTAAACACTGTGGAGATCCCAAAAGTAAGAACACCCAGGTATGGACTACAATCTTTTAGGTATGCGGCAGCAACATTATGGAATTCTGTCCCCAATAGTTTACAAACACCTACATATTTTAGAACTTTTAAATCCCTATATATAAACACAAAAAAACCCAGCAACTTGCTCCTGCTACTTTAATTGGATGAATATTTCGCGTTGTAGATTCTATTTTTTTTCTTCATATATGCTTGTAGCTCTTTTATTGCGCTAAATGTTCTATATATTTTAGCTATTGATTGCATTTTCTTCCCTTTTAAAAGATACATTTTTTTTTTAAATTATACGCTTTTCATGTATATGTGTGAGCTTAGTAAGTTGTGCTTAGCCCGTTCTTGTCCTTAAAGATTTAAAATATGTATGCATGTAAGGATTATTCAACAGCCTTTTTTTGACCAGAATATTTTAACACTGCATGTAAGCATAGAGTACATAGAGTACCGCATTTACCATTGTGCTTAAGCACAGGACCCCTGTTGGTTAATGGCAAAAACAAACAAACCACAAAAAATACGATGAAGGGCCTCATAACTTAACTAGCACAGGGCCTCATTTGTCCTAAATCCGGCACTGAGTACATTATACTCGTGTAAGCCGACTTTTGAATTTTAATTAGATATTATAAACCGAGGGATGGGAATATCTCTAGTGAGTATTGGTCATCCATTAAGCATATGTGTTTAAACACCACATGTAGTGAGAGTATCTGTCCTTCACCAACCCTCTCATTATGATTATAAGTATTCTGTGTCTGATTGCTGAATTATATATATATATATATATATATATATATATATATATATATATATATATATATATATATATATATATATATATATAGATATATATATATATATATATATGTGTGTTCTTTTATGTTTAAAATGTTTTACTCTATATCAGTATTTTAATTTAGATGTATGGACTATGCAGTCTGAAATAAAGAATTCTTATCTTATCTTATCTTATCTTATCTTATCTTATCTTATCTTATCTTATATATATATATATATATATATATATATATATATATATATATATATATATATATATATATATATATATATAATTGTTTACAGTCAGTAAAATAGCTCCCAGGACTTTAAGTTTCTTATTTGGTAATGCAATTCATACCTTAAATAAAATTTGTGTATGTCTAAGCCCTTCTCGCTGACCGTTGACGAACTTCTTTAGAAGCCCATTCCGTATCTACAGTACTGGGAGAGGCGAAACTTCTTTTTTTTTTTATAAACAATAAAGACTCACGTCTCATATGCTCCAGAGGAACACAGAATATTATTGGAAGCTAATAGGGCTTTTTATATTTCGATCTCTAAAAGAGAGAGAGAGAGAGAGAGAGAGAGAGAGAGAGAGAGAGAGAGAGAGAGAGAGAGAGAGAGAGAGAGAGAGAGAGAGATTATAGGGGGAAATAACTCATACCCAGACGAGTAATCTTCGGAGTACCGGTTTGCGTTGTAATATAGCGACACGAAGCAGAATGGCTCAGGCAACTCGCGTTTTCTGCAGAAATTTTAGCAGCTCCTCGTCTAGGTTCGGAAATATCAAACATGTTACAGTCATTGGCGCAGGTCTGATGGGTGCTGGCATTGCACAGGTTTGCTTTAAAATTTAATTTTTAGTAGCAGAGACGAATTCTTTGCAAGGCACTTGACAAAGGTCAAAATTTGTAACGCCCAGATACACAGATCTTTGGACCTCTCATATGCATAAACACGCAGACATGCATATATGTCTGCTATATAAATCTTACAGACTAATTTAACTGCTTAAAATTTAGCAGTTTGTATCAAACTGATATCACGAAGTCAATTATTATATGCTTATTTACTCATATTAAATATAAATTGTTGTTTTAAAATATAATGCTTATTTTGCTTTACCAAAGTCTGTTCAGTTCTGATTATTGAATTACATGCACCTTTACTGTTATCAGGACATTTCCAGACGAAAATTATCCATCGCTATAGACTTTTACAACAATGGCCATACATTATGGCAAAAGTCATACAGGTCATGCATGCACATTTTCACATCTTAAAATTGAATATAAATTGTTGTTTTAAAATTTAATATTAATTTTTTGGTAACAAAAGTATATTTAGTGCTGATTATTGAATGCTCTGTGCCATAACTGTCTTCAAGAAACATCCAGTCAAAAATTATTGATCACTGGACTTTTACAACAATGGCCAGATATTAAAATGAGTCAAGTAAAGAGTGAGTTGAGTCTATTCATCACAATATTGGTTAGCATGAATTTGTTTATTAACATGCATAGCTTTTTTTGTGATGCATTGTACTGGATGACACCTTTGGTTGCTCTTTTCCAAAACATCCATCTATAGCATCGATTTTGCCATGTGTAATTTTTGGGTAATGTAAATAATGATCCTCCAACAGAATATGAATATATGAGGACCCAAATAATGTGAATAATTGCCATTTAAAGTTATGTAAAATCAAATTCTAAAAAATACACCCATTACTGAAATAGTCTGTATTGAATGCCTACATGACCTAAACAATTTTTAAATGATGACAGCACTTGCTGTGTGTTCATATATGTATTGATGCCTATAATGCCAATGTCATTAAACTACAAGTTATACAGGTCATATAAGCCTTCATTAGTGACTGTTTCAGTAATTGGTGTCATTGGCTTTAGAATTTCACATACCTTAAAATGGCAGATGTTCACTTTATTTGGATCCCCATACATCTGTATTCGTTAGGAAAGGCTTTCTTTACACACCCAGAGAAATACATACTGGTTCAGCAAAAGCGATGTTTATGTACATGGACATCTTTGGAAAAGGTCAGCCTAAAGGTGATCCAGTACTAACAGTTTAAATTGAATACTGCATGCCCCGTCGTTATAATTAAAGCTGCACATGTTAAAAAAAGTTTCATATTTTCCTCATTATTTGGTATGCTTCATATGACATCCTCTTTTCTTGACCCAGTTAAGTTCCTGACCACCATTGTTAAAGTCCATAGCAACTGATATTTTCATCTCAGGAATTTTTTAATGACATTTAAGGTGCAAAGTATTCACTTATATTTTAATGCAGTTCTTATATAATTTTAGTTGAGTACATGCATATGCATGACCACATTGATGTGTAATTTAGTGCAATGACACTAACGATTCTTTTCAATAGTTGAAATGGACTTGAATGTCTGTATATAATTTATTTACCAGTACCCAGTGGATTTAAAATTTAAGCACTGTAGTCAGAAACTTTGATGCAGAAAAAATTCTTTATTGACTTTTTATCATTGTTTTTTTTCAATCCAGTGAAATTTAAACTATAGATGCAGCTTTTAAATAAGCTAACAGAAGTGAATTTTGACTGGTTTTAATGTATAGGAGCACTCAAGAATTTACAAGTTACCAGTGTGTCAAAATGTTTAGCATGCAAATATTTTTAAGGCAAAGGATGCCTACATTTTTATGGAAAAGAATAATCTTAGGAATAAAATAATCAAATGTATTTTTTTTCACCAAATTACATTTCAGTATTATAGTGTCAAATTAAAGCAAAAGCATGACTGTTAAGCACAATGCATAAATTGTATAATGCAAATTGGTATGTAAGAGCTGTATATTTTAATGAATTCATCATTGAAAACAATGTTGCATAATGTTGTTGCATAATTAATTTAACTCATGTACATGGCCTTCTTTACATCCATGCAAAATATTGCTTTAAATTTAAACTTTTGGAGATGAGATTAATTGCTTCCTTAAGCATTTGGGTTTCATTTGAGAGTGTCTTTGTCAAATTGAGAATTGAGACATTTTGATTTCTGATTTAATTTTTTTCACTGTAAAAACATAAATTGTAGCAGATGAAATGACCTAATGACAGGCAAGTTCTATCTTGCATAAGCAAGAAATACTGTTTCATTAGCCCTTAATATGATAGTAAGATGCAGAAATAAATATAATACACTTGGTTATCACACTTTTACTGACAAATATAATTTTGGGATCTAAGAGGAGTAAGGTTTAACTGAACTGTCATGGAGATTTAATCCAAGAACTACTCCATCAGTTTATATGGACAGTTAGTGGTCCTAAGTACATTTGCAGTTACTCCTTCCCTCATAAAGTCTCAAAATTTATGCCAATCCAATTTAGAGTACTCCAAAACAGTAAAAACTCTCAGTAAACCAGAAACAATTGATGGTTGGTTTACCGCAGCAGATGTCTGTGGTGTTACCTTCTTTAGGGATTTATTTCCCTTTATTTTACCGAAACAAATCAATATTAGTGCAGAGAAACATTAAATATGTCAGCATTGGCAGGGCTAAGTATATAATCATTAGACCAGTTAATGCTGAATAAATTCACTAATTGTAGATTCTCTTTTCTATTTAGTTTTAAAAGTATTAAAGACTTGGCAAATTTACAAAATTCATATTTAATTGGTGAGTTAGAACTATTAATTTCTGGCCAGTGATTGCCTAAAAAAAATATTATGCTATATTTTAAACAAGCTTAAGGATCATAAATTATTATTTCTTTGTTTGATTACATAAGTTTCTTAATTTGTATTGTTTATATTTTATTGTTATTATATTGTTTATATTTTAAGATATTTTGATATTATAATAATTTTATGAAATCAACATTGTCATAATAATAATAATAATTATTATATTATTATTATTATTTTACTGTTTGATAATAGTAGTAATGCTAATGTATGATTCTCATTATTATTTTCAATGTGATGCATCTACTATTACTATTATTATTATTATTATTATTATTATTATTATTATTATTATTATTATTATTATAAGAAGTAATGATGATGATCATCATCATTATTACAATCATGATATTATTTTTACCATTCACTTTGTCATGAATTAAGGATCACTTAGTTTATCCTCAGTATCATAATGTTCATTTATAATTGCAGTGATCTCCCTAGAAATATTTGATAATTGACCTAAGGTAATTGATAGGATCAGGGTAAGGTGTGTTAGCATCAGAAACTGTTTTTAAAAAATGCACAGTATTATCATCATACCAGTGAAAAATTGATAAGTAATAAAATAGATGAAATATAAAAGATGATAATATATAAACACATTATTCTCTATTTCCCTAAGTTTTATAGCTTGATTAATTTGTCTTTGAATTTAAATAAAAGATATAATTTGTTTCTTCACCTTCCCATATGTTTTGATTGCTATAATTTACTTTACAGTTAAAGTCTTTTTAGGCAAAGTCCTTCTGTGCTTATTGTCATAAGGTAACTGAGCATCCTCTATGTCAGCTTGTTCCTTAACTCTTGATATGTTTCATTGTACAAAATGATCTTCCACAGCCTGCAAAAAATGGAACAGACAGAGAATTAAAATTCAGGGGAGGTAACAACTATTATTAAAATGGTCTTTTATAATTCAAACCCTGAACCTCTCATACCAAAAAGTCAGAAATGCATAATCTTATCCTAGAAATGCCCGATCAGACGGATAAGTAAGTGACTCTACATACCTCAGCTGTTATAAACTGATACATGAATACTGTACAATGTTCATAACAAGCATATATATAATGATTAATATCAACATGATCACACACATTTCAAAATCAGATAATATATTAGCATGGCTTTAGGCCAGTAGCCTAAAGAAAGCATTTTAATATGAAATTGTTTTCATCCAGACAACCCATTGTTTATCTTGTTATAAGTCATTAATACTTATTTTCCTTTGCAAAGTAAAAATTATGGACCTAGTAATCATAACAACTTATGTTGCATATAGTTTTCTGAATTCATCATTTGGTGGCCTATCTCCAGGTGTCTAAACTCAGGGTACAAGATTTATTGGATGCTGATATTATTAACCCTTTTGTGTGTCATAAGCCATTGAAATTCCACAAATACCACATTGTTATCGCTTACCTGTAAAGTCCAACTGCAAACTGCACAGACCCAGATCTAACACTGAATAATGCACCAGCAGATCTTGGTCTGTGCAGTTTGTAAGGAGTAAGTTGTAGAACAAGCATCATGGACCTGATATGCTGACACTATATGCGAAAGTAGGTAAGGGTGTGTTTTGTTTGCATAAGTACTCTGTTTATAAGTGAGTATAGACAGTAATTGAATCATAATGCATTCTATAAGTGATCTGCTCAAATTAAAAAATTTAAGTCCTTCACTGTATTCAAGTTCAAGCATGTATTTTTATCTAAGTTTTGCAGTAACTAAGAGAAAGTTGGGATAAATCCCATCATGAAGAATCCCATATCTATAAAATTTTCAATTTTTAAGTATTGAGGAACAGGTGAAAAAAGTGATGGAAGGTCAGTTTCAGGTACTTATGAACTTGACAATAAGGCAGCAACCAAACTTTTAAAATGTGCATATGGTTTATAGTAAACAAAATGATGCCATTTAATAGAAACAATTCAAAACTCAGCCTTGTTGCAGCTTTCAATTAGTCTTTCTTTATGGCAAAGTGATGATTTCATTGCTATTATGACAGGATTCAGTAGATATGTCTTTATTGAATGTATGTGACAGTTTAAATTAAAAATTCATAGGATCATCATCTTATTGATTCCTATTGCTGCATACATGTACATAATGGACAAAAATAGATAATTCACCCCGATGTGCAGTGTCAACATGCACATGTGATGTTTGTGTTGATCTTAGTGACTATAAGAAATTAACTTTGAAACTTAAGATGATGTTTATTTAAAATAAAATATGACTGCCTGTAAGCAAAGAGTCTGTTAACAAACATGTTTTTTAAAGGTAAATGATGTTTGAAAAGTTTTATCATCACCACCAATAAATCAACAGCATGTGCCATATTGCAATATCTACTACAACAAGTTCATGTTAACACTGGCATTTTCCTTGATCTGCAACGTTAAATTTAAAATTTGTGTATGCATTAAGAAAATAGTTAACAGAAAAATGATGCTTACAGTCCTCTTAAACAAAGACTGTCACATGTCTGAATTTCAGGTTGCAGCATCCACTGGTCATCAGGTTGTTATTGTGGACCAAACAGATGACATTCTGTCCAAGTCCAAGGCCACCATTGAGAAGAGTCTACAGAGGGTGGTAAAAAAAAAATATGCCGATAATCCAAAGGTCAAGTCTACTAAAAAAATGTGTTTTTTGTGAGACGTAATGTTGGCAGGTTATTGATTATTAAACCAAAATGATTCATTAGCATAAACATACTAATGATCATGAAATTGTATCAGTTCTCAACACTAGAGAGAAGAGAGTTTTCCAGCTTGTATTATTGAATGGAATTTTATTGTTAGTGATGTTAAAGAGAAAGAGAGAGAGAGAGAGAGAGAGAGAGAGAGAGAGAGAGAGAGAGAGAGAGAGAGAGAGTGTGTGTGTGTACAAAGATAGATAACTCATATTTTTTTGATAATTCAGAAGTTTGTACAATCAACTTTCTGACAGTTTTAGTACTTCTAATATTGATTTGGAGATTGTACAGTCACCTCAGATAATTTCATTACTTGCAGTGTTGCATAGAGTAAGGCATATTCACATATATGACAGTTTCATTGCTTTCAGTATTGCATAGAAGACTGTACAGTTGCATGTTTGATGATTTCAGTGCTTGCAATATTGCATAGAAGACTGTACAGTTGCATGTTTGATGATTTCAGTGCTTGCAATATTGCATAGAAGACTGTACAGTTGCATGTTTGATTTCAGTGCTTGCAGTATTGCATAGAAGACTGTACAGTTGCATGTTTGATGATTTCAGTGCTTGCAATATTGCTTAGAAGACTACAGTCACATGACAGTTTCAGTGCTTTCAGTATTGCTTAGAAGACTACAGTCACATGACAGTTTCAGTGCTTTCAATATTGCATAGAAGACTGTACAGTTGCATGTTTGATGATTTCAGTGCTTCCAATATTGCTTAGAAGACTACAGTCACATGACAGTTTCAGTGCTTCCAATATTGCTTAGAAGACTACAGTCACATGACAGTTTCAGTGCTTTCAATATTTCACAGAAGACAGTAGTGTTTGATATTTTGCTTAGAAGACTGTACAGTCACATTTATGACAATATCAGTGCTTACAATATTTCTTACAAGACTGTCCAATCACCATTCATGTGATGATAGCATTCATGATATTTTGAATCATTTTTGCCAATAAATCGCAATGTGATAAAAATCTAGACAGAAGAGATTTATTTCTGTTAATGTCTACATTGTATATGAATACACCATTACTCGCCTGCAGGCTGGTGAGACATTTATTGCTGAAGTGATGGGTAGACTAACCATAAAGACAGATGCTGCTGCAGCAGTTAAAAATACAGACCTCGTTATTGAAGCCATAGTGGAAAATCTTGAGGTCAAGAAGAAGCTTTTCTCATCACTGGACAAGGCAGCCCCAAAGTAGGTAAAGTGTGGATCATAATTTATTTAAGACACAAAATTTTAATATATTAACTATACAAAATAAATTTGATCTAGTCAGTGATCATCTTGTTGACTTCTTATTGCATTAGGAGTATGCTTTAGTTTTTGTTGCTTGTAAGATCAACATAAACTTCATATATCTTAACCTATAGTGTTGAGCATCTTCAATAGCCAAGGTTCATTTATGTTGACCCTATCTACACCATGCTGGATCGAGCAGATATTTCTGTGCATCAGGTCTGTGAATTTCATCACATGTGGTTTGCAAGCCATTGCATCCAAGCAAAATTAAGTTGTTCATATTTGAACACTGTTCCTACATGATCGAAACAAAGGGAGCACATATCTTGAATGGATGCATTAATAAGCAAATACACCTGTAATTGCTTCTCTCTGGTACTTGGTCATACTTTTGATGTTAAACTTACAAAGTATCCTTTTGAAGTCAATTTCATCCTCAATTTTCAGCTGATATACAGTATACCGCTATTACATGCTCTAGTTGTTAGTACTACATACAAATGGAGGCAACTCCTGAAATACAATAGATGAAGTTAGGACAAAGCACTAAAATATCTACTTGATCCACTGAACTGTAGATAGAGTTAGCATATGAAGCGAAGATGAAGCTAGGGATCAGAGTATTATGAAATTAAATTCAAGTATCCAGAGAAGCCAAACTTTAAAAACAATATATTTATCTCTAAAGCTTAGTGTAATCACAAGTTTTATCACATATGCAGACAACAAGGAGTCTATGTTCTGAAAAAATTGTATCCCTTTCTTATGCTTAAGACATGCTGGATATATATCAGGGAGTGACTTGATTATCATACAGAAATTGCTTGACTTATCCATTTGCTTGGAAGTCTAGCATTGGTAATATATCAATCATAGAAATCAGAAAACTTTCAGTGTTATTACTTTTTGAGAGGTAATCTTATTTTACATCAACTTTTTATAATAACTGCTATTATTAATTACATGTGTTTCTTATTAATGTGTATGGTTTTATTTCCTGCTGATCCTAACATAATATGATGATATTTTTTCTTTCTTCCATGTATAGAAGATCAGCGAGATAAACAAGTGTTAATAGTGTTTAATGTATCACTTTATTTTTATGATGATGATGCAGGTATCAAAATTGAATTGAATGTAAAGCTGGCCATGCAGTGGAGTTTACGAAAGCATTTACAGTAACCAAGTTCAGTTGACAATGTGCATATGCCACTAAAAATATTTTGAATTCAAACAAAAGATTTTAATATTTAGATCACTTTATAAGCACTGATGAGGCTAAGGGTTTTACTTGCCAGAACACAAAGTGTTATGTAAAAATTGCAAAAAATAGTTACCTTTATTGTTACTGTAATGTATTTATGTGATACTGCAATGTATATCTGTGATACTGCAATGTATTATTGTTATCTGAACATGTTAAACATCAAAGAGTCATGATTTGATACTTTCAAGTTTAATGCTGAAAGAAAACTGGTGGACAGTTTATGCTGAATTAATTGCCATAGAGGCTACTAAAGATAGGCAACCAGAGATAAACAACCAACATTCAACAGATTACTTAATTGGGTTACAACAGCTAGGGTGATTTTGTGTTCAAACACTGTTGTGGGAAAGCCTATTAGGCAGTTTGATAATTCAAATATCCAAGTTTAACAACCTAATTTCTTTCAAGTTAAATAAATAGGAGATGACTTTTCATGAAGTAAAAGTTATACACTTATTTCATATAATTGGCTGATTCTTGATCAGTGACAACGTTTCTTTGAAGATGGATTTTAGAGTCCATATCTACAAAGCATCACATGATTGGTTTGGTAATTGGAATGAAAATGTAAAGAGCAGTGTCATTGTGGGAGTGTCATTCATTTTTGAAGTCATAGCTGTAATACGAGTAAAATGAGACATTTATGAAGTGAGCAGAAACCAGCAAAACTAAATTTTGGTATTCCTTGTTGATAGAGTTTTGATTTTATGAAGTGAGCAGAAACTAGCAAAACTAAATTTTGGTATTCCTTGTTGATAGGGTTTTGACTTTATGAAATGCACAGAAACTAGCAAAACTAAATTTTGGTATTCCTTGTTGATAGAGTTTTGACTTTATGAAGTGAGCAGAAACTAGCAAAACTAAGTTTTGGTATTCCTTGTTGATAGGGTTTTGACTTTATGAAGTGAGCAGAAACTAGCAAAACTAAACTTTGGTATTCCTTGTTGATAGGGTTTTGACTTTATGAAGTGAGCAAAAACTAGCAAAACTAAATTTTGGTATTCCTTCTTGATAGAGTTTTGACTTTATGAAGTGAGCAGAAACTAGCAAAACTAAATTTTGGTATTCCTTGTTGATAGAGTTTTGACTTTATGAAGTGAGCAGAAACTAGCAAAACTAAATTTTGGTATTCCTTGTTGATAGGGTTTTGACTTTATGAAATGCACAGAAACTAGCAAAACTAAATTTTGGTATTCCTTGTTGATAGGGTTTTGACTTTATGAAGTGAGCAGAAACTAGCAAAACTAAATTTTGGTATTCCTTGTTGATAGAGTTTTGACTTTATGAAGTGAGCAGAAACTAGCAAAACTAAATTTTGGTATTCCTTGTTGATAGAGTTTTGACTTTATGAAGTGAGCAGAAACGAGCAAAACTAAATTTTGGTATTCCTTGTTGATAGAGTTTTGACTTTATGAAGTGAGCAGAAACTAGCAAAACTAAATTTTGGTATTCCTTGTTGATAGGGTTTTGACTTTATGAAGTGAGCAGAAACTAGCAAAACTAAATTTGGTATTCCTTGTTGATAGGGTTTTGACTTTATGAAGTGAGCAGAAACTAGCAAAACTAAATTTTGGTATTCCTTGTTGATAGGGTTTTGACTTTATGAAATGCACAGAAACTAGCAAAACTAAATTTTGGTATTCCTTGTTGATAGGGTTTTGACTTTATGAAGTGAGCAGAAACTAGCAAAACTAAATTTTGGTATTCCTTGTTGATAGAGTTTTGACTTTATGAAGTGAGCAGAAACTAGCAAAACTAAATTTTGGTATTCCTTGTTGATAGAGTTTTGACTTTATGAAGTGAGCAGAAACTAGCAAAACTAAATTTTGGTATTCCTTGTTGATAGAGTTTTGACTTTATGAAGTGAGCAGAAACTAGCAAAACTAAATTTTGGTATTCCTTGTTGATAGAGTTTTGACTTTATGAAGTGAGCAGAAACTAGCAAAACTAAATTTTGGTATTCCTTGTTGATAGAGTTTTGACTTTATGAAGTGAGCAGAAACTAGCAAAACTAAATTTTGGTATTCCTTGTTGATAGAGTTTTGACTTTATGAAGTGAGCAGAAACTAGCAAAACTAAATTTTGGTATTCCTTGTTGATAGGGTTTTGACTTTATGATGTGAGCAGAAACTAGCAAAACTAAATATTGGTATTCCTTGTTGATAGGGTTTTGACTTTATGAAATGCACAGAAACTAGCAAAACTAAATATTGGTATTCCTTGTTGATAGGGTTTTGACTTTATGAAATGCACAGAAACTAGCAAAACTAAATTTTGGTATTCCTTGTTGATAGGGTTTTGACTTTATGAAGTGAGCAGAAACTAGCAAAACTAAATTTTGGTATTCTTTGTTGATAGAATTTTGACTTTATGAAGTGCAGCAGCAAGCTAGAGCATTTTATGCATTGCACATCCTGCAAGCACCATAATAACAGAGGCATAAGTTCATTTTCAGTGCTGTGATAAATTTATCAAGATCTGTTAAGTCTGAAATGAATTCAAATAACATTCAGCTTAAGATTCCTGTATGAATTGTTGAGAGCAGTAAAGTCTGCAGCTAAAGTGAAAGTCACACAGGTCACGTAGGCATTTAGCATCAGTTATTTCAGCAATGGGTCTCGCTTTTTAGAATTTGATTCCATATACATTTAAATTGCAATTATTCACTTTATTTGGGTCCCCATACATCCATATTCCTTTGGAAGGTCATTATATACATGCCCAGAGAAGTACACAAGGCAAAATCAAAATTAAAGTACATGGATAGTTATGGACGAGATCATCCTAAAGGTGTGATCCAGTACAATCCAGGTTGAATGTCATGCTGTGTGATGTTGGAATGAAAGCTATGCATGTTGATAAACAAATTCATACTACCATATACTGTTGTGATTAGACTTGGTGTTCTCTTTTCTTGATCTAGTTATGCACATGGCCACCATTGTCTGTGATTGATAATTTTCATCTGGAATTTTCTTTATAACAGTTAAAGTGCAGATCATTCAATAATCAGGATTGACTAGACTAGTTAAGGAAAATTATCATTATATTTTCAAACAACAATTTATATCTAATTTAAGATTAGTAAAGGCACATATGAGACTTGAATGACTTTTACTATAGTTAAGATAATTCCACTGTTCAAGAAACTTTGTGTTTTTTTTAAAAGATTTAATGCTGATATTAATTATGTGAATATGTGCACATGTGTTTGTGTGTCTGAACATGTGATGATAATATATGACAATTCTTAAATGTACTAGTTATTTTTTTTGTTTAAAAATGTATTAAATGCTTTATCTTTCATCCAGATTTGAATATCCAGTAAACTTGTTTAGGATTTTATGAATAAATGACCAACAAACAGTCTGCTTTATACATTATTGTTTTTTTTGTTTATTTGGGAAATGTGAATTTATAAAATATGGCCACCATAATATCTATGTGTTACATGCCAAACTCCATATTACTTCTCAAAGACATGGTGATATCAAATGGACAGCTTTGATGTCTTGAGAGCATGTTTATCGATCTGTTTCACTCGGCCATTGTGATACCTATGCAGACACTTTTGTCTGGCTTTTAGGAAGCTTCTTAGAACTGATGAATTTACTTGCATTTGTGTGAAACAATTCTTCAGATTGGATTCCTACCAACTATCATCTAGATACAAGCTAGTTCTTAATCTTGAAAATGTTTTATAAACAGAAAGTACATCTAACTACTATAATGAGACTTCTTTCTCATTGCCAACTTCTTCTGTTTACAGAATATTCAAATGAGTCATTGATAATGATTGGAACTGAAATTTCTTAAGTAAATGGTGTGAAATACGTAATTGAGATTGTTTTCTTTCTAATATCAGTAATGCAGATAGACTAAAGAAAAGCATGCTACAGAATAAGAGCCTATACTTATCAGATGATCTGTGATAGGTAAGATCCTATACTTATCAGATGATCTGTGATAGGTAAGATCCTATACTTATCAGATGATCTGTGATAGGTAAGATCCTATACTTATCAGATGATCTGTGATAGGTAAGATCCTATACTTATCAGATGATCTGTGATAGGTATGATCCTATACTTATCAGATGATCTGTGATAGGTAAGATCCTATACTTATCAGATGATCTGTGATAGGTAAGATCCTATACTTATCAGATGATCTGTGATAGGTAAGATCCTATACTTATCAGATGATCTGTGATAGGTAAGATCCTATACTTATCAGATGATCTGTGATAGGTAAGATCCTATACTTATCAGATGATCTGTGATAAGTAAGATACTATACTTATCAGATGATCTGTGATAGGTAAGATCCTATACTTATCAGATGATCTGTGATAGGTAAGATCCTATACTTATCAGATGATCTGTGATAGGTAAGATTATTATGATTCTTTTGACAGTGAAAAAGAAATTTAATTATTAAAAAAGGAGAAAAAAAACGAATTTTTTCTGACCCAGTGAGCGAATGATCAGATTTGAAGAACATGTACTTCATTTAAATGATTTTTATACAACATGTGCTGTAAAAGGTATATTTGTTATTGCATGTTGTTGTTATTTTGTTCTTTATATTTATTGATTTAAACTAAATACAGCAAATAATACTATTTTTTTAATTTGTTGTTACCAGTATTATTAGTTATGATTTAAGAATCTTGTTCCTACAGATATTTTAATTCAAGACTGTCACAATCAGATTTTATTTGATACTACCTGTAGTGTTTTTCATTTCTAAGCTTCTTGAAAAAATATGTGAATTTTTCCAGTCATAAGTTGGAACCTTCAGGATTGCATGATACTTTTACAACATGACTAGTGTTCCTGCTTATTTTATCACAACATGCTGGATTTTTTTAAAACACATATGGCAGTTGATACTGAATCAGATGGTGTGTATGCTTTTATGTAAAGGGTGATAACAAAAAAACATGCAAATATTTCAGTTGCTTTGGAAACTTATTGTTGTTTTATCTAGTACAAGAAGACCTTTGTGAAGAAAACAAAGAGTGCACTTAGATGTAAGCCAAATAATGGGGTTTTGGTAACTGCTATGTTCTTGATCCCTTTAGTAAAATAAAAATAATAATTGTGATGTGATTATGATTTTTAATGTAGCTATAACAATTTTTCAGTCATATTGCTATGATGTCTGCAGTGTAGCAGTTTATTGTGTTGTCTAGCACTGGGGCATCATATCACAGACATGTAGCATGATGTCCCACCCAGTCTTATTATCCTGACACCAGACAGACCAGTCCTAACACTAACCTCTTAATGCTGAGCATCAAGAGGGACAGCTGTTAGTACCATTTTTGTAAGTTTTTGGTATGACTCGACCGGGGATCAAACCCATGAATTCCTGCATCTGAGGCAGATGCTCTAACCACTAGGCCACCTAAGTAGTTAAAAAAATTATTGTGTATTTGGAACCTTTCAAGGGTGTGTAAACATTAGCAAATAGGTATGACCCTTGGTGTACCAAATCTAATAGAATTATATATGTATATGAAAAAAATTCAAAGACAACTGCTCATACTCCAATTTCAAAATGCTTTGTACTTTATTTATATGACAGAAAAATTATCTGGCACTCTGTCAGCCTGAACACTTAGTCGAATATGTTTTGAAAATTTTCCATAAATGGAGATAATTCTGTTTTTAGTTTATTTGATGGTCGCCTTTGATTACAGTTTACTGGGTTGTTTTAGATCAATATAATACAAAAGATCACTTGTGAGTCATCTAAGAACACATACTAATAAAATCAACAGCAATAATGATTTGTTTTACACCGCTGGTTGGTTGGCAACAGGATAAAACAAATGTATTTATTGGTTGGAAAAGAACACTCTGCTGTGTACTCATCTGTATCATTAGGAAAACACACCATGATGAGGGAGAACTATAGTAATCTTTTGTTGCCTTTGTCTATTCACACATATTGTAAACACCAAAAGCCTGCAACCCTTGCACATAATTGAATACTATTTAGTAGGTATATTGCCTAGTACATGTGGCTGTGCCTTGGAGTGTTTTTGTTATCAGTTATTGCATTTTCTTCCATATATTTTTAAATTTCCATTACAGTAATTGAATATATTCTGATTGAATTTGGCATATATATTGCCTCTGAGACATAGAACAGTTCTTTTATGGGTTTTGTGTTATCAATGCCATTTGTATAGAGTTATAGCCCTTGACAATAAGCAAAGTGTTTGCACATAAGATGTTGTTTATAACCAGCATAGTTAAACATATTCTAATTCAGTTTGATGTGTGCATTGTGGGATTTGTCTCATCAGCTCCTTTGCAAATAGAGTTATGGTCCTTGGCAATAAACTTCATATCTTCATAAAGGAGTTTATTTTTATCTGGCACAGTTCAATAAGCCATTCAGTTTATTCTGAGGCAATTTGACATGAATTGAATATAGATGTCAACATTATTAGGAAAAGCCAAGAGGATAGCCATTGATCCAAATGATCGGTTATCCATGTACCTGATCAAAGGGAAATTATGTTAACTGAACCTGAATTGCTTTGTTGTAAGTTCATCCATACTAAGCCCCATCACTGAGAGGTAAAAGCATGATTATTACTAATATGAGTGGTAACAGAGAACAATCTGAGTATAAAAAGATTATTCTATATATTACATGCCATAATTGCAGAAACTGTATGAAAAACATGCATTTATTTTTACTACTTACCTGGATCTGCAATTAGGTAAAATTCTTGTTACAAATTGGCTAAATTCATGTGCATTAGTATGAGAATAAAGACACAAAACAAATGGTATTTATATGTAACATTCACTTTAACTGGTCTACATTGCATGTTTAATTTTCGCTGAAAGGTCATAAAGTTAAGTCCACAAATTCTGAATGCTGTCCTACATCACTGTCAAATTTCTCTTTCTACATTTGTAAAGAACTATTAATTTGCTTGTTCTTGATGCAATGTGTTCTTCAGTTTAATAGAATCCATCTCCTCTAACATTTTTTAGTCGTATAACATCCATGAGTGTCATTGATAAAACCCATTTCACTTTATATTTGATGCCATGTTTCTTTTTTCAGTTTCTTTTTTCAATATAGACCAGTCTGATATATAAGTGTGTAAAAACCTATAACAGATCTGTGATATGTGGTTTCAGATTCAAGAAACCCATCTGTTTTCTTGGAAATGTGTCATGTACAGTTACTATAAATAGAAAAAGGAAACTGTTTAATGTACATAACCAAATGGTTACACACATCAAAAATATAAGAATAGTAGATGGAGGTCTATAATGAATAAATATTACATGACATGAGCCTCAAACTGTTCTCATTTTTTTTCGTCTTGCTTATTCCTGGCATTGCCAACTATCATCTTTGATCTAAACTTGGAAACTGTTTTGATGTTTGTTTTTTTTTTTTAATGAACTAAATGGTATTCTAATAGCTAAATTTAGTACCTGGGTAATTGTGAATGGGTGGATACCTGAGTACCCAAGTACTTGTTAACACCTTAAACATTGAATCATTGACTTAGGTAGCACTAAACAGATTTGAGTAATTGACTCTGGAGTAAATTTTTTTTTCCCAAGAAACATCAATACCTTATCTCCATAATCCTCACTTGTTATTTATAGTAGTGTAAATACAGCATGATATTATGTTGTATAAGCTAGGTTATGATTTTAGTGCAGGAAGACATTTGAGCTAGCTGGGTTAAGGATGAAATTTTCTCCTGGCTTTAGTACAGAAACACCTTTAGTTTTGGCCTACAGTGTCCATGAGTGGCTATTTCCTTCTATCTGTTTTTACTGTGTTTATAGAAAATTTTCAAACCATGTCATTTTGTGGGAAATTAATGGTCTACTTTCCGCTTCATTAAATATCTGAGATGCAATTATCACTGTCCTACATTTGCAATATGTCTACTTTTGTACAGTAGTTTTATATGGTTAAAATTCGTGAGGTTTTGGTATTTTAATATAATGCAGTTCCTGGTTAAAATGTTATAAAAACTCCAGTCCCATGCAAAACATTATAAAAATCTTTGATGTATTGTGGAAAAATACCTGTTTTGGATTATTGACCAACAACTCTAGTGTAAAAGGATGATAGTTCAGTGCATTTTAGTGTAATATGGTGATGGGTCAGTTCATTGTAGTGTAATAAGGTGATATGTCAGTGCAGTGTAGTGTAATAGTGTGATATGTCAGTGCAGTGTAGTGTAATATGGTGATATGTCAATGCAGTGTAGTGTAATAGTGTGATATGTCAATGCAGTGTAGTGTAATATGGTGATATGTCAGTGCAGTGTAGTGTAATAGTGTAATATGACTCTAAATGAGGTAATCATAGGAAGATAAGCTTTGCCATGCCAAGTTTTTGACTGATTTGCTTTCTCCATTTTCTGTGGTCCAATTCAATCCTGATACCTTCCATCAGTATCAGTTAAGTTTTGGAGCTGATTTATTAGACTACATTTTCTGATGAATTTAAAATGCATCTATGTTGTTTGTTATGGAGCATTAGAGGTACATAAATGGTTGCAGCCAGATATGAAAACTGTTTAATGCTACCTAAAATTTACCATTTGTGGGTTTAGTGTTCGTTACAAGATTTTGGACGTTGTGCCCCATTTTTGAGCAAATTATTGTCTTCACATGGAAATTTGGGATTTTGCTTGCAGTCAGTATATCTCAAGAACTATTGAACATATTCTGAGGCAGATTGGTAAGAACATTATCTCTGACTTAGATGTAGCATTTATGAGTTTCTTTTCATCTATACTAATTTGGACAGAGTTATGACCCAAGTCAACAACTTCATATCATTAGATGGTATTTTGTTTGTAATCAGCATAGTCAAAAAACCATTTCGCATATTCAGATGCAATTTGATGTGAACAGTCTTTTTAATCTGATATTTTACCTAATGGGTTTTGTCTAAATGATTTTAGACAGAGTTATGGTCCTTGTCAACCTGCGTCATATCATTTACATGGGACTGCTTGTTTTGACAAAGCCTTGATAAAAAGCTGGGTTTCAGGCATTCCACAACATTATTTTGGTAATTTTGTTATCACTGTCATTTCTGTGACTGAAAAAAATGATCTTGGTAGAATAACATTAGTTCTACATCACAGAATTAGACCAATCTTGTGGATGGCTTGCTCTTGGGGTAAAGAAGAAATCTGTTGATGTTGGGGTTAAAAGGTCATGGTCAGGGACAGATAAAATGAAAATGGTGTCTGCACAAAACTGTCAGTTGTTTGCATAAGGGAATATTGAATACAGGGCAGACATATAATGTTATGTCTACAGTATTCTTGTTTTGTTTAAGGTTTTAAAGGCATATCATTTGAAATTGTTTTTGCAGGGTCAGTGTACAGTTCAGAATATTAAAAAAAAGGTTTCTAAAGTTTACCTAATTGATACAAAATTGCTGCTCTGATTTCAGACATACCATATTTACAAGTAACACATCCTCCATTCCCATCAAGGACATTGCTGTAGCAACACAGAGACAAGATAGATTTGGTGGCCTTCATTTCTTCAATCCAGTGCCAATTATGAAACTTTTAGAGGTATGTGCTCATATAGTTCTCTGTGTTTGTTATGGTGAAACAAGTGAATTATTCTGATTCTGTATTACAGTACTATACATTCCTCAGTTGATAGTTTGATGTGAAAGGTAAATTTTGGATTTAACAGTTCCTGGTTAAAATGTTATAAAAACTCCAGTCCCATGCAAAACATTATAAAAATCTTTGATGTATTGTGGAAAAATACCTGTTTTGGATTATTGACCAACAACTCTAGTGTAAAAGGATGATAGTTCAGTGCATTTTAGTGTAATATGGTGATGGGTCAGTTCATTGTAGTGTAATAAGGTGATATGTCAGTGCAGTGTAGTGTAATAGTGTGATATGTCTGCAGTGTAGTGTAATAGTGTGATATGTCAGTGCAGTGTAGTGTAAAATGGTGATATGTCAATGCAGTGTAGTGTAATAGTGTGATATGTCAGTGCAGTGTAGTGTAATATGGTGATATGTCAGTGCAGTGTAGTGTAATAGTGTGATATGTCAGTGCAGTGTAGTGTAATAGGATGATCTGTCAGTGCAGTGTAGTGTAGTGTAATATGGTGATATGTTGGTGCAGTGTAGTGTAATAGTGTGATATGTCAGTGCAGTGTAGTGTAATAGGGTGATATGTCAGTGCAGTGTAGTGTAATAAAGTGATGACTCAGTTCATTCGGATGGACACCATATAGCGATAATATGGTAGTCAGTGTGCTGTTTTTCAGTGAAATGGAGATTCAACTTCTTTGACATACTCATCTTTTTCCAGGTGATCAGGATCCCAGCTACATCAGATGAAACATTTGATAAGTTACTGGGTTTTGGAAAAGCCATGGATAAAAGTACCGTAAACTGTAAGGTAAAAAAAGTATAATTACCTTCACATCATTGCAGTAAATGAGCAATTTTTCCTCAAGCCTAACACATCTTGGTATTTGCTTTCATAAAACAATACTACAAGCAATTCCTTAAAACGATGAAGTTAAATACAGGGTTCTTACTAGCATTTTAAAACTTGGAGTTTCCAAGTTTACAGAGGGCTCCCGCAAAAAAAAATTTGAGTCCAAAATCTAAAATCAGGATTACTGTGAATCTTTGTTGAACTGTAGAATGTTGTGGTGTAAACTTAAATTGTTGAACTGAACAAAAGGTGGATGTTTATTTTATCCAATTAACAAATAAACTGAAATGCATAAACAGGTCAAATTTACTCTGATGATGGAAATTTCAGGAAAAAGTCATCTTTAGAACAAAGAGCTAATTGTGAAAAAGTCCCCCAAATTACACTTGACAAGTCTTTTTAGTATCATTATTAATAATAATGAGTATTCATTTCTTCTTAATTTGACTTTTCACTCTTAAAACACATGTGATCTGTTACTATAAAAAAAATTAACATCATTATCAAAAAGAAATAATGAATAAGTTAATAATGTTTTGATGTGATCTGCCAATATATATTTGTAAGATTTTAATAATATTCTCATGTTTGCTTTATAATTTCCTCTATGACAACTATGAATCAAACATACACAGTTAAACTATTTGGTTTTGACAACTCAGCATTGCTGTCCATTGCCTTCTTATGGTGTGAGAACATCATTGTTTGTGCTGGAATTTTCCTAGTTATCACCAAATTTGATTCCATCAGATATACTTACATATAGTATTTAGTTATTTGAATTAGCAGGAATGGATAGCTCTGTGGAAGTTTTCATTCCAAATCTTATTCTCATTACCTCATGTGGTCTTAAACCAGTAGAGCAGTAGTTTTTTATTTGTACCAAACTACCTGGAAGATTACCATGAAACAACACAAACTTTCATTCCTAGGTCTAGTTGGTCCTACAAAAAATGGACATCCAGTCTGGCCACCACATTTTGAGTATCTTTATATTGCTATTGCTCCTGATTCGATGGATGGCCATATCAATATGGAGTTTTCACTGAGAGACTTCTTACAATGTCTTATTGCTTCTAAAAAAAATGGTACTAATCTGATGTTTATTATAGCCACCACAGTCGTCATCTTGAAAAATTTATAGCTACTGAATGAAAGTAGTATTGCCTTCTGGTTTTACCAGAAAGCTTATTATAATGACTAGTTGGTCCTAAATGAATCGGATATGAAACACAGATCTGTTTAAAATACACAAAAGGCAGAATCCATATTTTACTGCAACAATTTTTTTTCTATATAAGTTTGGCCATTATTCCTTAAGTCTGTATTATAAAGGCAATCTTCCATAAGACTTATGGTCAAGTCATAAGGGTTGACATGTCTGTAAGACTATTTCTTCCTTTAAACTGCTGAGTTTTGAGACCATCATCGATATTTTTCAGAAGTAAGATGATTTTCAAATCAGCAGATGTTGTGGACATATTGGATGTCAGATTTTCACCATTTTCATGCCAACCCTTATGATTTGACCATAAGTTATATAAAAAATACCCGTTTTAATATAGACTTAAGGAATGATGACAAAACTTGCAGAAATACAATTTTTGCGGTCAGATATGTATACATGCTTGTTTTGATTCAGATTTGGATTCAGTGGATTTTGTCAGTAAAGCAGACTTACAGTATGGGAGTACCTTAGATGATTCAAACTGCACATATCTCTTTCTGCATAATCAATTTGAGCTATTGAATTTTTTAAAAAGGATGTCAAACAAACAATATGTATTCAAGATGAAAGGGACAATAAGCCTCTTGAAAAGTTTAAATAAGCAGCGCATAAGAATTCAGATTTTTGGGAAAAAGTGGGAAGCTGAATAATGTTGGAGATGGTTTCAACATACAGCAGTTTAAAAAGAAGAAATGGTCTTATATTGAATTCCTTGAATTTGTTGGGGTCAGTGGAATGTCAGTCCGTTAGAGGAACTCCTTTTCAACTTTAGTCTTCACCCATCATTTTCCTAGTGTTTTAATTAATATTTTGCATCTTATAATGTTTTTCTTTGCTTACTAATAATTCATTGAAGTAATGCTAAATTATTATTTCTTTGATTTTCTTCCTTAAAATGTTGACTCCCTTGTGTCATCAATGGCACCTAAAAAATGCATTACACTAGGTTGATGGTGGCATTGTAATCTTATTTAGTTGACAACAAAAGCAACCTTGAACTTTCAGGGTCAAACAATTCATATATAAGTTTCATTTCCAAACCAACGTGCAAAATACTTTCTTATAATGTGCATTTGCATAATGTAAAAATCCTGTGAGACATATGTTATAGTTTTTGAAGAAAGTAAACTTGAAGTTGGTTACTATTGATTGAGAATATCAGTAAGTGGTTTGTTGAGTTATAGACATTTTTCTTATTTTGTGAAAATTTGATGTATTCCTAGGACTTCTTTTCCGAGAATTGTATGCATTCACACAGAAAAATATGTGTACTTATATGCCAATTCTGGCACAGTGGGGAACTCTGTGTATCCATCTCTTGTATCTTTAGGATGAAAGTGAATATATATATCAGTAAACTTATTCTTATTCTTTGATGATTGCTTCTCTTTGATTTGTTTAAGTGTGAGATTTGGATTTTTTAACATAGCTTTAACAATTTTTCAGTCATATAGACATGTAGCATGATGTCCCCACCCAATCACATTATCCTGACACCAGGCCGACCAGTTCGTACAGCTGAGTTCCAAGTGAGTTAGCTGTTAAGTCTTTGTATGACTCGGCTGGAAATCAAACCCATGACTTCCTGCATCCAGTGCGGATGCTCTAACCACTAGGCTACTGGAGCAGTCTCTCTTTGATTTGGAAAACAATTATACAGTCCAATCTGCTGCTTCTACCAAGTTTGTTAACAACCATTATCACAGTAATGAATCTGTCATTTTAAAGATTATGCCATTTAGAAAACTTTCTGTCCCTGCCTTATCATTGTCAAAGCAGTATATTGAAAAGAGGAGAAGAATCACTTCAAAACACAGATCTATTTTTTTATGCCTAATTTAATTGTAATTATTTTTTAAAGCTCCTACTAAAATAAAAAAAATAGAAATAGCATGTCTGCACACTGTCCTCTGACACATTCCTTGTAAATCTTTAAACCCTGCAAATTACCATCTTGTTGTAAAGAACAATACATACAAAAATATGCATGTTTGTTACTGGTAAATTGTCATGGTAGTCCAGAGAAGAACATATTTACTACTGAACACATTAGTTCCATTCAGTTTTCTTTTGGAACTTGAATATTCCATTGTAAGGGATTCCATTATGATGAGAGTTGACTACTTTTTTCGATGTCTGAATGGTAGGGTAGGAATAGGCCATCTGTTAACATACACACATCACTCATTCATGTCACTAACTTACAGGTTATATTGACTTTCATTTGCAAGAGAATTTCCTTAGTTATATATGTTGAACAACTGAGAATCAGTAGCAGTTGGACTTTCTTCTATGCCAAAGCAAAGAAGTACAATTTTGAAAACTATTTTTTACACCGTTTTTAATTTAGATGTTAGATAAGTCATGTAGACCAATCTTAAAGATATTCTCTTTGTCTTTAAATAAATTAATGATTACCTTTGAAATTCATTACTTGATATGTCTTTAGTTTTTCTGATCACATATAACATCATTAGTTCTATAATAGAGTGAACAAAATCATAGTTATTTCCCCTACATTATTTATGCTCAGTAACTTTAGCATTAGGCAGCATTAGGTTAGTGCTAGACCAACAAACATGCTATACATGCTGACAGAAAATTGTAGAAAGTAGCAAAAGCTAAAAGTCAAGATAGGTTGCTTGGTGTAAGCAATGCATGCAAATTTTGTTTCATGCACAGAAGAGCTTGCTAGCTGAATCATATTAGCAGAGGACTGCATAAGTGGTTAAATGACATTGACTATCATGTTCATTTTACATGTTCAGACCTGTTATTCAATGATTGGCTTTAAATATATATTTGCTAAGAGCAAGTAATGTTTATTTGTTAATCTTTGAAGAGCCTACTTTTAACACAGAAAATTCATTGGTATGAATACTCACTATGAGCACTTGTGCACCATTTTTAAAATATACAGAAGAGGACAAGCTGACGAGCAGTGACAAACCACTTCCTGCACAAACAATGCCTAATGCACTCTTTACTGAACTCTACCTGTCCAGTCTAAGGGAGAACACTCTTCACTTTTCAATGGTATAGGCAGTACAGGGCAGTTAAAATTTAATGCTGCAATTAATACAGGGTAGAAAAACTTACAAAGACCTTACTAGCTTTTTAACACTGATGTACATGTACTTGTTTAGGAATATATTTAATATTTGATTTTTTACACTTATTGAAAGAAGATCAATATCTGTGAAATATATGATAACACTTAACTCATTAACCCCTAGCACCTTAAACGGGGCAGGAGGTGGTAGCCTACTTCTGAGCTCTGTAGCATTATGGTCATGTGTGACACAATAAAGTAGATGGTATTATAGAAAGGTAGACATGGATGTTCTAGTTGCTCTACAAAATACAGAGAGGAAAACGTCACTTTTTGAACTCGTTTTTTTCCAGCCAAAATTCGCTTGAGGTTGTGATCTGGTTTTGTGTCCGGATTTTAGACTTTTTGGATTAAGATTTAAGACAGACAAGACAAGCAAAAAGTAGGATAAGATGGGCATTTAAAATGAAGAGTGGTCTCGACACGAAAATGATGGGTCCATTAAGCAAAAAACAAAACTTCAATTTTTACCCTTCTGCCATTGCTCATGCTCAGGCAAAAGAGACAATGACAATCGACGTTTCTAACACAAATAGGCATTAAGTTAACCAAAAATGTCTTGCAAGTCGATGTATTATAATATATTCTGGAATTAATGGGTTAACTTGGTTATGCCATTTTTTAATTAGGTTACACAAGAAAGTACTAATTTCATTCAGCAGAAGCTTACACTTCACAATGATTCTTGTGATTTCTCTGGCATGTATATAATTTATAATATTCATGAAAAAGTTGGAAAAATATTTATCATACATTTATATTGGGTGTTGTATAGTGACTTCATAATGCTAAGCTAGTCTGATTTTTGCTTATTATTGTTTTAAAGCTATATTGTTTGAAGTGCTAGTTTATATAAAACATACATACATACAGACATGCATGCATGCATCCATCCATCCATCCATCCATCCATCCATCCATCCATCCATCCCTCCCTCTCTCCCTCCCACCCTCCCTCCCTCCATCCATCCATCAAATCTGAAGAATTATAAACCTTCATAGCAGTGAGGATTTTGACAGTATTTTAATTTTTTCCCCATCATTAATTTATATGTAGTTAATATGTCATCATCAATTAGATATAATCACAGAAAAATTTCAATTTGAACAATATTTTTGTAAATGTTACCACCATTTAAAAGTGTTATATTCTGCATATATATTGTATTGCTAAAACAGATTTACTGTCTGTTTTTTTAGGACACACCAGGATTCATAGTAAATCGTCTTTTGGTGCCATACATGATGGAAGCCATCAGGATGGTGGAGCGGGGTGAGGCCAGTCCTCAGGATGTTGACACTGCAATGAAACTTGGGGCTGGGTATCCCATGGGGCCATTTGAATTAACAGACTATGTAGGACTTGATACATGCAAATTTATCATTGATGGTGAGTTTCAGAACCAGTATTTCTGTCATCTGTCACCTTTGATCCAGCATCTACAAATATTACATCCCTTTGTCAACTATTTAGACCAGTGGTTATTTTAAATATATTAGTCCTATGCAGAATTTAATAGCCAAACTTCACTTTCTTAGAAGCCCAAAAACAAAATATGCTGTTATATACATTTTCAGTTAGACATAATTTCTTCAAATGGTCAACTACCAGAAATGCATGTAAGTAGTGTAGAAGTAACTTTTTGTGCTTCTGTTTCAAAACCCCATATCTATAAGTTGAATAGCCTGTCAGGTACCCATATCCATAAGTTGAATACCTGTCAGGTACCCATATCCATTAGTTGAATAGTTCATCAGGTACCCATATTCATTAGTTGAATAGCCCATCAGGTACCCACATCCATCAGTTGAATAGTCCATCAGGTACCCATATCCATCAGTTGAATAGTCCATCAGGTACTCATATCCATCAGTTGAATAGTCCATCAGGTACCCATATCCATCAGTTGAATAGCCCAACAAATACCCATATCGATCAGTTGAATTGTCCATCAGGTACTCATATCCATCAGTTAAATAGTCCATCAGGTACCAATATCCATCAGTTGAATAGCCCAACAAGTACCCATATCGATTAGTTGAATAGTCCATCAGGTGCTCATATCCATCAGTTAAATAGTCCATCAGGTACCCATATCCATCAGTTAAATAGTCCATCAGGTACCAATATCCATCAGTTGAATAGCCCAACAAGTACCCATATCGATCAGTTGAATAGTCCATCAGGTACTCACATCCATCAGTTGAATAGCACATCATGTACCCATATCCATCAGTTGAATACTCCATCAGGTACCCATATCCATCAGTTGAATAGTCCATCAGGTACCCATATCCATCAGTTGAATAGTCCATCAGGTACCAATATCCATCAGTTGAATAGTTCATCAGGTACCCATATCCATCAGTTGAATAGTTTATCAGGTACCCATATCCATCAGTTGAATAGTCCATCAGGTACTCACATCCATCAGTTGAATAGTCCATCAGGTACCCATATCCATCAGTTGAATAGTCCATCAGGTACCAATATCCATCATTTGAATAGTCCATCAGGTACTCACATCCATCAGTTTAATAGCACATCATGTACCCATATCCATCAGTTAAATAGTCCATCAGGTACCCACATCCATCAGTTGAATAGTCCATCAGGTACCCATATCCATCAGTTGAATAGTCCATCAGGTACCCATATCCATCAGTTAAATAGTCCATCAGGTACTCACATCCATCAGTTGAATAGCACATCATGTACCCATATCCATCAGTTAAATAATCCATCAGGTACCCACATCCATCAGTTGAATAGTCCATCAGGTACCCATATCCATCAGTTGAAAAGTCCATCAGGTACTCATATCCATCAGTTGAATAGTTCATCAGGTACCTTTATCCATCAGTTAAAAAGTCAATCAGGTACTCATATCCATCAGTTAAATAGTCCATCAGGTACTCATATCCATCCGTTGAATAGTCCATCATGTACCCATATCCATTAATTGAATAGCTCACCATGTACCCATATCCATCAGTTGAATACTCCATCAGGTACCCATGTCCATTAGTTGAATAGTCCATCAGGTACTCATATACATCAGTTAAATAGTCCATCAGATACCCATCTCCTTTAGTTGAATAGTCCATCAGGTACCCATATTCATTCATCTGAATAGCCTGTCAGGTACCCATATATATCAGTTGAATAGTTCATCAGGTACCCATATCCATCAGTTGAATAACTATCAGGTACCCATATTCATCAGTTGAATAGTTCATCAGGTACCCATATCCATTAGTTGAATAGTCCATCAGGTACCCATATCCATTAGTTGAATAGTCCATCAGGTACCCATATCCATTAGTTGAATAGTCCATCAGGTACCCATATCCATCAGTTGAATAGTTCATCAGGTACCCATATCCATTAGTTGAATAGTTCATCAGGTACCCATATCCATCAGTTGAATAGTCCATCAGGTACTCATATCCATTAGTTGAATAGTCCATCAGGTACCCATATCCATCAGTTGAATAGTCCATCAGGTACCCATATCCATCAGTTAAATAGTCTATGAGGTACTCATATCCATCAGTTGAATAACCCATAATGTACCCATATCCATCAGTTGAAAGGTATGTCAGGTACCCATATTCATTCATCTGAATAGCCTGTCAGGTACCCATATCCATCAGTTGAATAACCCATCAAGTTCTCATATCCATGAGCTGAATAGTATGTCAGGTACCCATATCCATTAGTTCAATAACCTGTCAGCTACCCATATTCATCAGTTAAATAACCCATTAAGTACCCATATCGATCAGCTGAACAGCCTGTCAACTACCTACATCCATCAGCTGAATAGTATGTCAAGCAAGCACCAGTGCCACAATAAAATGTTATAGTATCTTACATATCTACTATTGAATAAAAAGAATCTAAAAGCCATTGTACTATATATATCTTGGAATTACATATTATTAGGAATTTCTGGTGGCTTTTTCTATGGGGATTCCATTATGACTTTGCATCCTGAGACCCAATCCACCACCCTCCCCCTCTCCTGGACCCATCATCTTAATTCACACAGGCTTTTAACAGTCTGGGTGTGGTTCAGTTATATCAGCAATGTTTTGACTGTTACCTTTAACCACAATGCATTAGTATGTCATACCAGGAGAGTCAGGTTGCATATACTATGCAGAATTTCCCTTTTGTATGGAAATCCATTCCATGCACTTCTATTTCACAATAAATGGATTCCTTTAGTTATTGAAATCTAAGTATGCTGAACATAATATATAAAAATCCCACCTTAAAAAATATCCCACATCTGCTCAAAATGAAAATAAATTTCTGTTTCAAATTGATTGACTGATTTACTTGTGCCCCTGACCACAAAAATATTTAAAAGTTCCTTCTTTCCAAAACCAAACATTGACTTGAATATTTATGAGACTTTAGACTTCTTGGAATGCTTATACTGTACCTGTATTGCTAATTGTCATTACTTTTTCAACACAGTACCTGTATTCATGAAAAAGGATAGTGATAGAGAGATTAAAGTGGTTCTGGAATCATTCTAGTTTCTTAAGTGAATTAATATTTCCTATTCTCATCTATTATTTAACATTTTTACACTTTATGTTTACAAGCCTGTTGCAGATTTTGCATTGAATGAATAAAAAATCCTAAATATTGCAACAAGTGTTCATTTCTTTTAGGTCTAATGGTCATAGACCAGAATAAATTATGGGACAGTCTGTCATTCGTGTGTCCATTAGCACCTGTTTGTTATCACTATTACTAAAATACAGTCCTACCTGCTTATGTCAACATGCTCAGTCTGGAGGAAATATTGTTGACATAGGCATATGTCGAGATAAGTGTTCGGGCAGGAGGTGGGGTGTCAGAAAAAGATACAAGTTAAACCCTCACAAACAGAGGTGAGTGAGATGGCAGTGATCTGTAACCATGAGTACTTTAGACCACTTTGCCATAGTACATGAAAACAAAACCAGTGTGAAAGACACTTGTAAATTGATAAATTACATTTTGGTTACCTTAGTGTAATAAAATCCACAATAAAATATTGCATTGGTCACATCCTGATATGAAAATCATTACAGTATTCAATGTTGTTATCAAAATTATTTACATGCTTCAAATACATGTACTTGTACTTAAATTGGCCTAGATTTTAGTCAGTTTTTACCCAGCTTATTAAGGCTACCAAGGGGATGGGGCTATTCACAGGGAAATAAAAACCTGTCAACAAGTTGATTTAAACAGTATTTGTATTTAGTTACAGAAGTCATCGTGAAAAGTACATAAAAGCAAACAAGAGATATTCAGCTGGAATGATTAATGAAGACATAATATTGTATACATTGACACATGCTAATGAGGTATTAAAAGAAAGTGATTCTTATGATACAATATTTTAACAATGTCAGCTCAATACATTTAAACATTTTCACAGACATCTTTGCGAGATGCCCCACCCTCAACTTTCCTTAATAGTCAGATATTTAGATTCCAGAGACTGTAAATTTAATCTGTGTTTACACTGCTGTTGATAACCATCGTAAATAAAAATAAAGTTAAAAAGGAAACTTTCACAGCACAATAAACCTGTTTTAATCACCAATCACTTTGAAAAATGCAAGAATCAGATCAGATTTCATTGCTTTTATTTAAGTCACAGCGAGAGGACAACTTTATAGGACCAAACAAATGCCTGTTTTTTATGCCTTTTTTTTTTCTTCTTTTTTTTAATTTGACCGCGACATTAAAGCCTGCTGGCAAGATCAACTAATTGTTGAATAAAGTTCATGTTGGAACTTGCTGCTTGTTGACATAAATGATGAGGTGGTAAAATTGAAGCCTGGTGGCAAGATCAACTAATTGTCGAACAAAGAATGAGTAGGAAATGTCAGCTTGTCTACATAAATTATAAGAAAACAAAGGATTTGTTCAAGCTGTTACCAAGGGATTCTGTTGACAAATACATTTTTTTTTTATCTCAACATCGACTTAAGCATGACAATTTTGGTAGTAATAGTAGACCAAGGGACCGGGACTTTCCTTCTTTTTGTCGAGATAGGCGACTTGTCGACATAAGTAGGTAGGTCTGTACTCAGAAGAGTACTGTGAAACTTTACACACATTCACCCCATGTTTTAGTTTAATCTAAATGAAAATGGTATAGCTTGGACATCTAATATGGCCACGACATCAGCCATCATGAAATTGTGTTATTTCTTAATAGATGGTCATATCAACATGGGATTGTCACTAAATATTTAGTTGGTCCTAAATAAAAATGGTACCAAGATGATATTCTGTATTGTTGCCATGGCAGCCATCTTGAAAATATTATCGCTTTTGGCAATTTCACCACATGGCTTCTTCTGATGTCTGTTTTTATCTAAATAAAACAATATGCTGATTTGATGTCCAGTATGGCCACAGTTGTAGTTGTCATCTTGAAAATTGTATGATAATTACTCCCTTTGACATAAAAACAGTGTGTTTTCAATAACAGCCTCTTGCAGTATTTGTTTCATTCTAAATGGAAAAAGTGATAATCTAACATCTATTATGGTCACCATTGCAGCCATCTTGAAAATCCTGTTATCACTTATTCCTTTAAGTGGATGTTCAAATCATCTGTGGGTTTTTTCTTAATGACTTGTGATGCCTGGTTCTAAATGAAAATAGTGGTGTAGACACAATTAGAACATAAAAACTAGTTTTCACTACTCCTGAATGAATGGTCATACTAGCATATGGTTTTTATTAATAATATCTTATGAAGTATAGTTTTCTCATAAATGAAAAAAATGCTGATCTGACATTCAATATGGCCACCACATTGGTGATTCTGAAATTGTGCTATAACTAGAAGACTTCTTATGATGTCTTGTTGGTCCTAACTGGAAATAGTCCCAATCTGATATCCAATATGGCCACCATGGCAGTGATCTTAAAAAACTTATTACTTCTTCACAATGGAAATCCCAGCAATATGGTGTTTCCACAAGAAGACTTCTTATGTCTTGCTGGTCCTGAATGATGTCTCTTTGATCCCAACTAAAAATGGTGCCAAACTGAAATCTAACACATTCACAAAAGCAGCTAATTTGAAAATCTTGTTAATGATGAATAATAACAGCGATGGTTTTGATATTTAGCATTTAGAAGGAAGAAATGGTCTTACAGACATTCTGACTCTTAAGATATGACTGTAAGTCTTATAGAAATCAACTTTATAATATGGACTTAATGAATAATGTGGAAATACAGTTGCTGCAGTAAAATACTTATATTGGCTTGTGTGTTTCATTCAGATCAGTGTATCATATTAGATTCATTGGAGCTGGTCAGAAAACCAACTAACTTTGCAGGAGTACCTAAAATGTTTCAAAAAAACATTTTTTCATGCAGAATATCTTTATAATCGAGCTGTGCTATTGAATATTTTGAAAAGGTTGCCGAGCAAACATACATGTTTAAGACAAAAAAGAGACAAGCCTCTTGAAATGTGCAAATAATCAACACATAAGAATTCAGATTCTGTGGGGGAAAATTGGACATAATATGCTGATTTGAGTATATCTCATGGGGATTGGAATTTCTACTGGTTTTAACAAACAGTAGTATTTATTATGCTACATATGATAATTTGAGGGGCCTGTTATATAAGAATTTGGAAAAGTTAGGATGGGCTTATGATTAGAAAACAAAGTCTTTTTTCTTATATAATAAATTTTTGTACAAGTGAGGATGGGCTCATAATTAGACCATAACAGTAACTATATAGAATTTAATTATCAGGGCAAGGCCTTACATACAGTATTTGTTTGCTTACAGTTTTCACCTTGCCTGCAATACAATATTGTGATGATCTCCATTCATATATCAATTTTTCTGTCCATCTCTTTTCTTGTCTCTTTCTATAATGCAGAGTGAAAATGAACACACATTTTGTAGCTATGTTGCCCCTATCACAACAGTCTGAAATAGGGATGTCATTTGTTGGTTTTCATATCTGAGGTCCCCAGGAGAAAAGGAATATAAAATGGAATCAGTAAGGAGTGCCTTTTTCTAAATCTATTGCTATCTAGAAAAATTTAAATGACTTACATTTGTAACTAATGTTCAGTATATTAGGATAGCTGAGGGCAACTCCTGGTTGAATTTTAAGTAAACTTAATGTATTCTTTGTGTTCATATATTTGGGTGGTTGATGGAGATTCCCATCAGAAGTTTCTAGTCATGCTGTTGGCTCTGATTTTTGGAGTGGTACACTATAAATGTGTTTTTAATTAAAATACAATATTTGGAATTTTCTTCTTGAAATGTCGTCCTGTTCAGCTCTCACTTCTCTCTGTTCAGTTGAAAAAGAACCGGTAAATTATCCCTAAGATTCAAGTATAGCTTGATATAAGCATTTTACATTTTACAGCATGTTCAGAAGATACTTGATATTTTCCTGTCCAATAATCATTATACAGTAGAATCTCTCTTGAAAGACCATTATTTCTGTCCAAAAAGTATAGTCTCTCAAGACAGGTGGTCTGTCATAACAGGTCACAATGCTATATAATCAATAAATTTGTGCATTGAGAATATGATCTCTCAAGATAGGTGGTCTCACATAGCTGTGATCTTTCAAGACAGATTTCACTATATCAGCCCATGCCAAAGGGAGGACCATTACTCTGGTATTCTCATTGTTTCATGAAAGTAAACAAATTAAAGATATAATATTCATTCCTCTACTGATACTACTAATTTTATCCCATATTTGGGATTCTTACAAGAATCAGTACCTTGACTAGAATTACCTAGACAGTAAATTTCTTTAAGTCCATTGATAAATTTCTTGGATTCGATCCCTTAAACAGTTTCACTAAAAGAAATGCCCTTTTCTTTATCTGTTACTATTACAGAACACCACATAATAGTTTGAATGTTTTATAATCAGTTTGAAAGCTCTTTGATGTTTATTGTTTGTCAAAAATTAAATTTTCATTGAAAATTTCTTGCATTCAATAAATTCATCAAGTGTTATCTTAATTGGTAAGAATGAAAAACAAGTGTTATCATTAAATTGCCTGGCATTATGAAAATGTATTAATTTTACAGCAGGACACATCATAGTCATATATTTATTTCCCTATGGTTAGTTTCTTTTCCCTACAGGTAGCCTCATTAGTTTGATCAAAACCATGACATGAATAATAAGTATATCAATTTGATAAACAAAATGATTAACAGAAATGCTAAAGTAAACAGATGTTGAGGTTGTTGATTGTGGAACATTTAGAATGAAGTGTGGGTTTTAAAAATAGTAATGCAGAGCAGAAAATAATACTAATATATACATTAATTTTAGAATGATTTCATCCAGAAAAGCGAATAACCCAATAAGAGTAAAAGACAAAGACCTCATTCAATCCAGTCATCACATATTGTAAATTTATATACCCATTACAGTACATTTACAGCAGGCAATACATAATTCCATGAAATTTTATTTTAATATTCCATCTCCCTTTATTTTGAATTTTTAAAATTTTTTATTATTATTCTCTTTCCTGTTATTTCAAATTTTAAATATTTTTATTTAATATTTCATCTCCCTCTATTCTAATTTTTATTTTTGTTTATTTAATATTCCATCTTTTTTTATTCTACAGGTTGGCACAAAAAATATCCTGACAATCCTCTGTTCATGCCAAGTCCTTTGCTGGATAAGCTAGTGTCCGAAGGCAAGCTTGGCAACAAGACTGGAGAAGGATTCTATAAACAAAAGAAATAAATAACCACTCTATTCATGAAAAATTTGTCATATCCTTTTGTATTCCTAGCCCAACTTCAAGACTTTCAAATTACCAGAATTTTGCAGTAGATATGGTTAGGAATCAGTTCAATCTAATTAGAAATCTGCTCAGTCTGGATACTTTATTCTGGAATCAGTACAGTATAAATTGTTATGCTGTGTCAAACTGCTTAATATAACAATTCATATAAAATTAAAGTACTTAAATTACATTATACTGGTCCATATTTTTTCAAGCTGTAATAAATTAAAAAATAAAATTATGATTCATTTGAGCTGACAAGTCCTACATTGAAAAGCATTGTGTACAAAACAGCTTGCAGCCTTCCAAATAGTTGTCATCCAGTCATTTGTTTATTCAACTTGCCTTTTACCCAGTTTGTGAACAAAAATGTTTATCTTATACAGAGAGGGAAAACGAGATAGTAAATGACCATTTGTGCATGAAATATTCCATATCATTTCCTGAATTAGTCACTAATAAAACCACTCTTGTTTTGTATGAGGTAAATATCTGTATACATGTACTTGTCAGTATACATGTACTTGTCAGTATACATGTACTTGTCAATCTCATCCATCCAATAAGTGAAGTCTTTTTTAATGACTTTGTATAGTCTTTGTTCGTTTTACTATTTTTTTAATTAGGTGAGAATACAGGGGATGGACGGAACAAGAAAATAGTGAAATCAAAAGAGATGAAATCATGTGTCTCCCTGCAGTGTCTGATTGTAGACTAAATGAAATCATTTATATATTACATGTATCTGTTCTGATTACATTTGTTATTTAATTCAAATTGTGTTGTTGATCATTACAGATTTTTTATTGCTCTTGAACATGTGTAAGCTGTTTAACCAGTCAGAATTCTGAATAAGTTTTGTGAAAGTAATAAAAATGGATACTATTATAAGACCCTGGAGAGTATTTAATCTTTCTTTCCTTCTGTTTTGAATTTCCTTTGTTATTTGTTTTTCTTTATTTTGAGGCAATCAGTATTTACATTGATAATGTCCTAAACCCAAAACAAAGTATGTTTTCTTTCTTTTAAAAAATAAACCATCTGGAGGTAGGGATATTTAATTTTCCTCAGGAGGAGATGTGTGTATTATAAAACAAAATTAAAAATTGAAAGTCTTTAGGCTGAGAAAAACTGTCAATAATGTTTTCTTAGTTTCACTACCTTTTTATTTTTCTTGCCTTGAGTTTGTAGGTATACTGTTCCTCTGTAAGTTGTGAAAAGAATGTCATTAGCAAGAAAATAATAAAGATATAAGGCACCATAAGCTCATATATTTCTTTGTTGGAACCAAAACAAGGATTATATCCTGCACCAGATGGATTATCTTTCATAATGTATGAGATAGCTGATTATACAAATGTTGTGTTTTAATTTGTTTTCATTTAATCATTTTTGTTTATTTGCTTTTTTTTCCACTGTAAACTTGATTTACAAAATATTGCATGTTCCAGTACAATATATTTTGTACACATGTCAGTATCATTTAAAGCTACATAGGAAGTGATCATTTTTAAAACATACTTGAAAGAAGGCCGACAGGAAACTTGAGTTGGAGATGAGTATTAGAGGCTTTAGGGTACAGGAGTAGCAAGTGTCTCCACAGAACAGATTTTTTCTTTAATTGATACCAAAACTTATATGTATTTAATTCTGCAAAATGCTAAATCCACTTTGAATTTACAGTGTAGTTCCAAATATCAAACAAGTTACGCTTGAATGCATCCTGTAAACTTTGAATGTCGAGAAAGAAACAAAAATAATATGCAGTTACTAAAACTAAAATGTTTTCTGGACTAAATGGGTGATATGCTAGAGAAGTTGATTTCCTTATATACTACAGGACTCTTTTGTTCATAATGTTGATGAAGCAACTAGAGATATATTCTTTGCTATATACTTATATAGTCTAAATATATTTTTGCATCCTTTATTGTTGTTGTTGTTGGGCTTAACGCCATTTTTCAGCACACAATAGGCTATTCATGGTGGCTAGTATTAATGGTGGAGGAAGAAACCGGGAAATCACCAGAAAGAACCACCGACCCACGAGAAGCTACTGGCAAGCTTTCTCCCATATCCACATTTGCCGAATCCTAGACTCAAACCCCCGCAGACAGAGGTGAGATGGCAGTGATTCGTAATGGACAGCGCTTTAGACCACTTGGCCACTCGGGGGACCCGCATCCTTTATTAAAAAACTAACAAAAGACCAACCCAACTCAGTGGCATCACCAGAGTTGGTGTTACCCAGTGCAGTAACTCATGGTGTCACCCCCATTGACTTCCTTTCTGCACAAAAGATTTAGATGGTGAAGAACTTAAGGGAAGATTGTGTGAAAAACTAAACTGGAGGGTATATTTAGGACTGTAAAAGAATATGTTGAAATGCTGCTTGATATATTAAAACAGTTTAGTGAACAAAGTAGTAGTTCCAGTTGGTCTTTAAATTGAATCACCTATTTTTACATGTTGATAAGTAAAACTGTTTTGAGCTGATTCTTATAAATATTTACCAGATTGGATATATAGCCTGTATTATTGTTTAAAATAATGATAATAAATGTTTTTCATTTCTATGTTATTACAAACTCACCAGCAAATCACATATACAGACCTAAAACAAAACTTAGCAAAATAATTGATTTTCATAAATACCCTATTAAAACTATATATGTGTGATTTGGAATTTTAACGTAGCTTTAAAAAAAGTTTCAGTTGTATCATTATGATATCTGCAGTGTGGCAGTTTATAGTGATGTCTAGCACTGGGACATCATGCTGCAGACATGTAGTATGATGTCCCACCCAGTCACATTATTCTGAGATCAGGCCGACCAGTCCTAACATTAACCTCTTAATGCTGAGCGCCTAGTGAGGCAGCTGTTAGTTAGTACCATTTTTGTAAGTTCTTGGTATGACTCTGCTGGGGATCGCACCCACAACCTCCCGCATCCTTGGCAGATGCTCTAACCACTAGGCCACTTGAGTGGTCATCACTATTAACAATAATAGATGTTAATAAATCTGAGGGCAAATTAAATATTTCAGTTAATGTCTATGAAATAGTTGATGAGTGAAGAGAACAAGTTAATAACAACATCACAGAAGTAACAAGAACAAACATGTTAGTAAGATCTGTTATAATCTAAGGAAAATTATCATTACTTGGGAATAAGACATTTAATCTAAATCTCATTACATGTAAGCAGAATTTATTTTAAAACAAGCTTCTGTGCATAAAGATTCTTCTTAAGATCTAGAGTTCAAATTTTTAAATTCTTGTAATTCTTGTATGTAATAAAGATAATAATAAAACAAATATAGTGCATGAAAAAAGATCAGTAATAAATATTCAAACTTTTTTCAAAAGAAACTTTAAACTTAATATGTGTTACAGTGCAATGTTGAGAGTATGACTTTTCCAATAAAAAATTACATGCAATCCTAATATATCATGGAGAGTAGAAAAGGCTCAGCTTTATCCATCAGGATTGTGTAGATACATATAGTCAGTTGTAAATAGCTTTATCCATCAGGATTGTGTAGATACATATAGTCAGTTGTAAATAGCTTTATCCATCAGGATTGTGTAGATACATATCATCAGTTGTAAATAGCTTTATCCATCAGGATTGTGTAGATACCTATAGTCAGTTGTAAATGGCTTTATCCATCAGGATTGTGTAGATACATATAGTCAGTTGTAAATAGCTTTATCCATCAGGATTGTGTAGATACATATAGTCAGTTGTAAATAGCTTTATCCATCAGGATCGTGTAGATACATATAGTCAGTTGTAAATAGCTTTATCCATCAGGATTGTGTAGATACATATCATCAGTTGTAAATAGCTTCATCCATCAGGATTGTGTAGATACATATAGTCAGTTGTAAATGGCTTTATCCATCAGGATTGTGTAGATACATATAGTCAGTTGTAAATAGTTTTATCCATCAGGATTGTGTAGATACATATAGTCAGATTGTGTAGATACATATAGTCAGTTGTAAATAGCTTTATCCATCAGGATTATGTAGATACATATAGTCAGTTGTAAATAGCTTTATCCATCAGGATTGTGTAGATACATATAGTCAGTTGTAAATAGCTTTATCCATCAGGATTGTGTAGATACATATAGTCAGTTGTAAATAGCTTTATCCATCAGGATTGTGTAGATACATATCATCAGTTGTAAATGGCTTTATCCATCAGGATTGTGTAGATACATATAGTCAGTTGTAAATGGCTTTATCCATCAGGATTGTGTAGATACATATAGTCAGTTGTAAATAGTTTTATCCATCAGGATTGTGTAGATACATATAGTCAGTTGTAAATAGCTTTATCCATCAGGATTGTGTAGATACATATAGTCAGTTGTAAATAGCTTTATCCATCAGGATTGTGTAGATACATATAGTCAGTTGTAAATAGCTTTATCCATCAGGATTGTGTAGATACATATAGTCAGTTGTAAATAGCTTTATCCATCAGGATTGTGTAGATACATATAGTCAGTTGTAAATAGCTTTATCCATCAGGATTGTGTAGATACATATCGTCAGTTGTAAATAGCTAGATGTTCATCTAGGAGAGGTCTGTTTAGAAAACATTATGAAAATATTGAATTGATGTCAAGAGTTAAGATATCAAATGATAAAGAAGTTATATTCATAATAGATAATTTTATAAAATACATTATGACTACTAATATTATATTTGTAAAATGAAAATTGAAATGTTATGGTGAAAAATTGAAATGTGCAAAGATTGCCTTGTTACTGAAAACAGAAAGAGATTTATTGTCATAAGCTGTATAATTATGAATAATACCACCAAGGAAAAGAAAGTTTTCTAATGGATTAAATAAACACTACTATTTGGTTATATCTCTAAAGAGAGTTGATAAGGATGTTCCAACATAATTAAGTTTATTTACTTTACGCTTTTTTAATAATGTCAACTATCTTGTTGCATTAGGAACATTTTTTTTCTTCAAGAATAGTTAGACTATTTGTCATTTGAATATGATGCAAATTAAATTGCTACACATTATGATGTTGTATGGATCTTCTATACATATTTATTAAAGAGCTAATCCGAACACATTCTCATAAATTATTTGAAAGTTAATATCTTTTCTTCCAAAATCATTTGAAGAAGCTATCATTTAGAAAATAAAGAAACCCTTCTAAAATAAATTGTCAATGATTTTGTTTTTACTTTAACTTGAACATGTATTTTACATCGAGTGACAATATTTTGTTTAAAAATAACGGATAGTGTATAGATTTAGAATTGCATTATATTATCTGTATAGTGAAGCGAATATTTAAATAGATCTGAAACTTAGTTACATGATCTTTCATCAAGTTTGACTTTTGCTTAAACATTTTCTTTTAAATTTAAATATGTTAATTTACCTGATTGACTACCTTCTTTTGCTTTTTTCTATTTTGTTTAATATCCAAATCTTTGTTCATCTTCAATTAATCTGTTTTTTATTACTGGTTTCATGCTTTTAGAATAATTTAACAGAAATTCATCACCACTGATACTTTATCCAAATATTAAAAGTTAAACTGCGAATGAAAAAGATTCTTGTTAGCAAACCCATGTAAACATTATAACTTATAATTAGTTGTTCTAACTGTCTGCTTGTGCATGCAGAAAAAATTAAATCTTTCTGTGTGTTAATGTTTTCTTCTTTGCTAAACATTTGATATGCTCCATGTATGCTTCTTATATCCATCAAGTTAAACAATGGTGATCATTATGAAATTATTGACATTAATATTGAATTCCATGTGCTTATGGTGTTCATCAGAGAAAATTTACCTGAGTAAAAACTATGTGTTAGATTCACACTGTGATTCTGTTGACTAGAAAGTGATAGAATGTTGAAACAGGTGACCTTAGATGTAAATGATGGGTAAATAGACAGAAAGTTATGTATTAGACAGAAAGGTATCTATTAGACAGAAAGTTAATGTATTGTTTCTAGGTTTAATTTAATTCGAATGATGAAACATCATTGGGGTTTTCTTATTCCTCTTTTTCATATTTATCTTTGTTAAATAAGCCTTAAAAATCGCAATGTTGTTGTTACAGCATGGGAGAAGGCTCACAAGTTTGATTTCGGGCACTTGCAGACCATGTGATAAATATTGCATGTGCATACATTACACGACAACATATAATGGTGGGAATGCATCTATCTAAACAGATTTAAGCAGATAATTAAATATGTGCATCACATTAACAAAACAAAACTTGTAATAGATCAGGGAAACTCACTTTGCATCAAAGGAAGAGAAATATGTTAAAACACAAAGGGGATTTAGTTTTATTTTTAATTTACATGAGCTAAATGCAAGAGGAATAAGTATAATGTTTAATAACAACTTTGAATTTGGATTTCAAAGGAATGAAAAGATAGGTAAATGTGTAATTTACTTGGAATTGACTTAAATAAAGGAAACAATAGACTAATACTGGTTAATTTGTACGGTCCTAATTCAGATGATCCTTATATTTTCACAGTGTGGAAGAAATAATAAGGGAATTATGAGGCAATGTTTTATGTCATGCTTTCAGTTTCAGTTTCTTATTGGAAGGGTATGTAAATATTAAGAACCCAAAAATAATTTTGAAAAAAATCATAATGGATCCTAACATGGTGGACCATTTCTAGAGTACTTAATCCACATATTCAATGATATACTTGGCCCAGTAAAAATACAACAAAGCAAACTATATAATATTTGTTCTTATTTGTGAATGAACAAACTTAGTAAATTGCATAAAAATTACAGTAGTTATAGGTCGGAAAAGTCAATTACTATGCCTTAACTAAAACTTCATAACTTTTGATGGAGTAAAAGATTCTGTGAAGTTAATAAAAACTTTGTAATTTAGCAGACGAAAATAACAAATCGCAGTTGTAAATAGCTTTATCTGTCATAAATAGCTTTATCTGACAAAAATAACAAATCGCAGTTTATCTGTTAGCTACCTGTTTATAATCGTGATGAATTAAATGGCAATTGTAACATATCTTCATGATGCAACATATCCTTGATACAATTTATAATAGTCTATTTTTAGAAGCTTAATTAATGATATTAAGGGACACAACTATTTTATTTGCTATGCATAATTAAGAAGGGGGAAAAAAATCTAGATAATGAAACTGATAAGCTAGAAGTGGAATTGCATATATATATATATATATATATATATATATATAGAGAGAGAGAGAGAGAGAGAGAGAGAGAGAGAGAGAGAGAGAGAGAGAGAGAGAGAGAGAGAGAGAGAGAGAGAGAGAGAGAGAGAGAGAGAGAGGAATTTAAGGAAAATGAATCAGCTGCAAACTTTAAGAAAAGATAAAAGTCAAGCGTATGCAATCGGAGGTAGCTACCAGTGGACTCAAAATAGGATTAAAATATCCAAGAAATTTTATGACTTATGGATTATATATTTTATAAACAGAATAAACATAAAGAAATATTTTTTTAATATACGAAAAGCAAATTCTTAATAAAATTATAATTCCCTACAATAATCTCTGCTCAAAATCAAAAATTATTCTTGATATTTTTTGCCCATTTTCACAATAACTTAGGAGAAATGTTCCAAATCTAACAAAACAACAATCTGGTTCTTTAGATGAACTACCTAACATACTTAAAAAGATGACTCATGATAAATCTACAGGATCTGATCGGTTTAGGGTGGAGTTTTAAAGCATCTTATTTAAATCACAAACTATTTTATCATGAGATCAATTAAAGAACGGTATGATTTAAAACTTGCAGTCAGAGACAAAACAATATTCTTTGCTTTCAAAAGACATTTAAATGGATTCAATAAATTAGCATTAGGATTTATAGGGGTACAAATGATGTTAGACACTATACTATCAGAATCACAATTAAGATTCATCAAAGGACAACACACAGGTGATAACATTAGAACAATATATGAATTAATGTAATTTTCAGATATCATATTTCCAGGTCACTTATTTTTGTATTGATTTTGCATTATCCTTTCACATAGTATCACCAAATATTTTGAAAAAAAACGATTTTTTATTTTGGGAATCCTATATTAAAAAGGACTTGATTATTTATAACAAAATCTATCTTCAGAAAGTACACAGAACATTCTATTCAGATTTTTTTTCAGTGAGAAGGAATGTATACAAGATCCTATCTCTCCATGGTATCGGCTTATGATTTGAGCAGAAAGATCATTAAATTGAAAATGTTTAAAAATTATAATGGGCGCATTTGTTTTACTAAAGGTAGTTTTTGTAAAGGTTGATACTGTTTATTACATAAATATCTTTATGAGTTACCAAACTAATGGTGATAGAGATCAAGAAAAGACGTTCTTATAGTTTTGTTCACCATACGTTTGGTCTGTTTTACTATTGAATTCTAAATCTCTTGTAAGAACTTGTTTGCCTTGCTTTCTAAAGTTTACTAACCTGTTTGTTGTTCTCTCTTTAAGTAGAACTTGTGAACTTGCTTGCCTCACTCTTTTTGTATTGCTCACGACCCATTCTTTTCATTTATCAATACTATCTTACTTATTGTTGCACTACCAAACCATCATAAACAATTGTCGCAAGAACTTTATTCACTTTTATATAGTTCGTTTATACAGTTTAGTGCAAAGGGTAAAGTCATTTTTGACTGATACATGTTGTTTTTATACATGCAAATTAAGTAAGTTATATAAGAGACGTTAACATATAAGTAGTGTCATTATCGGTATTGCTTATCATAATGAAGATCGTCATATACCTATAAAAAAAATCTATAAAATTTTTACAACACTGGATATTGCAGCTGGGCTACATATATTCCTATACTTGCTACTAAAGAACCTGCCATGTGCTTTGTTATTTGTATAAGTTTGATTAAGCTTGCATGTCAATTTGCTCTCTTTCACTATTTTGTGTTTTCCGTTATTTCTTTCTTTGGGAAGATAAAGAAGATAAAAACGATAATATAATCTAAAAATGTTACTTTATGTCCGATCATTTTGCTTACATATTAAAAAAACGATTAGTCTAGTTGCTAAAATCGCTTTTGTTTAAATCGTTAAGCATATTAAACTGCATTGTATAATCTGTAGACTTTTTAATCAAAGGGGAACAAAATGAAATATAAGTTCACAACATCTCTGGACATGCAATTATCCTGGTTTCTTAAGTCTTGGCATATCCTCTTGCTTGCTATAACTTGTTCTCTCACTTGATAACTGTTCACAGACTTCTTAAAATAAAAGTCTGAATATGTATGCCATCTACGTAGCAACGTTTGCTTCACTGTTTATCTTTTGAAAATCATGGTATTTTGATCTCCTGGTTGTTATTTTAATTTTTCTGCGTTAAGTTTTTTAAATTCTTGCGAACATTTACCACATTATCTTACAAGTTTTGATTTACATGGATTATTCCTCTTTTGTAACATTACCTTTCTGGTGACCTTGAAATATTTCTTCGCTTTTCTTGCCAGCCTTTTTAATTTTCTTCAGTTGAACTTCCACACGATTCATTAAACTAATAACAATATCAGTTAACACAAGTCGTAAAAATCATTTTAATTTTTATTCAGTCTTGTTTCAACTAGCTTTTAATTTTCCTTGCTGATTAGTAATGCTTAAACATTGTACCATAGTTCTAATATAAAATTTTTTAAATTGTTTAAAGTAAACGGATACTATGGTGTGCTCAAGTTGTAACATTGAGAAATACATTCACGAGTTTAATTAATAAAAAGGTAGATACTACAAACCTAGGTGAAAAAAGTTCAACAAAAATGGAATAAACAAAATAAAGAATATAAAAAATAGATCAGTGAAATCAGAAAATATTTAAACGATTAATATGAAAACATTTATTGGAACATAAAAGATGGAAATACATTCATGAAACTGGACTATTCTAATTATGTAAACTACTAAAACAAAACATAGATTCAACGACTGAAACTGATGAAATGTTTGGTATTCCATGAACTTAACTCTACAGTAGACAATTAAAATTTGCAATTATAGAAGACGTGGATAAAAGAGACATGAATATAAACCACTATATTCCTTATTCATCATCTAATATGATCAGTACTAGCAAACATAAAATACACTAAGATAATGATAATAGGTTTGAAATTATTTTTTTTTAAATCTCTCACAAAAGAACTCGAGGAATATGAACGAAATATATAAGCTTTAAAGTTGCTCACTTTATTTTTGATGATATTTTAATCATTAGCTCAAACATCATTCTCGAATTATTGGCTTGCAAAATTCTAAACTTGTTTTTTTTTGGTTCATATATTTCAATACAGAATATGTGGTGAGATGTTAGAAACAAGCAAATTACACCCGAATCAGTAAAAAAATGCCTTGTATAAAACGCATCCATTACATGTGTGGTATTTATTTAGGAATAATTTTGATAACTTGCTCCCAAAAAACTGAGAACTTGTTCTCTCTCTCTCTCTCTCTCTCTCTCTCTCTCTCTCTCTCTCTCTCTCTCTCTCTCTCTCTCTCTCTCTTGTTCCTTTTCTCAAAATACATTTAATTGTTTTAAAATTTGCACTTCATGCAGATAGCTTGTAAATATCTTATTCGACTTAATATTTTATGTGATCTTAATACTTGCAAAACATTAGAATTATCAACTGAAAGAAATTCTCTTATCGGTAAAGTTACGTCAAGTTGTATTAGATCTGACAATTAACTGGTTATTTTGGGGGTCTTGCAGTTACAGAAATTCGTTTGTTTTATTTTTCTGTTTTCAGGCAATTTTCTCGAAATTACTTTCTATTAAATGTTTACCAGTCATCTTTTTTACGTCACTTAAAATATCAGTTTTGAATTCCTCAAGTAGTATTCTACAATATCTCGAGTTGCTTCTATTTGTTCATTGTTGCTTGTAAAAAAAATCGTTATGTTATTCTATATTGTTTGTTTAATTTGTTTCCGTGATTATATATATATATATATATATATATATATATATATATATATATATATATATATATATATATATATATATATATATATATATATATAGCAATACTTATTTATACACAAGATATTACATAGCTAACTTTGTCCATGAGTGTAGATTATACGTTTAAGATAATGCGTTATAACGAACGTGATTACAGTTTGGGATATTTTTTTCTTTAGATAATTAATTGCCGACATAAGACAAGTTGTGTTATAACATTGAGTCGTTGTAGAGTGGTAGGGTTGTATATAAGAAGAAAGAGGAGAACAATTAATTCATTTCTAATTCCTATTTGTATTACTCTTCCTATTTTTTAAACTCTATTTTATCTTTTCTCGGCAGATGTATTTCAAGGCTGTGTTTAGATTTAGTTGTAGAGAAACCATTTACTTAAAATATTTATTGAAATTACAATGTGCTCTCATGATTGTTGGGATTAAGTACTGTAAGTAAGTACTGTAAGTTCCTCTTTGGTATTCCTTTTGTAACTTAAAGAATTAAAATGTTTTTACGTTTTGCAGAACTTAGCGAATTTGCTTTTTTCTGTTACTTAGTTTAAGACCGTATATTTATAACACTATTTCTTTCTCAAGTTTGTGGTTGGGGGATGTTGTTCATTTCAATTGTGAAAGATGGCAGATTCATATAGAATTAGAAATTCTACTTAACAATAATGAAAATATTTTAATGCAAATGATCAAGATGCAATAGTTTGCGAGCCTGTGCTGATCATATTACTGATGAAGAATTCCTGAATATTACACCTCCATCTTTATATACATTTATTCATACAAAGAGAATATTCTGCATGGTTTATGCATAGATGTATCGACTAATTAGACATCAGCTAAACTTTATCTTAGATCAAATATTGTACAAGCATTTAAGTTGTAAAGAAAAAACAGTTTAAAACAAGTTTAAATAAAACATTAAGATATCTCCCAAAATCTATTGTTTTCAAATGGCGGATGCAGTTTTTTTTTTAAGAATAAAGGAGATGGGTCGGCAACCTAATTTACACAGCGTGCCATTCTTTTCCAGATTAATTACGTAATGAACAAGCGCGTGTCAAGTAAGAGAGTAACATTGTTAAAATCGATATATATATATATATATATATATATATATATATATATATATATATATATATATATATATATATATACTGACATAGAATATCTAAAGAATCTAAAGAATCGTTCCATTGGCATAATGATAGAGGGCATCCTCTCGTGTGCGTAGGTCACGGGTTCGAACCCCAGCCAAGTTATACCAAAGACTTTTAAAAATGGTACTAATAGCTGCCTTTCTAGACGCTCATCATTAAGAGGTTATTGTTAGGACTGGTCGGCTTAGTGTCAGAATAATGTGACTGGTTGGGACATCATGTTACATATCTGTGTCATGATGACAGAATGCTAATCATTACTGTAAACGGTCACTCTGCAGACATTGTAGCGATATGACTACGAAATTTTGTAAGCTTCGTTGAAAATCTAAATTATACATAATTCACACAAGGATCTAACGACAGAATGTGGTTATTTGTATGGACCAAATTTAAACCGGGTCCTCATTAAGACAAGTATGACCGTCTTTTGGAGACCCAAAATGCTTCCATGACTACGATTCTAACAAAACAGCACCAGTTTTGGCGGGAATTGAATAGAGGATCCATTCATCAGCTTTTGAACGATAAGCAGCCTTTCCCATGCTATCAAGGCGCGCTAATGTGAGCACATAGCGTGTTAGATATATTGATTATAGTCGTGGAGGCAAGCGTCAAGAGATGTTGAGACTGCCAACCAACTAGGCTATTAGCAGATTTTCAACATATGACAGTAGGGTTTAGTAATGCCAAGCAATTTCACCAACGCAAGAGGTGTTAACATCCCGGAAATCTTCTGCGGAGAATAAGACCTCACATTAGCAACAGTGAGTTGTTGTGTACAGATTTGGGTATCGAGATGACGAGAGGTATCCTCAGGATAACACCGGAGCCTGTGATCGTGAGTACAACTGTGTGCTTTTGTTAGGTTTCAACTTCCGCTTCGGTCATCTTTCTCACTTTTAGGAAGATGTGATTATCGAGCTGTGTAATCTAATACTGAATTTGTCCTTTTCAGCGTTATGTTCAGGCACAGGACTTCTCATTTTATGAGTGCATGTGTCGCTTCTTCATTGATAACCGTCATCCGATCGTGAAGCAAACAGCTAGATATCTATCATCCCGTTGTTTGTTTTCGCCCAGGATCTCGTCTTGAGCCGCCGATAACGCATACTCTTTCTGACTGATGACCGCTCTTCCTGGAGCCTTGTCGCTCAATGGAACTGAACGCTCCCCCATCTCCGCAATCTCCTAGTTTGAATCGGGTCAAAATGTTTATTCGGGCAATTTTTATCCATTATTACCCACTCTTCACTACGAGGACCTCGAACTTATTAGTTTGAACTAGACCTTGCTAGTGCGTTCTACAGAAAAGCCCTGTGTATGCGTTGCTCTATAACCCTTATTGTAGATATTTCTGTTTGCTTCCACTCAATTGTCAATTCTGTGCCACAGGCCCAGGAAGGTTTTCCACACATGAACTCATCTGACTTGTTAGCTCTGTTGAACGGAGCTCTCTAGTACGGATCAGAGTTTTCCTGCGTTATGGCGCTTTCTTCTTCTTCAACAATCAGAGAATTTTCTTCACGAACCATGGCGGGGACTCCAATCTTTTTCCATGCTTAATCACCACCCAATGACAACTCTTAACATAGTAATGGAATAGCACTAAACATAAGCACAGCTCAATACGTAAACATCTTTTTCACTCTTTCGCCTATGAAAGGAATCCCAAGTATTACTAGCCTGAAGATAGACTAAAACCAGTTGTTACGACAACAATTTCATTGTGAGTGTCACTGCTTGGCTGGCATTTACAATTACTTTGAACGGCGACTCAGCGCCGACACACACCAACGGTTGAGTTGTGAAAAATCTAGTCCTCACCATCGTCAAAAAGAATAGTGTAAAATATGCGGGAAACAAACTGTTCGGCAATGGCGATTCCGCTGATTTTGCGACTTTGCGTTAAACTCAGAACAACAACTATGCAGAGTTAAGCGCTCGACCAACCATATCAGGAACTATAAGTGAGACAGAAGTTGACAATAAATGTTTCCTGCACCCAACGAATCGTCTGTAAAATAAACACCAGCATAGCAGTTAGATAACCTGATTGAGTTGGTGGCTTCTGGAACCACAAAGGAATACTTTTGATTACCTTATGGCAACGAGCGGCAAAGAACAACAGATGTATGCGTCATACGAGATTAAACTGGGGTCTTGATTAACTTCTTCACTGTTGTAGTCTGCTTGGACTGTGCACCGCAGCTGTAAGTCACTTTTGTCTACATATAACTGTGAATGTATCGCGAGTGACTTGGAAAAGAATGCAATCTTTCAGATCTCTTCGGAGAACAGCAGTAGCTATTTTAACTTTAGAAAGAGTGCTATTAACCAATTGCAGCTGACATTACATTATAGGTTTGAGGCCATATCGTCTTCCTTCAAGTTGTCTTGTTTTCAAAGATCTCTGGATCGGAATGGATTATTCTGCTTCAGTTTCCTAAGAACTCTCCTCCTCTGTGTTCTTCTTCTTAACTGCCTTTTTTACTTGTATGACCATCTTGAATTTCTGGACGAGAATTGATTTTTCTAATGGCCGCACTTGACCTGTATTCAAGATCATCATTATCATAAGTCATGTCATTCGTCACGGATGATGCTCGAGCAAAGAAGAAAAAGAATGACAACCACCCAACAAGGCCAAAGTAAAGAAGCTGACAGAAGCCATCAGTTTGATGGAGAGGGTTTAGTATCTCCTAAAATATATAGAGGAAATGGGGTTTTACCCCAACAAGTGTATGAATGGAGTTGACCTCATTTTCAACAGCCAAGAGGTTTGTGCGAGACGTAATGGAGAAAGAAGTGGAATAGATTAAGACAGTTTAGGAAGAGGAGAGAAAAGAGAGAGTCAGACGACATAATGGGACTTTTAATGCCTCAATGCCCACTGCATGAAGAACAAGGAAAAATGAGACCGGCAAGGGGTGTAGGTGCAAAAAAATTGAAGACCTGTTGATGAAGAGTAGACCAAAATGTATATTAAGCTGGTGGTCTCCACACGCACAAAAACATTTTGGCGAGAAGAATATTTGGTCCGCAGAGCCAGACAAGGAAGAGGAGTAACAGAAAGCAAATGATCATTTTCATAGTCACCCATATCTATAGAAAAGAGATATAATAACCATATTTGACAAAATCCTTTTAGTTTCTGTATGTCTTGGTTTCTGACAACTAAAACTCTTTTTCTCTTCTGTGTGATAGCATGCTTGTATGCAAAGGTGTACAAAAAATGTGTATATAAATACAATTCGTATCGTTATAGTATTATTCTATGTTTGTGTACAAGTAAGTATGTGTGTGTGTGTGTGTGTTTGTGTAAAGACTTCCTACCCATTTTGTTATAGGTGCGGGCATGTAGGGGTGTGTGTTTGGTTAGTATATATGATGTAATAGATTGTAAGGTGTATTTGGATTCTAGATCAAACTTTAACATTCCCGTTTGAGGCCATAAGGTCGTTTGATACCATAAATTCTTAGACTCCATAGCTTTATATACAGGGATAGAGATGACTTCCAACCTACGATGTAATGTTAATTTCCCGTTTGAGGCTATAAACTTTCAACCCAATGACGTTTTAATACCATTCCCATGTTAAACCTATGGAAGAGTTTAACACAGGATTTTCCATTTGAAGCAATATTCCCCACACTTATCATTGAGTTTGTATGGTGTTTGGTAGATTAGACACCGGCCTATGGGATACGTGCCCTTTAGGGGTCCCGCGACAACGGATCAAAATAATATTGATCTTGACGTATTATGAGATAATTTACGAAGGGTCCCTCGAGATTTCGACTGCCTATGGGCTACACAGGGTTTAATCCGGTACTGCTGTTACAAAACGTATTTACATAAATAGAACTCAAATCGGGCTTTCTTTTAGTATCTAAATTTATAATTTATAGATTGATTTTGCTTCAGTGTGCATTCTTCAAAATCTTCCGTTTTGGTGGTCGCACACAGGAGAAGCTGTCAGGTTGTCCTTTGTCCAGGCAAAATTGGCAGAATATTTTCGGGAAACATTTATACAATTTTCATTTAAGGCCAAATTGCTCCACTCAGTTTTTCCCTTTTACCACCGATCCGTACTCGAAGACGATTCAGAGGTTATAGTCACTTTAACGCTGAGCCTCTGCACACAGGACAGCCTAACTAAAGAATGCATATTTCCCATTCATATCATCAAATTAACGTTATAGTCTATATTGTTATCGTGCTTGGTATGACTGTTTACCAGTTCAAACTACATATTTTCTATTTTAAATCCAGAAGATGTCGACAAAGAATTCGCCAGTCGAAACAAGGCGCTAGAAGAACTCGATGTTTTCTGTCCCAGGACTCCGCAAGCGTAACGAACAACGAACATCTTAAATACTCTAAGAAGAGATTGTGTGCCAGTCAGCATGTCGAAAGGCTTATGTTGATTTCGATACCTCGTACACTGGAACCTCCTGGTGGTCTTTGAAATAATACATAACGTCCAATACATTGGTTATTATCGCCAATGTCCTAACTTTTGCACTTCCGAGGAGTAAACATACGAAATGTTGTTTGTCGTCGGTAATCACACTTGCCATAACTGCTCCCAGAGCATCATCATTCTGACTTTTTGTTACGTGTCTACTACGAAGCAACTCATTCAAATGTAGTACAGAAACCACGGTTCTGTCCTTGCTTTCAAAGTTTATATCCACTCACACAGATCACTAAAATGGAAACTTCGGTGTTTATGTCACTATTTGTGGGCTTTCTCTTCTATTTTTTTAATTTCTTCTCAATGTAATTATCACAACAACTAAGGTATATATCTACTCACAAAAGTCTCAAAACTGAAATATATGTGGTCCATAGCTATGAAAGCACAAACTAAAGTGCTTTTGTGCTTTCTTTTCTATTTAAGTTTTTGCGATATGTGATTACCTCCAACTCTGGCAGATCTGTAGAGAGCTGTGGGTTTTATCTCTTAATGGATCTTCCTGCAGAAATACTTTTAGACTATCAGCCGCTCTCTAGTAATTAATAAATTTATCTTGACTGGTTTAGTATACGTATTGAGCAGCAGACAGGGTGAACAGACCATTTCCCTGAGACCACATAGTCGAAAAATAAGGCATCCTACGGCAATGAAATCTGAACGCAAGCAACGTTAAACCAGCGCCTCTAACTTTGTCACTTGGGCGATTCTGTGGGGTTAGCGTGGGTTATTACTTAGATAATGATGCTTGTAGTTCACCGCTACCTTGTTTCGTTTACGTGCTGGTCACTTTTATTTGTCACAACTCCTCTGCTACTGAGGTTTTTATCCAAATATTGTATCAAGCCCGATACGATATCTCGACGTGGAATCATGCAAATTTATTGTTATAAAACCAAACGGTACAGCTTGCGCGTATACAAATTTTTTTTTTTTTATAAATTTGTTCATGTCCATGTTCCTGAACACCAGGTATAATAAATATTTTTCAGCGTATGATTATCGACTCCGCTGAACATAACTAAAATGTTGCAGTTATCTCTGATCATTTTTGGAATTTGTGTATAATGCTGTGTAACATAAATTACGTCTGTATTTTTAAGTCTGCCTCTGGAAAATATAATAGCTGGATTTGATTGTTTGTCAAGCATAACATCATCGTACCCTAATAAATTATTAATACTTCCATCAAGGCCATCTACAGATGGCGCTTCATCAGTATCACTTATAAAGTCAATAACGTCTTTGTCTTCATAAGTACTTCATAGAATCGCTGATCATCTACAGATGGAGCTACTAAATATAATTTACCAATTCAGCCGTCACATTAGCAAATTAAGCAATAATTGTGTTTTGCCTGATCAAGATGGACCTATTGTTATCAATCTGATATAGTTTGGTAGCTCTGGGTGATGCTTGACTTGCTCTTGTTTTCGTGTCGCTGAAAAGTCAATTATAACCATAGGATAAATAACATGAATCTATATTGCGTTCGATGCAGGTCAGCCACGACCACGACGGGATTGACAACAATAATAACAAAAAAGTAACGTGAACTGACAGGTAAGTGTGAAAAGTGTGGTACAAAACTATTTATTATTTATTCTGATGTCAGCGTTCCCAATGAAGTTCATCAAGTGGATATTTTGTTTTTACCGCACGATACCATTAAAACACGTGGACGTAAATCACACACATACAAATATGCGTTAACTGTCGTTGGCGTTGCAAGTAGATATAAAGAAGCGGAGCCACTAAAAACAAAATCATCTGAAGTTGCATCTTCGTTTGAACAAATTTATCAACGAGGATCCTGACCAAAAGGTAGTCTACGATGGCTACAATTACTACAAGTTGATCATGGCAAAATATTTCTCGGTGAAGTATCATAAGTGATGAAGCAGCATAACGTTAAAATCAGTCGAGGAAACGATGAAATTCATCGTGATCAGGCAATAGTTGATCGATTTAATCGAACACTTGCTGAGCGGTTATTTAGATACCAGTATGCGAAAAAAATAACTTATACAGATGCAAGATCTCGTGAATGTGATTCAAGGTTACCAAGGGTCATAGCTGCGTTAAATAATGAAATTACTTATGAAACTTCCATGAAACCTATTAAAACAATTACAAAGAAACATATACCCCGCAGCGATAACGAACAACGACGTGAACAACTAATGTTAGGCAATGTGACTGTCAGGTAATTATATGAGTTGGTGAACTTGAAGGTGGTAAAAAGGAGCAACTGATCCTATCTGGAGTGTGACCACACATAAAATTTCTAGTTTGGTTAGATCAACGGGCAGATCTGCCATGGACAGACTAGATTCAACTGCTCCTCAACGTGGATTTGTACGTGAACAATTACAAGAAATTCCAGAAGACACACAGCTCCCACCACGTTCACTTTTGTAAACTAGCGCCCCGACGTCGATTGCCTTCAACACATGCCATTGTGACATTATCACATGTATGACCAAGATCACTACCGATTCTGTCTACGGTAAATTGTTTTGGATTATTACAAGAATACTTCCACAATATGTGACAATTACAAATTACACAACGATTATTCTGTCGTTGTTTGAGCGTCAGAATTAATTCAATATCGATATCAAAATCACAGTTATTTTTGTCAAATTGCTTTTAAATGGATATTTTATATTATTACGCCAACAACAACTTCGATGTCACTAACAGTTTGATTTTTTTTTATGTGGGGTCTACGACAACCCTGTGTAATTGAGATATTCTTCTGACTTCTTCACTGCAATATAAAATAAAGTAGACAACTCTGTTCTGTCATCGATGATCCAGATATTTGTATCAGTAATCGTTAATCATTGTGACGAGTGAATTGTTATGGCATATCCTAATTTCCACGGTGGGCTATTCATACTCAAGGCGTTCTCAACAACATCACCATCAACCAAAACAATATAATTAATACAAGATTTTGTTTTTCTTTCACGGGCATCTTAACTTCAATATTCTTTTGTCAAGCATCTGCTGAACGATAATACAGCGGCACATGAAACATTGGAAATCTTTTCTTGTGTAATAGAAATAATTTATATTGTAGTTCATCACGAACCATCTTTCTAATTGCAACTATTAAATCATTTGATCTCCATAATTTCCAAAAATCATTTACAGGAGTTTCCTGAATTATTTTACGCGTTATCTCGCATTCTATTTCTTTTCTGACTATAGTCTGATTAATTTTTAAATTCTTTCAGATTGTTATCAATAGCTCTGTGATTATCGGTTATTTCTTCTTAATAATCCACACACAATCTTAATAACTCGTGCTGAATGAAAGGTGATGTTTGACTATGATCGCCACACATAATTATCGCAGTATTTTGTGTCAATAACCAATTGAGAAATAATTTTCGGAATATACTTGTCATCCATTTTCTCAGGTGTCCACGTATTTCCATACCATCTGAGTAAGCTATGATAAGTTTGAGATTTTGCAATCATGTCTAAGAACTGTGTTGAAATAATTCAAAACGTATTTTGTTTTACCAGAACCTCAAGGTACATTAAGAAAAATGGTTTTATTTTTGGCCGCGGAATCAAATGCCCATGGTGAGGTTGATATTGGTATTTGATAGTCATCACCGTAATATATTTCTTTGATATCAGCATCTGCTGATTCAGAGTAGTTAAGTATACTTTCTTGTTTTATTCTCCATGATCCTCATTCACCAATATCGAGTAACAGTTTTACCAAATCCACGTACGCGTTGCTTATATCAAATGAATCCATAGCATCTCTGACAGAGTAACAAGGAAATCTTTATATCATAAAAAATAAATTTATAGAAACATAAGCGAGCATAGAAGATCTTAAATGAATAAATTGCGATGACTCGCCATCGACATAACTCACTATTGTACCTAACTTAATTCCGTCTGACGAATAAGCATTACTTCTGCGTATAAATATTCCTTCGTTGTATCAGCAATTATAAAATTTAATTTATCATCATCTATGATTAATCTTGTACACATTCGTTTATGATCAGACGAACCGCCTTGAGTAAACTTTCCGATAATTTTCCTACCAAGATATTTTGCAACTTTAGTTTCATAATCAATTTTATCCTAATCTTCATATGACATTGTCCCTGACTTTGCCAGGGGTGAATGTTTCTTTCGTTGTGGTAGCTAACCATGTTTCTGCGAATGATATGATATAATAGCTTTACAGACCATCAGCGGCGTTAAGATTTTAGTATCAAGCATGTATCGCAACAATAATATTGGAACCCAATATGTTTCTGCAAAATGTCTACCAAACCACGAATACAAAATTGAATAAAGATTGTTAGGAAATTAAATGATTTTACACAAGCGAATCCAGTTAAATCAAAATCAGCTAATGGTCCGTTTATCTCAACTCTGGTCATCTCGTGTGTGGGATGTCCAAATTGCTTGAAGTATTCAGAATATTCTCCGTATCCAAGAAAACATTCAGGATAACACGCAACTATATTATATTTTCTATAATATTTTATTTATATTCAGAAATATTTTATTTTTATTTAAACAAATATTTATCATATAACGAATCACGAAAACATCACACCAATTATTACTGCTATTAAGAAATAACAGCACAGTGGCGTGAAAATATCTGAACTGGATCCAGAAAAGATAATGAACGATTTTGAATCATTACAATTTCTGAGGTCAGAAAATAAATATGCCTTGCCCTTCAATTATAAATTCATAAAAGTGATCAATCAGGCAACAATCACCGATAAGCAGGTGAAATTATTTGTACCGTTATCACGGGCCATCAAGCGGGTTAGGTCAGCATGATCTCGCGATCACGAAACGAAGCGGATCGTACACGTTCGTGTAAAACTGATGAAAGATATCATGGCAGTGACGGCATCACCGACGGAATTGATAAACAAAGACACTGAATAGTTACTGGATATAGATGACACAGTCACTAACCAAGTCACGGATAAAATCACGGAGTAAAAATTATTTAAATATTTTTGTGCTTGGTGTTTTCCGTGGTGATGTAAATACTATGATGAAGTTACTAAAGATGGCGCTCTATGATCTTACATACAGGTTTACATTTTGCGACTCTGACCGAAGGTCGAGCAAGTGGCCAGATTGGTCGATAAGTTTGAAATTTCTCCGTGACAGTAGACGACTGTAACAATAAAGATAAATAATATTGGTCTGCTCTGATACGATCAAAAAACCTGGTGGGATAAACGAATACAAACGTACCCATGTTCTTGATAACTACCGTCAATAACATCACATACTAAGTTGACCGCGATCGTTGATATAATATTGATGATACAGGGTAAGATATGACGACCACTTCCGTACGGATCATTATTGTATCGGAAGATGTTGGATGGTAGGGGTACTCTTATCCATGATTCAAGGATTTTTAGAACTACATTCCCGATGCTGGGTTCAATTTTTGGAGATTTAAATTGAGTGTTTATACGTTCCCCAGCGATAGGTCGATTGTCTTCAGGTTTTTGTGAGTCATTAAGATCTATAAATCTATATAAATTACGTCTGAAATTATCATAATCTTTTATTACCATATATAAGTGTCCGATAGTTTAAATTATATGTTGACATCATTATTGTAATTCTGTATCAAATCCATGATTAAATTCTTAAGACGTCTGATTTTTATCAAATATATGTTTCAGAGGAATATGTATATTGTTAAAAGATCATGAACCATAAGACTTTTACTACCTAAAACATAAAAGTATGGAAAAATCATTACCATCAAAATATATATTTTATTAGTTTATGTGTGTGTACATAAAGGCATCCATGAAAGCACATATATCTAGCGTTTTCTGGGATAAACTCTTCCAGTCGTGGTCTTGGTAGATCTTCATGAGCCAGAACATCCTCGGACCAGTCTGATACTGTTCTGATCGTGGATACATAAATATTTACAGCATAATTTGGTGATAATATTTCCACTGCCTATCACAGCGCAGGTTCTAGGACGGTAATGGCGATCTTGGATTCTTTTCCTGTGATAGACTTAATTATACATTGAAATGTTTCATTGATTTGTTCTTTTTTATAACTAACCGTGGGAATACTGACAACTCGCCAGTCTGGATTGCCATCGTCGTGGCTTTTATTTGCAAACACCAATGAATTATTCTGTTGTAGTCTACCAAACGACGTCAACCTGATGTTGGGCCGCTATGATAAACGCGTTATTGAGCCAATTCTATTTCCGACCCTGGAATTACGGTTGGAAAGTTAATGCTGAACTCAAACGAGGTTGAAGTAGCTCATATCATTGTGGTTTTTACCGGAGCAGTATCAGCCGTAATATGCTACGATAATTTCTACGATCGCTTATCAAACGTTGACATTATTATACTATTATTTTTTTAAATCACCAACAACTTCATCGGTGACGCAGTCATTGACCTCGCTGTCGTCGAATACTTCATTGTATATGTTCATCGCAGCGCTGAATTCTTAGTCGGATATCATTTCATCGCTGAGGGATGAAGACATCAGATTTGTGTTCGTTTTCATCGTGTATTCGTTTAATTTTTCATTCGTGCACGTATTTATCTTTTTCGCGATAATGTTAAATATTTCATCGATCGACGTTGACAATGAAACAATGATCATTATAACGATCAGCGAAGCTATTTTCGTCAATGATGCTAATACTATGCTGGCCCCAATAACCATCACGGAAACCGAATAAACGACGATATCACAGATGTCCGCACGCCTGCGATGCTTTGCTTCTCTGTTTCTGCGGTATAATCATCGATGATGGTTTTTAATTTATCTTGATCGTATATGTATCGCTGAACATTTATCATTATACTTTAATTGTGTTGTTGTCTAAGACAACGGGAACGGAGATGTTTCAGCTACGAATTATATACTCCACCAGTAGCGCACCGAGGATTATTTTGTATCATCTGCTACCAGCATAACCGTTTCTTAGGTATCTTTATTTAACACTAGAGATAAGGTTCCAGAAAACAAATTATCGGTTGAATGACGCCATGAAAATGTCGTAGACATAAATTTTGCAGAACTGAACACGGACAATCTGTATACACCAGTGACATCTGCGGTATGTTTAATAGTATTATCACTTGGTGTCCACGTTGATAATTCTGATGATACCGTGTATGCGTTATTGTTATTCACTGCGTGAGGAATCTTAATCAGATTGGGTTTTTGAACGATATTAGGAATTCCACTGATAGTATCATTAAGTCTCGCATTGACGTCCGATTGTTTAATTGATCTGTTTCTGTTTTTACGAAAATTTAGAAGCAGTTGTGACTGACTATTAAAACCATTTTTAAGTTTGTTCATTCCATCATTAATTGTAGCTAACGAGGTTGTGACATCCTCTACATATTTCTTCATCTCTGTGTCCAGTTTATCTACGTTGATAATTTTATTGTTATTCATGCCAATGATGCCACTGATGATATATCTGGTCTTTAATACTTTTTTGGCAATGCTATCTCGGATCGACAATGTAGTAACAACACCAAGAACATGTTTACCTTCGCCATCGTACACGGCGATGAGACATCCTCGCGATGCTCGATTTCGAAGGATAATGTCGCTGGTGGAAATATTACTCGTCATCAATTTTCCTTCACGGTATTGATATAAAAAAGATCGCTTGGAGCAACGTTGGTGAGATTAAGCATGTCGGATAATTCATTGCTGATCTTTTTTGTTTTGTTTACTTGCACGGGTAAGTCTTCTCCGAGTACATATCGAGGTTTTGTTTTAGCTGATCTTCAGTAAATATCAACCATTATTCTTTACTCTCTGTTTCATGAGTATTGGTGTACAGTTTTATGAGGTGGTTTCTTTGATCTTGATACAGCACCAAGAACTGCTAGTGCTTAAAGGCAACATATTGGTGGATTCGTTAGTGTTTGTGTTGGTAGCGTTTAATATTACCAGTGACAATCTCAAAGGTGACATACTTAAAAATTTCTGTTGGTGGCGCCAATCCATACGAGTCGAAATAAGCAATTAATTTCACGTGGAACAATCGCTTACACGACCCAGTGAGTGAGACAACCAGAATTTTTGAGAATAATAATACCTGTTTCTGACAGATTTGGATTATTTAGTAATTGATCACGCAGAAAACACCTATCAAATTCAATTACGCAGCAGCATTGAGTATTTCAAAAAATTTAATAGTGGAACTATCATCGACAGTTCATCGTCGAGTTCCTTCGATCCTTAATCCCCTTCCTCGATTGCGAGATCCTAGCAATCTCAGGCCGAGGCCCGTTCGGGATCATCGTCGCCTTTTTCAACTCTTGTCCGGTTGCTTTCTTCAGAGCCATTCCTGCCGCGGTTTCAACTGCACCTAACTAGCAGTTTTTGCAAGAGCTTCAGCGGCTGATGATATCAACTCTGGGATAGCTGCGAGAAGCGGAAATATTCCTTCGGTTGCAATAGTATTTTTGATTGCACCCAAAGAAAGATTTAATCGTATTCCTTTATCGGCCTGTTTGGCTTTGTTGAATCTATTAAACTGACGTAGTAGTATTAGGAAACCAGGTTTTCAACTCACTTTGTTTTTTTACCCTCCAAACAAGTATAAATTATCCCCCACCCCACCCCCTTTTCTTCCAAAATAAACCAGGTTTTCAACTCACCCTAGAGGAAAACCAGGTTTTCAACTCACTTTGTTTTTTTACCCTCCAAACAAGTATAAATTATAGTCCTAAATTATCCCCCACCCACCCCTTTTATTTCCAAAATAAAACAGGGTTTTGACTCACCCTCCCCCACCTCTTTTTTTCCCCCTACTACTACCTGTAAACAGGTATTTTGTAACCAAACAAAACAACAGGTGTTGGAATGCGATAAGCTCTTTACACAGAGGTGACTAATTTGTTAGTGTGGAATACAATTATTCTAAAGACGGCAAACGGGTTTTTACCACAAGATAACAGGATGAAAATTAAACTGTGTATTAGAACGTTTCAGTTAACAAGGTGGAAATTAAACTAGCATTAGAATGAAAATGATATTATTTTATATCTCGTTACCAATGATTAATGTTTCAACTGTTGATATTAAAAATATTTCACTATCACGACTATAGATACTAAATTTTACTTTACCACTCACACAGCGACGGGACTCAAACAGATCTTTCATTTCTGGTTTGTTCAGAGGATATTTTTTGTTGATAAAATATACCTTTGACCGATCGAGATCAATTGTGAGTTTAGTATAGTTTTGTTGGCTAATGGGGCTGTGAAAGTTTTTAAATTCCGCTAGCAACTTTTGATACAATTGTTCGAGATAATTGAAATACATGCTGTTATCAGATCTGATGAGCGAAAGTTTTAACTTGTCACATGTTCCATTAAAACATATACCTGATGTTTCATTATTAAATTCAACTGTCAATTGTTTACCGTCCATCATTAGATATTTGATGTTACTATTGTAGCTATTTGTCATTGTCAAATTTTCAAGCATTATTTTATAAGTTTAGATAAAATTTCAGTTGGAAAAGATAATGTTGAGTATAGACCTATCATCATAACAATACCCAAGGGCAAATGTATCTACCCCATTTTCACAATAGCGTTTGTCATCAAAATTATACAATCCACGTTTGATAATGACATCTGTTTCGAGTTTATGATGATTAGTTCGAATTGCCATAGCTCTCATAAAACTAACACCACCATCAAGCGCATACCTGTAGTCATCAAATTTCATAAACTTTTTAACAAAATTACGAGGCAGACCTTTGGCTTTTTTCGTTATTTTATTATTATCTAACAATACGGCATACATTTTACTACGTAATCCGATAAAGTATTTGATAGCGCTCGAGTTCATTTCATCTTTAAACTTACCAATAACCTTTTTATTTGTGTCGTCATGAAATTTACTGTCACGTGGATAATCGGAAAGATCAAACAGATGTCGATTATTGTACATGTCCTGATAGATGTCCTCACATTCAATTTCATACACGAGTGAATCAGTATCAGTAAACAATAATCTACTAGCCGGCCACTGATTTTTAACAAAAGTGTAATGAAAATCGTACATCATCCACTTTGATAAATCTAACACTGCAGCTCCAACATAGATCGGCTTGTTTAGTTTTAGATTTGTTTTTCTTCTTTGTATCGCAACAAGATTTTCATTAAATATTTTCATGCTCACAAAATCATCGTCTGACACAAGTTTGTTTCTGCGATTGACATCATTAACTATTTCAATATTTACACGTTTCCTAATATTCTCCATCGTCTTACCAAAAACGGAATTGTTCATCAGTTTAAAGAAGTTTTTCTCAAACTCTGTTTTCGCTGCAGCTCTTCTTGTAGTGTTTGAGTTAATATAACCTCTCATCCACGGCGACTGATTAAATTTTAGTACACGATGAACTTTTCTCAACACAAGACCAGCATCGACTGCTTGTTTTAAAACTTTGTAATGCAAAACATAATTTTTCTTATCAAGTAAATTTGGTACTAGTTTCTTGACCATGGAATGTTGCCTTGGTGATGCTAACGCTTGTTGTTCTTTTGATAACAAACTATAATCTATAACCATCGATTCCGCACAGAAAGGGTAATCGTTATGTAATTTGTGTAGCGAATTTGGATAATCAAGATCAACTTCAACGAAATAGGAAACATCGTCAGGTATCTTTTTTTCTGTCTCTGATAGAAATCGATCAACCGTGATCCAATGAAATCCACTAAAAGGCATTGGTTCTGCCATCGAACCACCGTAAAGATTATTACAATCTAGATAAATTATATACTTCGAAGGAAGGTCAGGATTATACTGTTTCAGGTATTTGTTGTTTGCTTCAGCATATTTTTTTGTTATCACGCTAATACCACCTCGGATACCTTTTTCAATAAAATTGAACATATCCACGTCTGTCAGTAATTCTAACCTTACCTTACTAAACTTTAGCAAAGCATCCCATGACAACCCAGGGGCAGAATAATACCAGCAAGGATCTAGTCCATAATTATTATAACTCACTTCACGAAAACTTTCAAAAACATCTGCTAATAATAACACGTCAGTTTTCAGGTATAAATCATGATAATCACCAAAAGTCTCACAATCAAACTCTTTCCAGATATCTTGTGCATACCTATACTCGTCATCAGTTATATTTTCATTTTTAAGTTGTGAGTAAAATTTGTCTTTGTCAGGTAAAGATATTTCATCAAATTTACTCCAATCGTCGAGGTATTCGTATGGAAAAACTCCTTTTTTAGCTAGTAGATTAAATTTATCTCCAAAACAGTCTCTTAGGTTATCAAATTTACTACAACCTTTTACTAGCTCATCTAACGAGGCTGCCATAAACTGCAGGCTGTCAATAAAACGCAATTTACCTAGCGTAACTGACATGTACTTTTCAAAATTATTTGGGATGCATTTGATGACATTATTGAGTTTTAGATGAGCTTTTATCTCAGGATCACCAAAAGCTTCTACGATGATGTGACTATCATATCCTCGAAAATTGTGAAGAATAACTGGAATAAAATCTGGAGCGTGAAATTTTAAATTACACTGGTCATGAGCCGCTCCACGATACTGTCCAGTCAAATGGCAATGGTCACGTACTTTTTTGTTGTTAGGGTCAAAAGCTTTTTCACAAATATAACAAATTTTCGCTTGCTCGTGATCAGATTCTTGTTGAGGTGTTAATTTTAACATTGGAGTTACTTTTTTCAAACGATAAGTAATATTATCAACTTCGCTGATCAACTGCTTGAGAAGCCAGACAGCTGGATTTTTACCACGATAGAGTTGGATTGGTTTAGATAATCTAGAATCAGTACAACAAACTACCTTATACGCTACTCCACATGGAACATGATTTTGAACTTTTCTTGTACTCGATTGATTAGGATTATTTTCTACACCAAGTACAGGTTGAAGTAGGCATTCGAAATCAGCGTATATGACGAAAGGAATTTTTAGTTTGTGATTATGATGGACAAACTGTAACACACTATCTTTTTTAGATGGCATTGTTATTCTTTGCACATCACTACAGTACTGCAAATGCTTTTGTAATGTTTCATTGCTTGTACAGCCATGCAAGCAGCGGTAACAAAAGAACTTTTTGTTCTTATCCTTATTGTACTGTCTACCAACTAGTCCGTTAAAGTTTTTAATCCAAACATAATGATTTTTGTAGTACAGTAAATTTATAGTTGATTGTGAAGCTTTTTCTGAAATATATCTCGGATATACGTCCTCCTTTTCATCTAGTCCGAAAACGTTAATTGAAACATTATTCTGCTTTTCAAATTTTGGTATTTGATTTTCTGCCACTGGAAAGTTAATATCTTTAAAATTTAATCTAGACACATGACTGATATACCTTTCAACACGAGTAGCGTTTTTTTCTGCTGGGAATAGTGCGGAAAGAACAGCCCATTGGAAACATTTGTTATCTACGTTTTTGATGTTTATACAACATCTTTTACTTTTTATTTTTGGTGGCAGGTCGACGTATGAACTACCTCGTAATACATTATATTTCATCGTGTGAAACAATATTCCTTTAATCATTTCAAACTTCCAACCCGAACCTAATTGACTAAATTCCTCTATTTTTTTTCCAATTTCTTGGTGTATTTCATCAGATAGTGATAACAGATCAGTCCCAAGCAAAACACGTCTTGATTTTGCGTTCATATAAGGTTCTGCAATTTCCTTGTTAGTTAATTCTTCCATTATAACTAACTTTGAAAATATAACATGATATTGCACAAATAATCTGATACTTTTGTGTTTTTCGAGCTCACGTTTTACAATTGCCTGTAATAGGTGGTAAAGATTAGTTGCAGTAAAATTTACTAAAACAATTTGATTATCAAACTGATAACTATTATCAAAACCTGCAAAAGCAGTCGCTATTTTATTAGGTTCTCCCATAAAGCTTCTCTTAGCTATATCACGCAATTTTAACATTATTATACTATAATGTAATATCTAATTGATAATTTTTTCACACTGCGCATGCGCTAAAAATCAATTAGAGATAAAAAATATCTCCTATAATATAATGACAGCACATCTAACAAACACATGTGAGCAAGAAGCATATCAAGTTCACCCAAAACATAACTTTACCTCACACTGCGCATGCGCTAAAAATCAATTAGAGATAAAAAATATCACCTATAATATAATGACAGCAAATCTAACAAACACATGTGAGCAAGAAACATATCAAGTTCACCCAAAATATAACTTTATCTCACACTGCGCATGCGCTAAAAATCAATTAGAGATAAAAAATATTACCTATAATATAATGACAGTAAATCTGACAAGCGCACGTGAGCAAGAGATTTATCAAATTCACCCAAAGTATAACTTATACGCTGGAAATGTAATTGGTTCGGTTATTAACATTAAAACTAGAATACCTGTTGGCAAATTAACGTCAGCAGGTTATAATATTAGTGTAAAGGGAGATAATGCCGAGAGGATTGCAATATTTAGAAAAGATTTTATTTACACGTTGTTCTGCGATGATATTCCAGAGGGACAGCGTGTATATCATTATAATGGTAAAGTCACTGATGATAATATTGAAAATTTATCCTTACAAGATGAGTTTCAGCCGCACCCAGTATTTGATTTATACGAGGCTAACGATCGTGGTATTATTAGAAATAGAAAAACTAAAAAAGTTCTTAGTAATATTAGCAATATGGGATATATCAGGGTAACTGTTAGAGGAACATCAACAAATCAAGTTCGTTATCTTGGTCATAGGTTTGTTTATGAGGTGTTCAATGGATCTATACCCAATGGTCTTGTTATTAATCACATCAATAATATACAAACTGATAATCGATTGGAAAATCTGGAGATAGTAACGCAACAGGAAAATGTGAGAAAAGGAAAAAATAGTAATGGTATTAATTTTAGATGCCCAATAAAACCTGTTATTTCAAAAAACCTCGAAACGGATGAGGAGATCGAATTCAAATCGATTTCAGCTGCGGCGAAATATTATAAGATAAATCCCGCAGTCGTAAAAATTATAGCTGATGGAGCAACAAAATCAACTTTTTCAAGAGAATACGATGCTAGGATTGGTTTTAGATATGATGATCAATAATATTTTGTAATTCGGTTTTAGTCAAGCAATGATGAGCAAATGCTATGATATCATCGTGATTAAATTTTAGCGTCGTTACTGCACTTTCATTAATTTTATTTTTTTCTGCTTCTGTTAGTAATATTTTATGAGAATCACCTTGCATTACAATAACATCAACACTATAACCCAACAAACATTTTCTTACCGCTTCAGCTAGTTCGTTATAATTTACTATATTAACTTTTTGGTGATATTTTATCTCATCGGTCATCTTATAATAATAAATTAGATAAAAATATATTATAATAATGGACTTGATGAAACGACTCGCTGAACTCTACGAAGAAGATACTAGTGATAAGGTCGTCAGTGATAAGGTCGTCAGTGATGATGTCATACATAGTATTACATTTTCCAAAGATTTTATAGACAAATCTGTTGGTTATAGCGAAGATGATATTTTATATAACAATGAATCTGATGATGATGGTGAAATAGTCACTGTTGCTGACAGATCTAATTACAGCAGATCAACAACTAAACGGTATAATGTCAAGTATCACATTGCTAAGCAGCTAATTAAATTTAATTTTACCGTTGCCGAACAACAACTGTTCTGGCAGTTAATCAAACCTTTTTTAAATATCAAGATTCCAGGCCGACAGAAAAATATTAAATTTGATTTCATATTTGTCAAGATTTTTAATCTAATGACGATCTCTAACAATCGTAAGCAGTATCTAATATCATTATGTAAACCAGTAAAATGTAAATCTGTCAAACAAAAGTATGAGTTAATTTATAATAGCATTATATCATAATCTGCTTGGTTGGGATCCAACTGTTAAATTTATCACTATACCCACGCCATTTGACTAAACTTTTATCCCCTTTTTTTCTAATCACTTTCTCGATAACAAAAACATCCTGATCAGTTTTCTGTAGTTCTTGTTCATAAAAACTACCTACAATCGGTTCCCCTGCCAGATCTTTTAAAACGTACGTTACAGGTACTGTTAAAAGTACCTTATCAATTACAAAAACTTCTTCGCTCCAGTTCGGAGTAAATCCTTTTGCAAACACCTTTTTCATCAAAGAAATTCTAACTTTATCACCAACCTTAAATTTATGTCTGCGGTACATGTTTTCATTTGCTAATATTGGATTTTTAACAGCTTTTTTAGGTGTCATTTTGATGGTTCGATGTTTCGTGTTATTATATTCGCTTACGATTTGAGAAAGGTCATCGATGTACCTGTTGGTGTTTTTAGCTGTCATATGTTTGTGTATTTTCTCGTTTAGCGTGCGATTAAATCTCTCAACAACAACGCTTTTACCCTCATTTCCTGTAACATACCTTTTTATATTATTTTGTTCTAGAAACTGTTCAAACTTTTTGTTAAAAAACTCAGATCCATGATCAGTCCAGATTTTGTTTGGTTTTCTTTCTGTGCTTGTTATTATCTGCTTTAGCGCATCGGTCATTGAAGTTCCTGTCTTATCTGAAACAGGTATACTGAAAGCGTATTTGCTAAAAACATCTATAACATTAAACAAATACCTTTTTGGAGCGCCATCAGCGCCAACGTTAAACTGAGCTAGATTGGATACATCCACCAAATCTATTGCCCAGATATCATCTACACCATTAGCGACAACTTTACGTCGTTGGAACTTTTTTTTTTAGGTCTGTGTAGTTCGACTGCAAGATCATCATATACTTTATTTCCCCGATCGTGAGGTGATTGACGAGACTCTCCGAGTCCAAGTTTATATTTTGCTCCAATTATTCCCTGAACAAATTTTCTATCAAAACGTTCTCGTAGATTTGTTGGCTCCATATCACGTAATTCGTCTAACATTACTTTATCACAATCTAATTTTGAGTTTTCATGATCACGATAACAGATATCATGACGCATAGCTATTGCATCCACTTGATTGTAAGGCTCTTGGACTGGCAATGGATTGTCGTTTTCATCTAGTTGTTGATGTAGCGGATTCCATGGACCAGTATACCGATGCCCTGGCAATGTCCAACCGCCTTTTGGTTTTGGCAATTTTCCAATTAGTTTATGTATATCTATACCTGACCCTATTATTTCTCTGTTGTTACAACATTGACAGTATGCGACAATTTTATTTTGCTCAATACACAAATCTCTGTCAGAATCACAGTTGCATATCATTCTATATTTTTAGTCGTCGACTAAAATAATATTAGGATAACCAGATCCTAGCGACGTCGCTGGAGATACTATCGCTGGGGACGTTTTCTTTAAAAATGTATTTTTTCTTTTTCCACAGATTGCACAAATACTTTTTAATATTATCCTGTTGTTTTTTGTTTTTTCTGTTGTTTCATTAATACCTTCTGTTTTAGTTTTACACTTGAGACAGTATGTTGACATTATTATACTTATAAGTTTAGATAAAATTAATTGCGATCTCATCATTAGCGTGAGAAGGTTGCTTATCAAACTGTAAAATAAATTTTAAAAAATTAAGATTTCTGCTCATCTGTCGGATAAACATAATACAATAATATCCGCAAGCAGACGTTCCAACAGGTTGGAGTTGATTTGACGAATAATATACTTTTGTAAATTTTTTTTTCATATACTTTTTTATTACATCGCTTGGAGGAAGTCCAAACGAGTCAAAATAATTATTATTATAAACTGCTACCCAATGCGTACCAGATCCGTCATTAAAATCTTGTATATTAATAACACATGAACTTACAGCAGATGGTGATTTTATTGCTGCGAGCTCATCTTTAGAATAAACTCCGTGAAATCCAGGAACCGCTTTTAACTTATCAATGATATCAAAATTACTCAACGGGGTCGACGAGTTCCTGGTAATGTTAGACCACGTCCGATTCCTAAAAGATTTGGCAGCAGACTTCCCGCTAGTCCCGCCAAAAGTGGAGCGAATGGAATAATTCCTCCTTGTTTTGTTTGATTGCATATGCATTTGCACTTTGGTGTTGGTGATTTTGTTTTTATTACTTTCTTTTTTTTTGTTGTTGGTGATTTCTTTTTCTTTTGTGGCATTATAATATATTATTTACATAAAATTTACAATTTTTTTATTCCACTTCCACGAATGATACCATTACCTTCGACTGCTTTCTTCGTTGCGCCAGATATTGCTCCAGACGCTGCTGCTAGTCCTAATGTTCCCAACACCGGCAAAAGTTTAGGTATTATTGTACTAGTTAATACTGATAATGCCGGACCAAGAAAACCACCTTCTTTTGCCATCGCTGTCATTTGTGCAGCACTCAAATTTAAAACAAAAGTTTTTTTACGATCATACTTTTTTACTTGATTTTTTGTTAGCATTAATTTTGTTAAAACACCATCAGAAATATTAGGATTGATTTTTAATGATACCTGTTCTCGCTTTGCAGTAGCAGCTACTAATTTTTTAACTTGGCCATCAGTCAAATACACTTCTTTTACAATATACTTTGCCATTTTATATAACAACTGTAGATTAAACTTGAACTGTCATTTTACCTCCAATAGAATCTACCGTGATAAATCTATCACTAATCACTAATGCGTATACGTATAACGGCGCTACTGGAACCGCCCCAAGTGTCCAGGTAATTTCAATATCCGCTGTGCTGTCTACAGCTCGCTCGTTATGTTTACTAACATCAAAATGAAATATAGGATAAAGCGTACGAAATTCTTCTACTGATATTTGAGTTCCATCTTCAACATCTTGATATTTTTGTATTGCGTCAAGCAGGTACATGTACGGTCGAGAAATATTTTTATTAACATCATCAGCAAAATTACACTCGATAGCTCGTTCTGGATATTGCTTTGAATTTAATCTAGCGTATATTCGTCTGACATCAGAGTGATCAAATACTGCATTATTTTGTTGTTGGTTACCTCGTCGAGCTTGTTGTTGAAATACGACAAAGATATTTCTCGGCAGTTGTTCGCTTGATGTTGTTGTGACCCTCCACGTGTAGTCAGTAGTATTTGGAACCGCTGTCTGATATACCTTATGCTGCTTAAAGTAAATTCTGTTTGTATGCTTATCAAGCGTGTTATTTAGTTCTGACATTTTAGTGATTGATGGTGTTATACGTGGCATCCACAAAGAAAGTTTGTTTATGATAAACTGTACATCAACCCCTCCAGATCTAAACAAGCAATCGTTTTGGTCTGCTCGATCTAAAATAAGCGTATGTTTTACTCCGCGAAATACTTTATCATAATCGCGACAAAAGCCGAAAATCATACTTAGCGGAAGCATCATTGTAATTTGACGTGATCCTGCTGCAAGTTTTCTTCGCCTAGCAAAACCTTCGTTATAGCGTGGATTTCTCACATCAAGTGTGTTAAGAAGTAAATTTAACATCGCAGTACCGTCTGCAGCTACAGCTGGTGGTGTTATATTTAGATTATTAAAAGCTGCTGTAAGAGAAACTCTTGTAGCGTCTGCATTAGCAGCTGCACCTGGTGCAACAATACCTAGCGCGTCTGCATTAGCAATGAGAAAATTTCTCACAATTACAGTATTTTCATCAGCATTAGCTCCATGTACTATAGCGCCTCTCTTTAAAAATTCTGTTGATTCAGCTATACCCCGTCCAGTATCTTTAAACCACATCATATTAGTTGCAGTTGATCTCGAGTAATCGTCGGAAAATGAAATAATATTTAAAATTGTACTTGCAACTTGTAGGTGACTTGAAATATCTTCTACAGTTTGATTAGCCAGTTGATATCTAGCACTTTTGAATAAACTCCAACCGTTATTTATAAGAGCTACTTCTGCTCCAACTGCAAATGCAGCAGGTGGATTAGCTACTGTCATAATCTGACCACGAACTTCTAACATAGCCTTATGTGGCAGTAGAAATACATCTTCGTCTCTGGTGTTAAAGGTTCTAATACCAGTTTTATTTGGTTCGTTAGAATTTTCATCAAGGTACTCAACAAACTCGAATTCTGTCACATCGTTGTCGATGTCATAAGTTTCTGTTAACTCGAGATAATTTTTAGTAGACATTTTATTTTATTAGATTATATAAAATTTTATTGCGGCATTGTTACTTTAGATATTAATTTTTGTATGATCTGCTCGCCCTTTGGTGATAATAATTTTTTTGTTGTTGTTATCATAGCTTTTTGAGTTTCTTTTGTTGGAGCGATTTCTGAGATAGCTTGTTTTATTTCAGATGCAGTCGGTGGATCTCCTTTTATTTTATTAGCTATTTTTTGTCCCACTGCAGTCCCAGCGGCAGATGCAGCCCCAGTTGCAAAAGCTTTACCCGCGTCAATAGCAATTGGTGCAACTTTACGCGCTAGTCCTGGAATATTTTTAATAACTTTAGTGAATATATTTCCAAAAAATCCTCCTACTATTTTTCTTCGATAAACTTTTTTTCTTTGTTTCATTATATTTGATGTTGCATAATTTTTACTTTTGCTCGCGTAGATGTAAATAATAAGTTACAATTTCATTACTAACATGTAACTGTTTTCCTGATTGATCTGTCAACTGCATCCTTATACTTGTTATTTGATCTTCAACGTTTAAAGGATAATATATAATATGTCGTGGAGTTATTTGCATGAGAGAACCTGGCGGGACTTCGGGTGAGAAACTGTAAATCGTTTGACCTTTGCTACCTTTTGATGTATAAGAGCCAGAAGCAGTAGAGCAATTTACTAATATTGTATTTACTTCTGTTATATTTGATGGCAGTTCACTGTCATATGTAATAGGCTGATCAAGTGCAGTGTAAGTTTTTTCAGTAAATCCTAACAGTTGTGCAATACTTCTTTCTCTTGGTTCAAGATTGATTGCTATATTTTTCAAAGTTATCCTAGTTCGCAATGTGTTATAATTTGCTGCTAATTCAAAATTATCAGCCACACCGTTAGCTTTTGTTATGAGCTCTTTGATCGTCTTGTTTAGATCTTCAATATTATAAGCTCCTTGCGGAATTTTTATTTTTTTTGTTGTAGATATTGTAGGTGTTGTAATCATAGTAAAATACATTTCATCGTTAACATCATTTTTCACGTTAGGTATAGCATTCCAGCAAGTACAAGAAATTAATCCAATTTCATATTGTTTTGTAGGATCTAGTTCTATAGGTGGAATATAATTTACTGAAAAATTTGCGCTATCTTCTGTAGACTCGCTAGAGTTTAGTAATAATGTTGTTTGCATTCCTTTAATATTATATCATTTTACAAAATTAAGTCGCCGCGATTAAGTCGTGGTGTAAAGTTTCATATTCGTTAGATGTTAATAATTCACTCGATCTTAGATGATCAAGTATGTCAATGATTTCATTATCAAGTTCAACACTAACATTCCCAGCTTCCTTTGATGATATTAATAACATTAATCTACCTATCATTTCAGTAGTTGAAGTAAATACTTTTACACCAGTTCCTGTTTTTTCTTTTCTATATTTTTCTACACGAGATTTATCGAGTTTATCAAATTTTCTTTTAAAACTCCACCCTTTACCAAAAGGTTTTGCTCTGCTATTTTCTGCTGTTTTTTTAAACGTGAGAGCAATGACACCCTTTCTCATTCTTTCATAAAGTGGAATCATATTATTAATCTCTGTAACCGTGTTTAATTCATCTTTAGCAGCAGCTCCGTCATTAAATATTACATCAAATTTATCGATTAATGCTTGATATTCTGCATCAGTCCACTTGCTTATATCATCAATACCCCTTATATTTTCTTTGTTTAAAAAATCATCATATTCACTAACTTTTATCTCATCATTTGCTTTTTTTGTAAAATGAAGTCTTTGATCTCCAACCTCCATAAACCTTACAGTAAGATCACCGACTCTTTGTTGCTCCTCTCTGATATCTTTTATGTCTCCTGATAAATTTGTTATAATATTTGTTATTCCTTGCGTTGTTAACTCTGCTAATCTTCGCTCAAGTTCCAGCGGATTGTTTATCAATCGATCTGTTTCTGCTTGTCTAGCCGCAGGATCAGCTATATTTGCTGTAAGTGCCTCAATCAGTTTTCTCTTTTCTTCATCAGATCTAGTAACAAGTTTTGCAGCAGCTGCTTCCTGTTGTTCTCTAACAATTCCAACCAAACCTTTTTCCTGTAGTTGCTTAAGTTCTTCTTCTGACAGTGGTTTAGTTTCAGGTTGTTTACCTAATAATGCTTCAGTAACCGGCTTGAAAATTGTAGCTGTTGTTTCTGTAGCAGTTACTTGCCCACGTCGCGCTTCTTGTACTTTTTGCTTAAGTGATGCCTGAGATTGAGCAAGTTTTTTTAGATCTTCTATGTGTTGTCTGTATCTTGCTCGTTTGTCCATTATTATAATTATAAATTTTATAAAATTGAAACGCTTTATTGTAAGTAAGTGTTAATACAACAGCGAAACATTTTAGTTGGATCATTTGTAAGTTTATCAAATAAGAAAAAGTTAAATTTATCTTTTGTAGCATTACGGTAAAGTTCAATAAACTTATCTTTTGTCACGCCACCGCATTGCTCGCTTGCAATATTTCTAACGTCAACATTATCCAGTCCTGGAAATAAAATAAAACAACCCGTATTTCGCCTAATAAACCTATCAACATTATAAAATCCTTGAGCGAGATAAACAGAATTACACTGTTTGTTACGGGATAGTGAAAAATATGATCTTATTTTGTTCATCTCCATGTTATTTAGCGGAATATCATCAAAAACTACTATCTTATGTTCATCTGCATCAAGTTGATTGACTGGAATAAGATCTTCTGGCTGCCTAATTATAAAAAAATCTTCGCCAGCTTTAAGATCATCACGAAGCTTTTCATTATACTCACTTAATAACTCATACTTATCTTGCTGTGGATTGATTGTGTAAATATAAACTCTATCGTAGTTAAAATTATCACCAAGAAGCAAGTTCATAAGCAAATTTGTTTTCCCCGATCCAGTTCGCCCAACAATAAGATAATGACAATCAGGAAGTTCATTATTATGTTTATGCTTCACTAGTCTCTCTGTATCAAAGTTTAGTATCGACGATTTTGCCATTTTGTATAATATTAAACTAGTGTTGATAATTTTATCTAGGATAGTAAATAATGAGCTACTATACAAAATTTGGAACACTATTAGAAGATTTATCCACAAAACGTTTTAAAGGTGACTTATCCAAATATGCAACTCTTGATCGGCTCAAAAATGAAATCAATAATTTACTAAATCTTACCAGCGTAGATCCAGATGAAGTTGTCATTTTCCAAGACAAAGAAGGACGATTAAAGACGAGTAATGTAAAACTGTCAGATGTAGTTGTACGAAATACTGCTGCGATTGCTAATAATATCGTTACTTTTAACAATCTAGGTAATATACAAGATTCTGGTAGGTCAGTTAATGATTTTGTTAAAAAAGATGGTGATGTATTTAGTGGGAATATTGTTATGAAACAAAATAAGATTACAGATCTTGGAAACCCAACTGAGGATGGGGATGCTGTCACTAAAAAATATGTCAATGATTGGGACGCTTTAATTACTAATGAAATCACAGCACTCAAAAATAATTTTACCAGTCACATGAACACATTTTCAAGTTTTCGCAGAAGCATAAACAAAATTAAAGATGAATTTTTTGGAAATCCATCAAATGTTGACATTACACTCGCTAATATTAACACAAAATTTAATGATATTAACACAAAACTCAATGATATTATTAGTGGAATTCCGAATATTGTTGAGAAAACGAGTATGGTTAAAATTCCTCACAAACAGATTAAAAATATTGTGTATACTGTTGCATCTGGGTCTAGTACATGGACGAGGCAAAATAATTCTATCAAATACACTACAGAAGTTACTGGTATGTATAGATTGTCAGTGTTTAGCAGTGCAAAGTTTAGAATATCTACCAAATATCCATTTCGTCATCCAAATGATGACTCATCTGGAGTATTATCTGTATTAATAAACATAAATTCTGAAGAAGAATTTGTACTTGAACCAGTTGATAAAACTTTACAATTAGCGAATTTTATCTGGTGTTTGGAATTTATAGCTGAATATTAACCAGCTCTTATTATGGATTAACCAAACATAGGACTATGTGAACTAATATTATAATGAAAAGAAGTATAGTTGATTTCAATCATATTTCAAAAGATATTCCAAAACAAGATGTGGACGCACTAATACAATACTACAAATATTATCACAAAAAACATTGGTGCGTTAAAAAATGTTATAAATACTACAACAAGATCCTTCGAGTAATATCATATCTACCATTGTTAATGACCAGTTCTGGTATAATTTCAAGTGGGATATCGTTAAATCCCTTTTTGTTAATTATATCTGGTATTGGTGTTTCACTTACAGCGGCGTGTAAAAAAGTAGAACCAAGACTTTTGATAAAGAAGCACGGTTGTTTAACATCAATTAAAACTTATAAGAAACTACTTGATCACATCCGGTCTTACCTACGAGGAGTTAAATATAATATGGATGATTTATTACGTGAATTTCGTATTATTGACAATATGTTAACAGACATTCTACCAATGAGGGTTAGCAAGTATGAAAAAAAATATCATAAAAAATATGAGTAACATAAAATTTTATCTAAACTTAAGATATAATATAACTAAAATAATATCATTTTCATTCTAATGCTAGTTTAATTTCCACCTTGTTAACTGAAACGTTCTAACACACAGTTTAATTTTCATCCTGTTATCTTGTGGTAAAACCCGTTTGCCGTCTTTAGAATAATTGTATTCCACACATGCGCTGTTCTAACAAATTAGTCACCTCTGTGTAAAGAGCTTATCGCATTCCAACACCTGTTGTTTTGTTTGGTTACAAAATACCTGTTTACAGGTAGTAGTAGGGGGAAAAAAAGAGGTGGGGGAGGGTGAGTCAAAACCCTGTTTTATTTTGGAAAAAAAAGGGGGTGGGGTGGGGGATAATTTAGGACTATAATTTATACTTGTTTGGAGGGTAAAAAAACAAAGTGAGTTGAAAACCTGGTTTTCCTCTAGGGTGAGTTGAAAACCTGGTTTATTTTGGAAGAAAAGGGGGTGGGGTGGGGGATAATTTATACTTGTTTGGAGGGTAAAAAAACAAAGTGAGTTGAAAACCTGGTTTCCTAATACTACTGACGTTCGGTCAACGATAGTTTATTTTCACCACTCATTTTTGGCTGTTTTAATTATATTTTTGTTCCACATCGTGATGCCGTCAACGATTTTAATCATTTAATCTGCCCGGAGTCAGACTGACACGTGATGATATGACATTTACGATATACATTTGACTTCTAAAAAAACTGATTTAAACAAGCGCATGTTCTCTACAGAATCAACGACTTCCATGTGACCACCAAATCCTTCAGGGAGCATTGTTTTATAGGATAATATAACCGCGATTGCTCTGTAATTAGAAACATCTTCAACATCTCTGATATCACGTGCTCGAAAATATTTGTCAACGACGGCGTGTCTAAACAAATCTAAATGTTTAAGCGAAAAATAATAAATCTGATATAAATAAGCGAAATCAAACTGTGATATTTGTAAACCAGTATCTATATTTTGATCGAGTTCCATGAATGACCACAGTCGATGATACACACGTGCTGCATAATTTAACTCAAAATTTAAAAAAAATTCTCCGATGGTTCTCGATGTTCATTTATCCTCAATAAAACTTTTTCTGACACCGAGTTTTGTAAAATATCATTGCGGATACGTTTGATCATTTAATCGTGCAACATTCTGAATCGCAATGAATATATGTCACGATGCAGAAACACCATGCTGTGAGGCTCTTTGCCACGTGAATATTCCATAGGCTTCGCTTTGAACAGCATCTATGGTTGTCGTTAACCATGACAACGTCGACATGCTATCGCTGCTCATGAAAGCGAGTAACCTATTTTCTTTAGATATCGCTGGTGTCATCATTGGCATACACAATGAAAGTGTTGTAAGTATTACTTAGCCGGCATCACCGACGGGTCGCCATATTGCATCACCATTAGTTGCTTTTCGCACGAGCACGAAAGTGTGTTTCCCTCTGAAAATGACCGTTCGTATATGTCTGCAAAATCTAAAGATGTGAGATAACGGAATCCCGCAAGAAAATATTCGGTTACCTCGACGTGAAATAATTTCCTACGTTGTAGTCTAAATCAACATTAATAATCATCCTTTTTACGTCTGAGGCGGATTTCTAGCGAAGTTTTGTGGCCGTCATATTTCAGCCTGATTATATTCAGGATGATTGGAAATATCCTTGGAGAACATCATTGTTGGACCAGCTGTTCTTGTATAATCGTCCCTAGATCGCGTAAGGCCAATTATCGTCGTGACAACGTCAACGTCCTTCTGGATGGATTGAATGTTTATTTCGTCTAATAACGCCATGACGCCGTTGCTGCAAAAACCGACACTGACATCAGCGGTGTTTTCGGTATTATCAGTTTTCAAAATTTCACCTTCGATCTCGATAAATGTCTCAGAGGGTAGGAAATATCTCCTTCTATCTTGAACTTGTAACTCGATTTGATTGTCCTGTCAGTTATAATACTGATAACCACACGCAGACCTATCTTTGAGAACTGACACATCCATGTCAAATGCGGGATCAGGTACACATTTAAACGTGCTATGTTATTGGTGTTCGTCTAATACGGAGCCCGGCCTCTGCAATCAGACTTGCTACTATATTTTTCCCTTTCATCAGCCAATGATGAAGTTGATGGCAGATCCGTCTCTGCTAGTTTTTTATTTTCGACTTAATTTATTATTAAACTAACACTTGCAGGCATCTCCGATGTGTTGGCCAGTTTCACTGGTGAATAAGGTTGAACTGGCGGTGACCTGCGTATTAATCGTGCTAGTCTATCCTTGATTGCAGAGAATGCTTTACTGACAACGTCACCAACAGTTCTAATAGCTTTTTCATTAATAACGTCAATAGCTGTCGTGCCTAACTGCTTTGCAATCGCAATTGCTTTTGATGCGATTCTCAAAAACATCACCGATTCTATCTCTGTAAAATACCATGTGTACAGGAAATCTTGAATTTATCACTCTGACCATGGCCAGTCTACGTTGAGCAGTGTTGTGATCATCTATTATAATAATTATGTCTAGCTGTTTAATCAGTGACTTAGTCGGGTGACCTTTCAGTCGCTATGATAAACATCGGAAATTTTCTTAATGAGAGAGCGATACACGTCAACGTACATGATTCCGCCAGTAAACAATCGTTGGAATATGGATGAAATCTCGTTGATTATTTCGGGAGAATTATTACCAGCTCGTTTTCCACCAACCAGAACTTCGAATCTATCTACGTCAGCTACGACGTTGTCATGACAAGTAACAAGACAACTTCTCGTTTTGCCTTTACGGGAAGATTGAAGATAACTAGAGGAAATTTAAGGTAAAGTTTCTTCTGGAGCTGATACGTTAGATTTTCTCCTGAGAGATTTTCTAAGGCTAATTCATTTTCCTTAAACTCATCATAATCACTAAAGTGATCTATTTGTTCAAGGTTTGTTTAAAGACGAGATAAACGGAAGTAATCCAATGATCGGGTTTAAAATCTTTAACGTACTTAGATTTTAAGCATTTATCTCATATAACTACTGTGCGGAATGGATTTTGGATAGCATTAATACTTGTGGGAGAATAAAAATCATTAGTAATATAATAAAAGGGTTTTTATTTAAACAGTGGTATCCAAACCCTATATATTATCAAAAGGAGTGACACCACGGATCCTTTTCCCCCATTTTGACCCCACCCCTTTTCCGTTCCCGTGTTGATAACAACCATCATATGGGTATATCGGAAAAAACCGGCTCTTAACCCAGAGGTATCCATTTTACTTACGCAGATAAGTATAATGTTTGCCACATATACCGTTGACATGTAATGCTCACCAGGAACACCTTATACATCGAATAAAACTTTCAAAATAATGGACGGTTAACCTCACCAGAAAAACCATGGTCAAGTTTGATTCGATATTTTATGCATTACTTGGCCTACAAGTAGATAGAAAAAACAATGCATCGAATAATTATTTTTACAGTCCTGACCTGACGTTTTGGGTGGTTTATAAAATAAAAAGCGCTGAGGACGAGAAATCTGCAAGCTGAAAGAACGATCCTATGAATGATGTTTACACTCACGTGGTCAATAATATATCCGATCAACAACGATCGACCATGAACGAGCAAGAGCGAGCAGAAGAAGTGGGCAAATTTATCGCGTCTAAATGATCGCTTCGCACTGTCAATAATTAACCGTAGAACGCTTTACAATGATCCAACGCAACATTGTTTACACTCTCGAAACACCATCGCTTTTCGTCGAAGTTGGCCAACCCTTGTTTGATCATCTTATCGGATCTAATCTGTTGTTTGCTAGACCGTATCGTAATCATCTCTGGGATGCATTTCACGTTGTTCAACAGCACTTCCTCGTAGTTGTCATGGCTAATCTTGTTTTTCACCACCGATTTCTTGATCCCTTTTAATTTTTTTTTACTCTTTTCCGTCCACCGCTTTCAACGAGTATATTTTACTTCTCAACCCGACGAACTCCACGACAGACTTGAAACAAAACTCGCCTTTCATCTTGTCCCATTCCTTCTTGTTAGTTGAGTCGTGGAACGGGTTGTCCCGTGGGACGTCCGAAAGATAAAATTCTTCCCGGTTGTCATAGACGCCTCAGTAAACATTCTCGGGGGATACGTGACAAACCAACGAGTCTGTGTCGGTGAACAACAGTTTATCATCGGGCCAGATTCTCTTGTTGAAATTGTAGTGGAAATCGAACATCAACCACTTGGATATCTCTAACACGGCAGCACCAGATTAGTTTTATATTTCTTGACTTGGTTTCAGTTCTCCTTCATGTTCATCAGACCAGCAAAATTATCAGACGAGACCAACTTGATACAGCGATTTTGATTATTGACCATTTGGACGTCCACTCGGTTGCGAATGTTTTCCATGGTTTTGCCGAACACCGAGTTGTTCATGAGCTTGAAAAACTCCTTTTCGAAATCCGTTTTGAGTCTTCCTAACAACGTCGGGAAGCTCGATAAACCTTCCTGCACACAATGGATCGTATTTGTGCGAGTGGACCGACAAATGTTTTTTTCTTTTCTCGTGCAGGCCCCAGCCTGATTCGGATGACGTGTATTCTTCGATCTCCTTTTCGATCTTTTAAGCCATCCTTGCAGCAACATCGGCAACGTCATCGTCGACGTAGACGACAACTGGAGATGTTTTTACGTGCGTGTCCGAAAATTTTTCCGGATCAATAGCGTGTAGAAACAGCACGGCCATCTCCGCTATGATCTTGACACGAGGATGTCTAACAAAAATGTACTTGATCGTTTCATCGAACAGTGTTTCCAGAGGTCTGTCGACGGCTATTTTGTAAGTTTTGTTAAACCCGGCAAACGACGATCCAACTTCAACGATGTTAATTTCGGCGCTGATCAAGTTTTCGAGCTGATCTCGGAGCTGCTCCAATGGTGACGGGTTGCATCAATCTTTGTTGGATTTCTTTGTTGAGCTCATGCAAATGCACGTTTGATTTTGGGTACTTGGGGGTTTTACCCACAATTTCTTCGTATTTCCGTGACGATGGCGTGTCGTGATTGCTTCACCACGATAATATAATAGCTTAATACAAAATTATATTTAATTTGAAATTAAATATATATATATATATATATATATATATATATATATATATATATATATATATATATATATATATATATATATATATATATATATATATATATATATATATATATATATATATGAGAATGAATCATTGTAATTATTTACCCCAAGGTTCCACCGAGCTCTGCGGGAAACATTGTTACAGCGCTTATTGTGTCGTTCACATTTAAACCATCAAGAAAGGCTCTAGCGGGCCAAAAGCGTGTCTCATCTGCGGAGTGGGAACGCGAGGTAAAACTACCATTGCCCGCGACTTATAACATCACCAGCATGCTCTGAGTTTAGAAACATTTTTCGTTCATCATAAAATAAAAAAAATCAGCTTCAGCTAATTAATCTGTGTTAAACTTTAAAATGCTGTCAATGAAAACAACATTAAATTTATCAGATAATCTAACCCTAGCTTGGGCTCTTTCTAATACTTGTTCTGTGACTGTGTCACCGTCATCTTTTACCTAATCTGTTTCTCCTGTAGGCTGAGCCTTATCTTTTTCTGAGAAAAGTCCTCGTAGAATGTTTCTTTTTTTAGTTCGCTCCGCTATTTTTTTTAAATTTGTTCAGCTTCTTTTCTTTTAACACAGAAAGAATGCCTTCAGTAGTCTTCGTGAGAGGTTTAAATAATTGCTCTGCGGATTCTGTAAATTCTTCTTGTGTTCGTTGACGCTCTTGTAATTGTTGCTTGACAGAATCACGGACAGGTAGATATTTCTTAATTGCTTCACGTCGCTCTCGAGCAAACCTTGCCTAGTGAGATTCACCGATTATTACTGATATGACAATGATTTAATTAAAGCAGCAGAGGGGGTGCGACCAACAAATGTGACCAGCACGTCAACGAAACCACCTAGCGGTGAAATACAAAAATCATCATCAAAGTAACAACCCATGCTAACCTCGCAGGGTCGCCCACGTTGCAAAGTTAGAGGCGCTGGTTTAACGTCGCTAACGTTCAGATTTCATCGCCGTGCGAGGCCTTATTTTTCAACTATGAGGTCTCAGGCAAATGATTTGTTCATCCCCTCTGCTACTTATGGTAAGTAAAATCACTCTTCTTTGGACCCATGGCATTTTATAAATCTTGCAAAACGCCCACTTAGTAGTAATTGCTATCAGAATAGAACACCTTTGTATCGATCCACAGATTGCCATTTTTTAAATTTGCTGACGCATGTGTGGAGGGAGCATTACCCCAAGGTTAGACCAACAAGAAGGTCTGCTTTTCTAAAATCTGACAGCAGCAGTCAGATAAAAAAAAGCAGAGACCTACTTATTGGTCTAACTCCAAGATAAGAGTGACCCGTGGAGATCGACTAGCGATAACTATGTCGCTAGGAACTACAAAGATCTCTAAGGAGCGCCAGAGCCCTCGCAGCCAACCTCAACCTGTTACTCTTAAACGCAGCTTTTACATCATCTACATGCAAATTCAAATTTTGTGTTAAATAAGTGATTTAAACTTTTTCCTTAAAACAATAGGTATTTTGTTCGTAAAGAGTCTTTAGTAATCATGAAAAATGTCACTTTCTTCGTGAAGACACTGCCTAATTTCGTGACAACGATGCAGTCATCATGAACAACATGCATTTTGTCACGAAAAAAAAATTAATCTAAACGACGATTGGTGGTACTTTTTGCGATTAAAGTTTCACCCCAAAACCCCGTATATTTTTACTTGTTTGGTTTATTGGGGATAGGGGTTTATCTAGAAAATGTGAAGCCAGTGTATACTGTTGTGAAAAAGGGATTACTTTTCCAGGAAGATTTTGGCAATATTGGCTAGATCGATCTTCGTGAAGAAAAGACAGATTCTTTTCACTTTTATGTGAAAAATCTATTCCTTTTTTTGCGAAAGAAATCATTATTTTCGTCAATGTTTTTCCGGGTGTAGTATTAACGAGTCAAAGACGTGAACATAAAGCATTGCCATTGGTAGCAGACGAACAGTATGCATTAGCACAGGAGGCTGCAGTTTTATCAAAAAAGCACGACAAAATCTTTGACTACATATTTATTGTATAATACCGTTAAGGTGATTTCATGTAGTCAAAAATTTCGTCGTGACTCCTGTGGCATTAGTCAGATGAGTGTTGGCAGTTGAAAACAATTTTGATGAATAACTTGATAAATTTTGTAGTTAGATGCTTGTCATCAATGAACATTAAAGTATAGAATGAGTTTTTACAAGAATCATTTGAAAATCTCAAATACAAACGGATTTTTAAGAAATGTTTTGCTTTTAGGATTATCTCCCCCATCAGCTGATAGCAGGTGCGTGCACTTGGTCATTCAAGAGGGGGGAAACAAATCAGCACGTGATCAATTTTACCCAATCATATCCCTTACTTCGTCGCATGCGCAACATAAGATGCGTAGCAGAAATAATGACAACAACAAAAATGCCGTCCGAGACTCCGGTCTTACCAGCTCAGACGGAAAAACCTCAACATTATACGTAAGTTGATAGTTTAATTTTATTAGAAAATATTTAAAGAATATTCCTCTTTACCTATAGGTGGTTGACACATCTGATTGATGTTCCGTTCTTTACTTTGCAGGTATCTGAAGGAGTTTCGTACTCAGCAGTGTTCGCTGTTTCTGCAACACAAATGTACACAACACAGACCTTTCACTTGTTTTCACTGGCATTTTATGAACCAGAGAAGGCGAAGACCAGTTCGAAAGAGGGATGGGACATTTAATTATAGCCCGGATTTTTACTGCACTAAGTTTGACGAAACAACAGGACTATGCCCTGACGGAGATGAGTAAGTTTTGGTCAATTTAATGTGATTCGAATTTTGGTGGGAAAACATACCATACGACCATATAATTATAGCCTACAGATGTATTACCTTTGAAAAAACTTGAAATCATATTGAAAATATTGTTCTGCTTATTTCAATAATTATAGTGATTGGTGGAACTTAATTATTACTTTGAAATGTCAAGTTGCACAACTCCACTGTTATCCATGTTTGACATCTTGTAAACAAAATACGGCAGCCATTTTGGCAGCTTACATGTACTTATTCTTAGACTTCCCCCAATAATTTGTTAACTAAGGTTTGGTTTCGTGACGATAGAGAATATAAATAATGGTGACATGTGGCATAAACGAGAATTTCTTACAGTTGTCACAAGCAGCAAGTAGATAATACACAATATTTCGCTTTTTCTTAACATTAAAAAGTTTGACAGTTCTATAAATAGACTCAAAGTGAATGAAATCCATTGTTCGGTGGTCATTTGTTATATTGTAGGAAGTTCGTAAAGTTGTGATTGACGTCAACCGATACAACTTTCTGTAAAAAAATATTTGCTATTAAAGTGCTTAAAAATGTCAGTAGATCTTTTAATGTTTGTTAAAAAGCTGTTTGTTTCATGGCCTGGCCTTGACCCACATTCCATTGGAAAATATTGGCATGTATTTAGTTAATACTCCCAGCTTACAGTGCATGCATTTTTTTATTGGCTTTTTGTAGGGAAAAAAGGACTATGCACTAGCAGGCATGCACTTTTTTCACTATTTACCTGTAACACCTGTAAGAATTTAAATAAAATGCAAAAAATGTTAATAAGACAAATAAACAATTACAATAATAGCATAAACCAGTATGGTTTTTAAATGAGTGAAACAAAATCTTTTATCATTTTACACAGAGTCATAAAAATGCTTTTTTATTTTCCCCAAAAATATCAAAATTGGTATTTTTGATTTTTTTTAATGACATTAACATAATAAAGTTTTTGCATTTATATCTTTTTGCATCATAAATTGCAGGGCTGAGCAAATCCCATAGCCCTATGTCTCAGACTAGTAATTTTTGAAGTCGGGCAAGAAAAAATTTTCCAAGTTGCTAGTCCAGGACAAGAGCTTTTTAAAAAAGTCAGGCTAGTCTTTATTTTCATGTTTTGATCCCTATATCTGCCTTTATTTGGCCAATCATGCCCTCTGTGCATCCTGAATACTTAATTCTAGCCCCTCTTTGTGTATACATATACATCCTGTTAATTAAATTAATGATCTGTATTTTACTGACATCAGTGTTGGTTTCCTTTATGAACTGAATAAATGACAGTAATGATTCTTTAATTTATAACTGTTCCATGTGCAATATTAGTGTGAAGCGAAACAATTACACTATAGTCTGAGTCAATTAACCTGTTTGTAAAAAAACAAAACCCACAGCTTAGCTTTCAATTACGGAAACCTTTAAGTTGATAAAAAAGTGCAAGGAACTTAGTCAAGCCATTCCTTGATTTATATTTTCTAAGCTGATCAGCCAATACACCGTCATTGTTTGTGCGTTTCATGCTTAACAGAAGTTTTCAATATAATAGACATTCAAGTTCCTGAACCAGTCCATTTTCAGCAAAGGGGTGTATGCGCAACTAAAGATGTACATGCATATGTTGTCTACTACCGATATTTACATTGTCTAATCAAGCAAAGGAAAAGATTGACAAAAAAAAAATTGCCTTTTACTTGGATTTAACAAGTGGTTTCATTAAAGTTTGATTATGTAGGTCAGAAATGTGAGACAATAACTTGTTTGGAATTTGTATGGTCAAGGCTGTATTCTCAGTTCATTCATTCTTGTGAAAATATGAAAAGCCAGTGAAGTAAATACTATTTAACCAATGCCTAACATTGCAGCAAGTATGTGTACAAATAATACAACATTATATTTGCAATCCTATCATTGGACTGTTGTAATGAAGCTATAAAGTGAATGGTTACATTAACTCATTAACCCCTGAGCCAAATAGCTAGGCAGTCCCCTACAGCATACTTGCAGAGATCACCTAGACCAGTGTTAGTCTTACCAGTTTCTGTATCCCTGAGACATACTCACAGCTCTTGGCTTGCATATTTTTACAGAGCATTTACTTGCAGTAAATTTAATATTTTATTTATATTCGTTTAATTAGGCTGAAATTTGACACAACATTTTTCAATAAAATTATGTACCTAATGGTATAAATTTCATTCTACATGCAGAAATAAAACTCGTGCATAAAGATGAAAATAAATGATGTACTTATCAATTTCTTTCTCTTGCCATAAATAATCCATCTAATCCATTAGGAATACTCACACAATGATTAACACATAAAATTATATTTTATGTACACAGAAATTCCACTTGTCATTTTTTTTGTAAACGTAACGTCCTGTGAATACTGTTCAAAGATGCAAATATTTTCCTTGCTCTTGAATTACCTTTCTTCCTTAGAATTCTCACTGAAAATTTAAAACTTAATAAAACAATAAAATTTGAACTCCTCACATAGCTGTTATCATCAATGGCTTTTTCGATGTCACTATCAATCTCAACCGATACAAATCCTGAAAATTCTCTGTCAGTTTGTCAAGTAAAAGTCTGCTCCAACTGGCTGATTCCCGTCAATTTGTATCATTTTTGTATCTAAATATCTTTACTATTTCTGCCGCTATCGAAATCAATTTTTTTTTGTGCTTTCTGTCATGTTCATTTAGTCTATGTAAACTAAAATTTTTATTGGTTTACAAACATGCATGGGGCCCAGAGTGGCCGAGTGGTCTAAAGCTATGTCCGTTACGGATCACTGCCATCTCACCTGTGTTCGAGTGTGTTAATTCGAGTCTAGGATTCCGCTAAGGTAGATATGTGAGAAAGCTTGCCAGTAGCTTCTCGTGGGTCAGTGGTTCTTTCCAGTGATTTCTTGGTTTCTTCCTCCACCATTAATACTGGCCGCCATGAATAGCCTATCGTGTGCTGAAAAATGGCATTAAGCCCAACAACAACAACAAACCTGCATAATTAGGAAATGGCTTGAAATTAGCCAATGGTTTTCGACAACTTGACTCATCGTGTGGGAAATAAGCCATGCCAAATACTGCCTCTCAAACTTGGTGCACGCGATACAAGTTAGGTAAACTTTGCCTTGCTAACGAGGCACTCGAGGCGGCACTCGGGAGATGAGGGACGAAAAGTGTGACAAGTTATCAGGGCGCCAGGGGTTAGTGAGTTAAGAAGCCATTCTTTCTAACATTAGAAGCATTAGCATGTTGGCAGTGTCAATTTGGTTGAATAAAGGGTTTAGTTTGTTCATTTATATTCTGACTATTGCTACATTGTATTGTGTGTGAACAGTTATGATAAAATTTTATTGGCAACAAAGAAATTACAATAAACTGTAACCTTATAGGTGTGCATTTGCTCTCGTGCACATGGTATTGGGATTTGTTCCTAACAAGTTTAGAAATCTTTTTAAATGCTGCTGTTGTTGTTGTTGTAGGGTTTAACGCCATTTTTCAGCACAAGATAGGCTATACATGGCGGCCAGAATTAATAGTGGAGGGAGAACCCTGGAAAACCCAGGGAAGAACCACCGGCCCACGAGAAGCTACTGGCAGGCTTTCTCACTTACCAATGTTAGCCGAGTCTGGACTCAAAATCATGCAGAGGTGAGATGGCAGTGATCTGTAACGGTCAGCGCTTTTCACCACTTGGTCACTTGGGGCCCCTCTTTTTAAATGTCATTTTATAGTAAACATTTAGACAGTAACAAGAAAAATTAACTTAAATCATTACGATTTATAGTTTCAGTTGTTCTCTTTTTAAGTCATATTGCCAAATGCAATGCATTTAAATGTGATGGTGTTTAAACATGCAACAAATCTGTCTATAATAAAGATACATCTCAAAAAACTTTCTCTCCAGCCAGATTGCCATTGTAATGCGGGAATCATCACACTGTCATTTTCATCAAATAAATGTCATTGATAGTATTGCTTAAAACCAATGTTAAATACAATTCTAATTAGACAATGAAAGTAACACACACACAAGTGTGAGTATGTGTTTATTTATATTTGGGTGGGTTGTGGCATGTATTGCTTTGCTACCAACTTCTCCCTGTTCTGTCACTACTCCCTAAAATTCAAGTCTGGCTTGACACTGAGTAACCTTTGTGAATGGTAACATTATGCAATATAAGGAAATTTAATAACACAAACAAGTAACTATAAATATTTTGTTAATATGAACTTGAAATTTGGAATGTAACATGGATAAATCATGGCTGATAGTACATCTTTGAAAAAAAGATGGACAAGGGTGATGGTCAATAACTTAAATTTGGAATGTTTTTCTTTCTGCACCTGGAAGAGGAAACGACACGCTTTGTTCCCGAAAAACTATATAAGCCGGTGCAGTATATCATGGGTATGGAAATTTTGTCATAGTTGCCCATGGACAAGTAAATTATAAATTTTATTTCTCCATATCAGATATCTACTTGTGCATATTTTTATAGCTAAAAGAATAGTGAAAGACTGGAATGTTAAAATGTTTGCTTTTGTTACTGTGAAATGTAAAACATACTGGATGTTTTATCCTTGACATTTTTCAGTAGGACATCAGGGGTCAAGCTAGATTTAAATTTTAGGGAGAAGTGAATTCTCCTTTTGGTCAGAACAGGGAAAAGTGGGAAAGTGGGAGCTAAACTGGGAGAAGTGAGACCAAAGCAAGAAATGTGAAATATATATAAGTATAGAGCTGCATTATCTTATGTGCTCCATTTGTCAGTATGCTTTTAACAGTTTTAAACAATGCCTTATTTTCAAGTTTAGAAATATATCATGTTTAATATCAACCCATTTTGTACATGTATTAAAATTATTATATTCATACCCATTCTAGTCATATTTGTAGTATTATGTGTTTGGATTGAGATACAGGCAAACTGGCAATATGACTTAAAAGGCACAACAGAAGCTATACATTGTTAATTTTAACTGAAATCAGTAACAAGAGTATAGTCATGTAATTGCAAGTTGGTAAAAATGTCTAAAAAATTAGCACTTAATTATTTTATTTTTTTGTACAAGTTTTGTGTAAAATTGCAGTCACACAAGATTTCTAGCATTCTTTGAAACAATCACTAATTCATGTACTTTGGAATAAATGCACAAGCAACTTCAAAACATACTCTTGGTCCTGATTTCCTTGTTCCCAATAAAACAAAAACTGTAACTATACATAGACAACACACATAAGTTTTAAAGTAAATAAATAACTAAACTGGACACTTTTTCGCTTGAAACTGAAATATCCAAGAACATGTCATGCACCATCCGAGTGCATCTATTTTTAGAAATAGGGTTTTTCTTTTCAAAACTATTCGCTTTCGAAAAATTAAATAAAAAGACTTCTATTTATTGTTGACTTATTTGTCTACCTACTGGCATTAACAATATAAGTGGGTTAAATAGTATTTACTTCACTATTATATATTTCTCTTGTAATTTCACGAAATTAATTACCGTAGGGCAGAAAACAACCTTGACCTTGCAGCATTGTTTCGAATTCCACTACAGATTGTCACATGTTTTTGATCTACATTATTAAATATTTAGGCTAAATCTCCTATGACACAATATTTAAAATTTGTTTTCATTATGTTATATATTTTCCTGAATCTATTTAATAAAAGGGTCCAGTTTAGTTATCTATTTACCTTAGTTCTTCTGTGTGTTGTTTATGAATAGTTACAGTAATGTTTTATTGGGAACAAGGAAATCAGGATGAAGAGTGTTTTGAAGTCCCATGTGCATTTAATCCTATGTACATGAATCAGGGGTTGTTTCAAAAAATGCTACAAAAAATTTTTACTGCAATTTTACATAAAAATTTATACAAAATAAAATTAAATAATTAAGTGGTAGATTTTTAAGCATTTTTACCAACTTGAAATTACAAGACTCTAATCTTGTTACTAATTTCAGTTAAAATAATTACAATGTATAGCTTCTGCTGTGCCTTTTATGTCATGTCTCCAATTTGCCTGTATCTCAGTCCAAACACATTCTACAAGTATGATGAATAGAATGGGTATGAATATAAGAATTTGTATACATGTACTAAATGCGTTGATAATAGACATTTGACATATTTTTAAACTTGAAAATAAGGCATTGTTTAAAACTGTTAATAGCATACTGAGAAATGGAGCACATAAATAAGATATATAAATATATATATATATATATATATATATATATATAGAGAGAGAGAGAGAGAGAGAGAGAGAGAGAGAGAGAGAGAGAGAGAGAGAGAGAGAGAGAGAGAGAGTCTCACTTCTCCCTGTTTAGATCCCACTTCTCCCTGTTCTGACCAAAAGGATAAGTCACTTCTCCTAACAGTTTAAGTCTAGCTTGACCCCTGAAATAGTATTTACTTCATGCTTTTTCATCTTTTCACAAACTTGAATTTCAGAATTTGACATTACAAGTTACAGCACTTTTCAAATTTCAGAACATAAAATTGTTACATTTCTAATCTAATCTATGTGGGTACATTTTCAGACTAAATCTTCTAATATATGAGTCGGGTCAGAAAACAACTTTGACCTTGCAACACTTCTCGAAAATTCCACAGCAAAGCATTGTCTCATAAGTTTCTGACCAATATAATTGCATTTTAAAGTCAAATCTTCAAAAAAATATAATACCTAGGATTTCCTTTGCATGAATTGTATATTTGTCTGTAAGTATTTGCTCAATGATTTACGAAAACAGACAATCTAATAAACTGGTACTTCCCAGACATAGTAATGTCTGCCATATTTTCTTCCTGTTATTGGTACACTTAGACTTTCAAACTAATTTTATGATGAAATAATGACAGTTAAAATATCCATTTCACTGTTTTGCAAAACACAAACTGCTATGTGCATACTATTGCAAAAGTTTTGAAACACAAGTATGTATTTTATCATCCAAGGATTATATGCATAAATCAGGTAGTGATAGGGGGCCTATATAGACTTATAGTTGCCAAATTTGGAAATGGTTAATGGTCAATCAGCTAACAAAACATGCTCCTAAATGTGCAAGAATTTGTTCATCAGTGTAATTAATATCAAAACTAGGTCTGATGGCTTGAGGAATACCTTGAACACAAACTAGAAAAAAACCCACCTAAGGTAAGGGGGCATCTCAAAATGTATTTGTCAATGTTGTTGTTGGGCTTAACACCATTTTTCAACACACAATAAGCTATTCATGGCGGCCAGTATTAATGTTGGAGGAAGAAACAGGGAAATCACTGGAAAGAACCACCGACCCATGAAAAGCTACTGGCAAGCTTTCCCAGATATTCACATTTGCTGAATCCTAGACTCGAAGACACGCAGACAGAGGTGAGATGGCAGTGATCCATATCCACTCTGAGCCACACGGAGCCTCTTATTTGTCAATGTAACAGCGCCCTTGTTTTTGCTTTCCAAACAGAAGGCAAAATTTATCGTTTTTTTGGTGACTTAATTGCCCACTTTGTCTGGTAGCATGATCCCTGGATATTGTATATTAGACTACATTTCTCATCACTATTTTGCACAGCTGAAATATTTCTTTAGGAAAAAGCTGTAAATAGAAATCTTCCTCATGTAACAGTTTCAATGTCCCAACCAGAAAAGATCATTGTGCATATCTTCCTCAGATTTAGATTGTCAGGGTGTCAAGTTTTTCATGAAAGGCGATGTCATGAATTTCAAACCGTTTAAAACTTGCATTGGAATTGTCGAATACATGAATGTTGCCATTTTGTTTCAATTTGACTATTGATTTACCTTTTATAAAGGAATTCCCACATTTGCTGTACAATAGTGCTAATAGAACACTTTCATCATTTTATGTAAAGGACTATTATTATTACCTAAACATTGTTAAAAGACCAGATGTTTGCAATTTCATTTAATGCAAAGCTTTAATATGCATCTCAGTTTTCCCCCATCCCTTGGCTAGAAATGCATGTATGAGCCAGCCAGGACAGTGTATTATTAGCAGCTTGTATGTGTGTCTTTGTGGGTACAAGGCTATTTTTAGCATTGCATATATGCATTAGCAGAAGGTAAAGATTCAACCCTTTCATCACTAAGTAACTTTGTAGGCATAGAGTCCTCAACACTAAGTAACTTTGGAGTTGTAAATCAAATTGACTTGTGGACTTTGAAACAGCATAACTTTGTCAATGTTAAAGATATCTGGCTGGATTAGGTGTCAAAATCAAGGTTAAAAATCAAATTTTATGACTAATTCATTAAAATGTGCATATCTATTACAACTGTTAAAATGCAGGTACAAACAGGTAACAACAGGTAAAATACAATTATTTTATTACCTCTTAGAAAACTTAGAAAGTTCTCAAAACGTGTTCAATTGACCCTAGATGTACTAGTGAATAATCACAGTAACAATATAAGTCTTTCTTTCATGGTGTCCATAATATATAAAATTCTATAAAATGAAGCAAAATGATCTCCAAGGTGAGATCTGTCCACACACCTATATTGCCTTTGCCACGTTTGATCGTCACATTGAATTTCGTTAAACGGACAATTTTTCCAAAAACTTCATCTGAATAGAATATTTGAAAATATTCCGAAGCTTTCCTGGAGATATCTAACACTCGGGTGTGCCCAATTCTGTCAGAAAACTGAAACAAATCTCTGGTTTTCCGGCTTGGTCCAAATAAAACCACGTAGTGTGTACAATTCCTCTGGTTCAAAACCTTCAAAGTTTTCTTTATCGTCATCAATGTCACCCACAAGTTCATTCCATTGTCTCTCCAGACATCTTCTCTCATTTTCATCCAAATTTACCAGGTCAAAATTATTAAAATCCTCCGATAACTTCATCTGAAATTTGTTTAAACTCCACCATTTTGGATACAAATTTCAGCATTCGGAAAACACGTTAAAAAGTTCTTAATTTGTTCGATATTTCTAGTTGTATACAAGCTAAACTCATGAGATCATCCAAATATAATATCTACATTACAAGAAGGAAGTTATTAGAGATATCCCGAAAGTTATTTAGTCGGGTACTAAAATGTTAAAGAAGAACACTGCCCTAGACGACTGAAAACTCTGTCCGTAGTGTTTGCGGACGAACTTCCCTTGGACCGATTTTTCGGTCTTTAGTGATAAAAAGGTTAAAAAGAGTCTGTTTTTGTTTTTTTTTTTCGTATTTTCATAAAAACGAATTACCTCAACAAAAAACCCATGACCTTAACAGCAGTTATTCTAATTAAGCAAAAACATTGTTCCATACATTTCTGATCAAGCTGATTAATTATTAAGGTCAATTTTGATATCACATATTATTTAAGCTCTATTTTCATTGAATTATATATCATCCTTGATTTTTTTGCCCAATTATTAATGAAAGAGATGTCTAATGATGTAGTATTACCATTACTGGTTTACTTATGGTTTGAAACTGATTTTATAAAGAAATTATGATAGTTAAAATCTTCATTTTAACACAAATTAAATAAGAAAATTCTCTTCACCTGTTATATTCTTAAAAATAGATAATATTATATACTGATGTCTAAATTTTGAAAGAAAAGTCAAATGCACCACTCCTTGATAACTTGGGAACCTGCTTATAATGTGGGGTCAGGTTTAAATCACAATTTTTAAACCACAAAATACCCAAAAATTATCCCTATTGGTTGAACTTGAAGAAAATCGCAATCAAATTTGTTAACAGAAACTTGCTATTTCATAAGTGTTACCATCGAAAATAGTAGATAGGACCTGGAAATTTAATCATTATGAAATAACGGCTTTTAATAAGAAGTTTTAATTTGTTAAATTTTCTTTTCCAATGACATTCGTAGTAAACAGCAATTAACTATATTCTTGATCAATGAAATGTCACTTTTACACCACGTGGAGGCATTACTTTAATAAATAAATACCAATTAAATAAAAATTTTTATCAGTTGAAATTTGTGTTCTGGTTCTATCTTTTAGTTCCATTTAGGTGTAATCATCATAAATGCAATGTGTCCTCTTGTAATTAAACGTAGATTGTGTAACAATTATGTTCCCAATAATTTTGCTAAAAACCTAATTTAGTGTCGACTGTGTTTGATATAGGACTAGGGGAAGTAGCTGTTGTATTGTTGCACTAAATAAAAAAATGTCAGAATGCATACAAATCCTACATGATTAAGAACCAATGACACTGGTTGCATGTTTATCAATCAAATACTGTGATAGATTGTATTGTGTACATACCTAATTAAACTACCTTAAAATTAGCTACTCAGTCATGAATGTGATTAAAGATAACAAGGTAGCCAAGCAAAATATTACTTTGTAAAATAAAGAGCTTTGATTTCATTATGGGAAAAATGAGTTTCAGAAAATTATTGAATTCACACATAGAGATATTCTCAAGTATGATAAGAAGTTTCACTTTTTTCTTTTGCAATAAAATCACAGCATGAATATTTTACTATTTGAAAACTACAAAAATTTAGTTTCGACATAGACGATTGTCTGACCAAATGTTATATGTTTTTGATAAAAATGGATCTTATTTGGTAGTGTATCAAAAAGTTAGTGTGGTTTCCTGCATTGTAGACTCCTAGCTTCGTGAAATACTGTTATACAACACTCTGAACCAGACCATCAGCAAAACAAATACCCATGACATGATACACAAAAGTTTTCACATTTCTTGTTTGGTTATTAATACCAGTTGCAATAATGTTATCAATCTTTCAGATGTTAGACCTTTAAAAATAAATGTGATATGTAGATAATATTGAACAATTTTCACCAGAAAAAGCGCTTTTGATGTTTTGTTATATTCGATTATAAAATGAAGAATTAGCAATTAAACAGCTTCATCTCTTGCTCCCCCCCTTCTCCACAGCATTTTTTTTTACAACGCAGCTTGGTAATTCGCATCCTCACTTATAGTGCAGTCTGTGTTTTTGGACCCAGATGTGCACAAGTTATTGAGGGAGAGATGCAGTAAGTAAACTGGTCCTAAATTTGGGAATTGAGCAGTGATATTTTGCTCTGGAAAGGGTTAATGGTCATTTAGGTAATAAAATGGTCATATAAACCAGCAAGAGTTTGTTGATGTAATGGTATCAACATCACCTATATTTCACCTAGGACACAACACTCAGAAATTCCTGGCCACAGCTAGGGAACATCTCAAAAGTTATAAACTACTGTAGTTGTATGTCTAAAAACAATAGGGCAAAGTTGTTTTCACTTGATTGCTCTGAGACTTCACCTGGCACTATACCCCCTGCAATTTACAGTAAGTATATTTGCTACCTGTTTCAAGATTTCCTTATTTTGTCACATATCACATGACTTGACAGTTCACCGGTAACATCCTTATGGATTTTCTTAACAAATATCCTTATCAACTGTTAATGTCTGATCACTTCCATGATGGTTTTCCACAACAGTGTGTGGTGTGCGAACTGAATGTAGTGTGCAACTTTTTTGGGTTTCAGTAAAATAGAACCCAAAATTGTACTCACATAACAGTGAATGTGTAGATACACAGATGGCTTGGCTGTAAATTTGTCATATGTTGAATATATAAAAAGTATTTAAGTTTACTTTATTTAAACACAATATAAAAAGACCTCACAATGAACATCTTACTATTTAATTTAATCAAAAATACTATGTCATGGCACTTTGTTGATGATCACATAATTGGTTGGAAAGACACAACATATAATGATAAAAGAAAATATTTAACATTATTTGTCCAACTAGCAGTTTTTTGAGGTTATAAATTAGAATGCACAAGTTTTTATCAAACAGCCACAGTTTTATGTACTTGCAACGATTAGAAAACTATTGTAATCTATTTTTATGTAAAAGAGTAATGTCCTATTTATATCTGTATGGATTGTAATGTTTTTGAAATGACATGCAATTAATAATTAAAAATTCATGATATATGTCAACACTTATTATCACAGTAGCACACAAAACTTTTATAGTAAGTAATATTTTTTGAGCAATTTAAGTGTCAAATGCTTTTCACAAAGTCTTGTCAATAAATAAATAAATAAATAATCTGACAAATGACTGAAAAAACTGCCAAATGCTAATTTCAATTGACCTAAGACTATTGAATTTCCTTAGGAAACACCTAGATTTTGAACTCTAATCTTGGAGTAGGAGTGAGAGAGATTAATCTTGGAGCCATGAAATGAAAATTTTCCTACGTTATTGTTCATTTCGCCAATAAATTTAATAAAGTTAAATTGCAGACAATTAACAAGCTTCTGCTGTTAATTGCTTGGTTATAATTAAGGCTGTTAAATAAGATGTGCAGGTCAGATAACTTAGTGTAAAATAAATGAGACCATTCCTAAGCCAAAATTGACATATTCATTTAATGCCAAGTATTGTAAATATTTTCTAAGTGTTGACAATGGATACTGTTTTGATTTCTGTACATATCTGCAGACTTCAAGTCTCTTATGGCCAGATCATTCAATTTTCTTAGTGGGGTGAGGGGGAAGGTATTAGAATTCATTATAAAAGCTTTTAAGCAATTGTCTCTGATTTGTGGGTAAAAGAACTTACTCTGTATTTCATTTTGCTTGAAATTTTTATCTTTTAATGAAAGAGAAATATTTTGTTTGGAAAGTAAATCTCTCCCTGCACACACACACACACACACACCAGAAATGAAATGGCCTTTAATTTCCTGCACAAATGTATTAGTCCCAATTGAATATGAATCTAGCTGTCTCTAAGTTGTGTCTATTTAACCTGATGATCATATGCAGTTATTGAAAGTGTGTGCTCCCATTACTCGTTAAGGAATGAGTATGAGATTTGCAGGTAACTGTTTTCTGTTTCCTTTTTTTTTGTTTATTATTATTTGGAATTCAACTTTCCATATCCCAAAGGAATGCTTTTCCATTATAACAGTAGCATAACTTGATTACTTTGAGATCTACATATCAACAAGATCTTGATTTTAATGAGTTTTAGGTGTCCCATTTACTTTTATCTGTTTTCTCCTTCCAGATGTCCTTTTCTCCACAGAACAGCAGGGGATACTGAGCGACGCTATCATTTACGATACTACAAGACTGGAACATGTGTGTATGAAACAGATACTAAAGGACACTGTGTGAAAAATGGACCCCATTGTGCATTTGCACATGGTGCACTGGACTTGCGACCCCCTGTCTATGATATACGTGAGTTACAGGCAGTTGAGACATCAGACAAGTCCTCAAGTAGCCCAGGTACACCAAATGGCAGTAGCATAGAGAGAGAAAGAATGCTAACTGAGGATCCGAGATGGAATGGTAAGTTAAGAACATGTAGAGCAAAACGTGTTTATAAAGGACGCTGAAGGAACCACAGTATTTTGTCCTTGTGTACATGTGTTCTTTAAAGTGTTGAATATGTGGGGTTGAATAGAGAAATAATAATTCATAAACATTGACCTTTGTGAGCATGTTCCACTAGGACAGGTTTATTCTAAATACATTAAACATCAAAAGAAAATTTAGAGGTCATTATAATTTGTCAAGAAAATTGAATATCAGGAGCTGTGTTGTGAATTTAAGTAAATGTATGCCAGGTTAATTTTTGTTTGTTTGGTGTTTTACATATCTAGTATTATGTGTTGAGCAAAAGTGGGCATATTTAATTTAATTGCTATTCTCAGGATTCAAGTCTTCTTCCCAGAACTCCAAGGATCTACGAGAACACTAGGTCGAGGCTACAGTTTAGGGTATTGCAAATCATCACTTACTCTGAAAATATTTACTAAGGAGAAGATCTCGGATCTGTTGCTAAAGACCATGCTGTTTGAGAGAAAACTTGTCTTTATTTTCAAATGCACATTCATTGTTTAAAACCAGAATTAAAAGACCATGTATCTTCAGGCAGTTCCCATGGCTGATTTCATAAAGCCATTTTCACTCTTCAAGTGGTTGCTGGGAACTCATAATAAGTTGAAAAGGTGAATTTTAGGGTCTAAACTATACTCAAATAAATGACTTATCCCACTTTCCAGAATAAAGTAATTTAATAGAGTTGAAATTTTGAATATTTAAAAAAAAATATTTGCCCTTTCTAAATGTGCATGATATTGTGTGAGTAATAAAATTGGTGTTGAAAGGAAGATCAAGGTTTTCATTGCAGATTTAAAATATTTTATAACCTGTTTATAACAGCTGTTGTACTGCTTCCCTACTGTAAGGTGTTTATCAGCTACTGAGACTGGTTTCTTGGCAATTTCATGGCTTGGTATATAAGTTGTATCAAAGTTTAGCCTTTCATGTTACAAATTTGTTTTAAAATGCAGATTATGTCTTGTCCCTTTTACTACTACAGCAGTTGTACAGCTTCCCTACTGTTGAGTGTTACCATATCAGAAATATCAGCGGCTGAGACTGGTTGCTCAGATGAATACTAGAGTACTATTAGGCTGACTACATAAGCTGATTTTAAAAGCATGATTACATTTTTGTTATTTTGTTATTTATTGCTCTGTAAAGATAGAATCTATATTGTGAAATTAGCATTTTTTCAAAATGTGAAGTGATATTTCTCAAATGTGTCACAAACTGCAAGTGTTATCGTGTTCTAAATTATGTCATTTTAAATTTTTAGACCCATTAAATTCATGTTGGTAATGGTTAAACCTTGTGAATTTTTTTCTTCCATTTTACTTCTACCGCAATAAAAAATCTACACATCGTTCGATTGACATTGTGTTTTCGAAATGTGTCGATCTTTTGTATTTGAAAAAAAAAAACGTCTACTTTGGATCAAACAATAAATTTAGAATGTATACCATTCACCACAAAAATAAGTGAGGTAATACACGTGTGAAGAACATGTGCTAAGCAAACGGAAACCAGGAGGAATAATGTTTAGATGATTTCCTCAATATACTGTTAAGTTATCCTGAAATTAATGTTACTCTGTGAGGAAAAACTAAACAAAGTACACCGATATGAAAAGATATTTATCCACTGTTAATCTTAGCGCGATTATTAATTAAGTATTCAACATGCCAAGCCACCCCACCCCCTTTTCCCTGTGTGTCGATCCCATTGTTATATTTGTTGTTTGTTATAGGTCCCTCGATAACTCGCGACCTCGCTTATATCGCGGTCAATGTTTTTGGACCCCAATATCCGCGAGTTATCGAGGGAGTGGTGTATATTTATTTTTGTATGACTTGCCTTTAACTTCCACCATATAGCCACATATATGCTAATGTGAAATTAAACCTAATGCATGCATACATTCTTCAAAACTTTAGTATAGCTTCATTATAGACACTGACAGAGATAATTTTATCGCTGTAGGGCTTAAGAAAATATTTTTGCAGGCAGTCATCCTGAGACCAAATAACTACTATTTCTAGGATTGTATCTTATATATTACATTGGCACACCAAAGTAAATATGCCAGCATACATTTATGTAAGTATGTAAACTTACTTTCCACAAAACAGATTTCAGTAACTTGCATCTGAAAGAATTCCAACAGTTCCAATTTCCAGCAAAGTACTTTCTGAACAATCCCATTTGGTCAAACCTCCATTCTAGAGAGATATGCATAGGCACAATGAAAAAAAAGATTGCGGAGTTGTCAAAAGATTTGGAACATTAATGGGTCATTACCTCAAATTGATTTTGACCAATCAGCTGCTCTCTCAACATAATGTGCTTTATAAATAAATCAACTGACACATCTTAAATAATCATTTCAATTTTTCTTGTGAAAAGTAATTACATGCTAATAGAAATGTCAACTGGCATCTTTCCTTTTATATGACAATATGTTATCAAAAGAGCTACAGTCTTGAAGATACTGACTTGTAGCAACTAGAATATTGCTTGACCCCATATTTTAAAAACAGAATTTTGACATTCTCTTAACTTGTTAGTTATTAGAGGTCTGATCGTAAAATATGTATGGTAGCATATCGGAAGGGAATCTCTTTCCACCTCAAGCTGATGAAACTGATCCCTAAATTACTGAAAGGTGTCACTGTAAATGCAAATACCATTTAGAAATTGATGGCCATGTGTGAAACTGCAACATAATGTAGTTATAATACTTAACTGTTTTAGCTTACATCTGGTACCTGTGTTAAAAAAATGAAATTGTTTTCTTTGCAACATGTTCTAGGCCTAGCATGGACAATTTTCTCTAGGTCAAGGGTTTTAAAGGTTTTGCGATGTAAATTAATGTGAAACCAGATCATAGGCTGAATCCAGTCTGTATGTTGCCAGCCCATTTTAGACTTGACAAGAAGGCAGATACAGTTAAGTCAGTTATTTTCAAGCTGAATTTTGAGTCCTATGCCTATCAGAGGATATATGAGGACAGTCATATGCCTATAATCAAGGATATTATTTTTGCAGACTTCTGACCACTTTCAAGTCATGACAATGTACTTGTCAATGCAAATAAAAACAAATGGCAGATGAGCTTCACAAAATATATATTTCAGATTAGTTTGAAAAATTGACCAGGCTTGTTACCAATCTGGATACATATACCACATTCTAAATTTGATTTGTATCAGATATGGAATATATGCTTCCTAAATTTTCTGTATATCTGATGTTTTAATTTAAAAAAACTACATACTATGTCACCCTTTTTTAACGGTTTTGCGTTCCACAGTGATGAAAGAGTTAAAGAGAAAACTGTTCAAGTCTGAGTTTTCAGGCCTCAAACCCAATGTGTTTGCTATTGCACTGGTTTATATTTAGTTTAGGTTGGTTCGACTATGTATATATATGTATGTGTGTGTGCGCGCATGCATGCGTATGTGCATGCGTGCATGCGTGTGTGTGTGTGTGTGTGTGTGTGTGTGTGTGTGTGTGTGTGTGTGTGTGTGTGTGTGTGTGTGTGTGTACCAGGTACATCAAGTCTGACTGGAAACACTGTTTTTTAAGAGGTGTTCATCTCAAAAGTTTTGTTTGACGTTACTATTATAGATAGTATATGTTCTTGTTGCATATCTGAGAATTGGTTTCATTGGACAATAATATTTAAAAAATGACATCTTTATTTCTTGTGTTTTATATGTTTTATAAATGGTTATGAATTTATAAGTAAAGGAATGCAATTTAGTTTCCTATTAGTCTCAAATAAGTTTGATAGAGGACTGCTCAAACTGAAATCAATTTCTTGATTCTCTTAGTAATATTTCAGATTGGCTTCATACTCTTGTACCTGATGCTGAAATACACTAGTATATTCCTATCAGGATAATTACATTTATATCAATGTTTTTTTTTTTTTTAAATTTGCGACCAACTTTAGTTACATTTTTGCAAATTTTAATGGACAATAGATGATGCTAAGGTATTAAAACAATCTGAGCTATTTTGCTTCACATGATGTCTGTTCCGCCATGTACCTATAACTAACTTCATTTCTTCACAATGACTTAAGTTGTATGCCATCAACAGTTACAGTACCAAACTTTGTACATTTATATGGTTTGCTCATGGTGTAAGGAAGAATCTTGTAGATTTTGATGTCCAGAGGTCAAAGTCAGTGTCACTGAACGAAGAAGAGATTTAGCACAATAGCATTGGTTCTTTATTAACAGTTATAAAACTTGTGGATGACATAATCTGGGCATAAGGCCACTATTAAATATAAAAGAAAAAGTGGTTTCCACAGAATAATATAGTTCCAAATCATGCACTTGGACCAAATTTTGTGGATGACTTGAACCTGCGCTAAGGAAGAAGCCTCATAAGGGGGGGGCAAAGGTCAAGGTCACTGAAATGAAAGCAAGAAAATACTGGTTTCTGCACAAAACTTTCATTTATAAACCTTGTTACATGGAAGCTTTTATATGATTTGCACATTTGGTAAGAAAGAAGCTTTTTGACTTTGCCTGAAAGAAGAAACAAATTTTCACAATAGCTTTAGTATCAGAGTGATTTCGCTTACAGAATTAAAGAAATCTAATAATTTTGGGGTGAAAAGGTCATGGTCATTGGTGAACAAAGGAGAAAGGGTTTTGCACAATAAGTTTTGTTCTAGAACAAGTTTAACCAAATTTGGTTCATGACTGACATTTAATGTTAAAAAATCATATAGATCTTGGGAACTAAGGGTCAGTGGTCATGTCAAGTTTTGTAAGGAAATAATGGTTTTTCCACGGTAATTTTAAATCAAGACCTCTTTTTTGACCAGAGCTGAAAGTCATTTAGACTTATTGGTTAATCTCCAGTTATCCTTACCTAATTAGTTTCTACCTTATTTTAAAAACTGAGCAAGTCTATAATGTAGTTTATGGTACTACATGTATTGTCATTGTATATTTAAAATCAGTTAAATTAACTGACTACTGCATTTCAGAAATGTTGAGACAAAATAATCTATTCTTTGGGAATATAGGTCAAAGAAAGGGAATCCACTTAACTATTCAGAACCAAATTCTGAAATTCATAGAGAAGTTGGACAGTTAGAAGATGTTAAGAAAAGTATTGTTCTTGTTGAATTTACTTTGTAAGAGACACAGAGCAGTGTATCAGACATGAACTGTACCAAGATAACCATTTTAAAGTCACAAAATATCTTGTGTAAATAGTAGTTAGTAAAGTCTGGCATGAATGCTTGAAAGTTATTGGCAAATAACTAAAAACTATAATTATCTATTTACATATTAATTCTGAACATGTTGGTCATATCAGACAGTGACACCTTGTTCATATCAAAATGAGGTAACAGTTTGTTCATATCATAATGGGGTAACAGCTTGTTCATATCATAATTAGGTAATAGCTTGTTCATATCATAATGGGGTAACACCTTGTTCATGTCATAATGGGTTAACTGCTTGTTCATATAATGGGGTAACACCTTGTTCATATCATAATGGGGTAACACCTTGTTCATATCATAATGGGGTAACACCTTGTTCATATCATAATTAGGTAACACCTTGTTCATATCATAATGGAGTAACAGCTTGTTCATATCATAATTAGGTGACAGCTTGTTCATATTATAATGGGGTAACACCTTGTTCATATCATAATTAGGTACCACCTTGTTCATATCATAATGGATTAACAGCTTGTTCATATCATAATTAGGTAACACCTTGTTAATATCATAATGAGCTAACAGCTTTTTTCATATCATAATGAGGTAACAGCTTGTTCATATCATAATGAGCTAACAGCTTTTTTCATATCATAATGAGGTAACAGCTTCTTCATATCATTCATATCATAATGAGGTAACAGCTTGTTCATATCATAATAAGGTAACAGCTTGTTCATATCATAATTAGGTAATAGCTTGTTCATATCAGAATGAAATAACAGCTTGTTTATACCCCAGTGACATAATAAGTGTAATATTAGTAAATAAAATAGTGGCCATATTTAAGGATAGCTATTCATGAAATGCTGAGGCATTGCAAAATAGATGGTTTGGTGTGTTTTTTTCCTTTACTGACCTGGTAGAATATCTATCTGCAGATAGGGGTAATTAGACTGGCATTTTTGCAAACAATGTACATCATTTTCCATTTTAAAAAAAGCTGAATATGTATTTAAAATTAATCAGATTTGTGCAGTTACTATATGAAGATGTTAGATTCTTTTAAAATATACAAAAGAGCAGTTTCGGTAAGTTAACTTTTTCATTGTGATAGTTTTGAGATAACACCAGTTTTCCGCAACATAAAGCTTGTTACATCAGGCTGTAAATTAAAATTGTCAAACAATCTTGTATACTTTTTGTTGAGTTCTCATGTTCACTTTAGAAGAGCCATTATTGTCTTAATAAAATTCCATACAAATCTTTCTTTATCATTACTTATGAAGAAATATAAGTTTTGACAACCTCATTTTACAACTAGTATGTCCAAGAGCTTTTAACTCCTCACATTTCTATTATAAATGTGATTTCATATTGATGATATAATTCAATGATCATGTAACTTCAAGCTGCACCAGAAGTGCAGATCTTACAAATTTTGTGTGGCAGAAGTGGGCTCTGATTAGCAGTTGCCTCCCTTAAATTCATTTCTTGTACTGAGTCAGATTACATGCAAGTGGACTGCAAAACAGAGTTTTGTTAAAGACCCTTCATTATGTAGGCAGTTTACACCTGTCCTCAGTTTTAAAGTCACAATTTGGAAGAGTGAGTTTGCATTATAACTAACATTTTTTTAATTTTTATTTCATTTTATGTACAGATACCAACTATGTGCTTGCAAACTACAAAACAGAACAGTGTAAGAGACCTCCTCGATTGTGTAGGCAAGGGTATGCCTGCCCTCAGTTCCACAACTCCCGAGATAGAAGAAGAAGCCCAAAATTGAATAAGTATAGGTAAGAACCTGCTTATAATGCTCAAACGTTTAAACAAGTAAAACCTCATTAAATAGGAGGTAATGATGGCTGGGGTGATGTGAAAGAAAAGTTCTCAAAGTGGTATTTTATAATAACATTATGTAATTCTCATTATCGTCTTGTAACTTGTTTAGAGAACCTTAATAAGTTGTTCACCATTGCTTGCCATCTTTTTTTTTAGAGTTGTCAGAGTTGATGTATATTGAAAAATATTGCAAGTTGTTATTATACAGCTTTCAATTTGTTTTCATTGCAGTTCAGTTGTTTCCCATTTGATTAAGCTGTTTCCTTCCAAGACTGAGTTGCTGGTAATAATTTGGTTCAAGCTTCAGTTAAAATAGTTATTCTGTATATTTTACATTTTGCAGAAGATACAAAACATATTTGGCATAGGCATTCAATAATAATGATGACATAAAAACTTTAATAACATATCAGATTGTTCATAGAAAGCATTTCTGTTATAAATCTCAATGAAAGATGACCTATGGATAAATGGTCTTTGGAGGAGGGGGACAATTGAATCTGTAAATTCTGATGAAGAAGAGGACCAGAAGTGAAACCAAATTGAGAATAAATAAAAAATTCTCAGTGTTATATTTCTCTCTGCCAATTTCAGATCTACACCTTGTCCAAATGTGAAGCATGGTGATGACTGGGGAGATCCAACACAGTGTGAGAATGGAGATAACTGTACCTATTGTCACACTCGGACAGAACAGCAGTTTCATCCAGAGGTACTTGAGCACCATAGCTGTAGTGTGTTACACTGTAGAGATTTGAATGTCAAGGAAGATGGGAATAGTTTGCAATCTGATCAACACTCAGATGTTCCAAATCTGCTGTACCATGCTAGACCAAGATCTCGTACATTCCATATCCAGCTGCATCTTATAGAATTCTTTTTTAATGAAAAAATCTGATTTTTAAATTTGTCAGAGTTAACTCTCAATCCAGGAAAATTGTTTTTTCACCTTCATGGTTATACCTAAAATATAAAAGATTTAAATGGGTTTTCAATAGGGAGCATGGCGATAGTCTCGCTTATGAGTCAAGCAACTTAAAATTCCTTTAACACCCTTTTCAGCCTTACAGACAAGGTTTGCTGGGTGGAGTTTGTAGATATATCAAAAGCAATGTCTGGCCATTGGCAAGGTGGTTTTCTGCAACATTACTTAGTTTGCAGTGTTTTTATTCTTTAACCTTTTGTTTCTTACCAGTCGGCAATTGTTTAAAGCAGAAGTCTGTTGATTTTTTGGGGTTGATGGGTACAACCTCAACATCATTGGAGTTGAAAATGCTTTTTTTTTGTTTTAATGCAGATACAGTTCCAAGTTCATTTTTTTTAGGCCAAGAGGTGAATGGTTAAGGTGATTGGAACTGAGAATGTAATGTTTTTATAGGTTTCTGCTGGATTGGTCAAGAATTCTGGATACGGTTTAATCAGCTTCATTTTTAGTCCATGCTTGGGCAGAAGCACAATCTTACTGATCCTCAAACCCAGAGATCAAAGGTCAAGGTCACTGGAACTTAAATTGTTTTTTTGGGTTCCACATTACAAGTCTGCTTTCCTTAAGTTTCCTGTACCCAATGTTTATCAACTTCATATTTGCATTATGCTTGAGAAAGAGCAGTTGCCCCATTGAGTAACTGATCACCAGATTATAGTTCAAGGTCACTGAATGTGAAATTGAAAAATGATGTTAATTTAAACTTGTTTTGTTAATATTTGCATTTAAAATACCAGATAGATACAGTTGATCAGGGAAGCCATTTTTCTAATGGTTATTTATTATTTCACCTGCATTGAACTTTGAAAGCACAATTCTAACTATGTTAGGCCACTCTCCATTCAGAATCACAATTTTGGCTCTTGTGCATTCTTCCATTTTTGTATTGCATTGGTTGGTTAAAACTTTCTTTAAAGTTTGCTCAAACATGTTACCAGATAAAATGTCAGACATTGAAATGGCAAGGAGTTTAAAAATCTAATTTTAATCAAATCATTTGTTATTAAAAGTAATTAATTCAAATTGGCTTATTAGCAAAACTTTAAAAAAAAACTTTTTCTAAAGTGAAATCGATTTTGTTAACCTCGTCTGTCAACAATTATAAATTAAACCGTCACAATTACTGTTTGAAAAGCATCATGGATCCAGTATTTTTAGTTGCTAACACAATCCAGCAAATTTCAGGTAATGAAATACCAAATTTTCAGCAGTTCCTAAACGTGTAAACGAAAGATTGGTTTCAAAATTATTGTAAGGATACCTTGAGGTATTTGAAGCAATCTTAATACCAATCTATGAACTGAATATTTAAATAAATTCTCCTAAGAACAAAGCTAAAGTTTGTTGTACCATCTGATGAAACAGGAGGAACAGCGCTTATGAAAATTTAACAAAATTTGACAGTTCTTGAAGGTGTATAAAATTTTGTTAAAATGATACAAATCTGCCATCAAATATAAACTGGATTACTAAAACTATAAAAACGTTTAAACAACTGAAGAGAAATTAACTAAAGTCAACAAAAAAAAACCGTACTGGCAGAAAAGTCTTTCAAGTTTTTGCAGATATTGATGATTCACTATAAAATGTGGCCAGTTATTAAACTAAAGCAACACTTTAATTGACTTGTGATGAAAAACTACTAGTCAGAATTTGACAAAAATCATTTTGGTATGAAGGACTACAAATGATGCTGATTTGTTTTTAAATATGGCCATCGTTACTAAGAATAGAAAATCTTTTGAATGTCTTTTTGATGGACAGAATTTGACCGGATTTGACAAAGTATTTTGACATGTAGGGCTTTTGATTTTTTTTATGATGATTCCAATTCACTATCAGATTTGATGAAAGTATTTTGACATGGAGTGCTTTTGATTTTTTTTACAATGATGCCAATTCACTAACAGATAAGGCTGCTGCTACATTTAATAGAAAAACCATAAAAGAGATTTGATCCGATCCAACAGAAAGCATCCAAACTCGAAGGTTTTTAATGTTTATATAAATTTTGTCAATCTTCGATCAGACATGGTGGTTGTTAATAAAATTTATGTGTATTCGCATGTCTTTATCTTGGGTAAATGGCTTGCAGATATGATGGTTAAAACAAAAATCTAAAGAAAGCTTAAAACATTGTTTTATAACATATATGTTTAATAGCATTGGAAGAGTTTTCTGATGAAAAAAGAACATCCAACTGAACTGGTTTTTTGGCCAATTTATCTTGCATTTTTGATTATTGAGCAATGTCAGCCAGGTAAGTGATCTCTGGCCCACTGTGACCACTTGTTGACCTTTAATCTTTTATTTCATATCCTTTTAAAGAATCTTGACTTCTTTACCTTTCATCATTTACATTATAGGACGAAAGGTGTACATTTATTCAAAGGGTTTTATCTTCCTAAAGTTTTCTGAAATATGAGTTCACTTAACCATAAGGGTAGGTGAACTTACTGATATAGTACTGCCCTACATCCATCATGCATCATACATTATTCAACAATTGCTTATTAGCATTCTGGGGCCCATATTTCTGATCATGTTTCTTTCAAACTTGGGATTTGGATTTATATCATCAAAATCTCAGAAAAGTTCAGTAATGCATGAGATCCACACATATTAATGAGGAGATTGTATATCTGATTAGCTGATCTAGTTAAATGTTGTAAATAGGTTGATACTATCAAAATGTAGCATGACATTTAATGAGTTAGACTTGTACTTCCAATTGGCAGATTTTTAACCATTCTGGAGACAATATTTTGGATATGATTTTGATCCAACCCAGGAAATATCACGATCTTGGTTGAGTATGATTTTTAGTGAAATTCATGCATATTAATGATGCAACCTTGCATCTGATTGACCAAGTTTGATTGCATCCAGGCAACAATATTTCTAATAAGATTTTGATCAAACTTACTTAGTAATCTTATATTTTCAAGATATTTGATGAGTTTAATGAATGACTTGTATTTAAGACAAGAAAGATATAGATCAGTTTGGTGGTCAATAGGTCAAAGGTCAAGGTCTGTGAGATTGAAAAAAGACAATAGCATGACATGACAAACATACAATATACAGCCTACATTATTGAATTTACCTCAATTTACCTCAATTTTTGAGACTGTGTCCTGAATTTCAGTTGGATTTTGCTCCACCTTGGCTAAGAGACTTTTACTTATAAACTTAGTGAATGGGTGTATATTAAAATTATGCATTTACTTTTAGAAAGAATATCTTTTCAGGATATAGTCCAATAAATAAACTGATATCAAGGATTGTGAGCTTGTTTACATTGGTTGTGTTCTTTCAATACTGCATGAACCTGATGAATGAAATGGTCAGTTCTAAAGTTATATAAGCCAGTTGAGCAATACAAGTTCACTTGGGTTTCTTGTTTATTTTCACATTTGTAAAACTTCACTTATACTAGATACTGAACGAAATGAACCAGTGGGTAGTGGTCACTAGTAGTATATAAACAAAGTACAGGTCCATAGGTTACTTTTGGTTGGAGTGTTTACATAAGTGATGGCTCAGTGCAATGTCATCTTAAGATGCTGTACTTTAAAAATGGATTATGATGTGAAAAAAAGCCCCAAAAGAAAATTTTGTAAATGCATATTGAGTGGTTGACTAACTTGACTTTCACACCTTCCCAGCAAACCGAAGCCAGCTGCCTCTGTGTGAACTTGGAAAAAGCATTTACTTCTAAGTTTCTTGGCTTGATGTAGCCAGTATTTGTGAAAAGTGCAGTTAAAACAAGAAAAATAAAAATACTTATTTGTAATTGTGATTATATATCTGTAAAAGTAAATCCTTTGGAGTTTATTTGTTGTTTTCTTCTGGGACACGATTAGTATGTGTCAGACATATGAAAAAAGAATACTAAGGGCCAAAATTTAAATATTTTGTGAAAATTATAGTAACATGTATTTTGAAATTTTAATATGTGTCTATTTATTTTTTAAATATTGTTTCAGATCTACAAATCAACAAAATGCAATGATATGGTGCAGACCAATTACTGCCCAAGAGGTGCATTTTGTGCATTTGCACATGTAGAACGTAAGTTAATTAAATAATAGTTCCTGCATGCTTTGCACATTTGTATATCGAAAACCCATTTATGAATGCTAAAGACATGTGCCTTCTTTTAACGCATCACACATGATGCCAATTGTAGGAAGTTCAAATGTTTAATAGAGTTGTAGTGACAAAATGAGACAAACTCGCACACCAGTTTCAATAAACTGAATATTTAGTGTCTGGTATCCAAAACAACAAATAATTGTTTAATCTACTTATCAAACTGATTTAACAATGATGGTCCATTAGACAGACAAATGAGCATTAAACTGAAATTCATATTCATTTTTTCATATTTTAAGATGTCTAAAAGATGAAAAACATTATGGAATAATGAAAAGATGAACTACAGCAAATACTAAATTCACTTCTCACTGCAAGCTGCACAGACCCAGATCTTTTGTTGCATAACATGCCAGCAAATCAGGGTCTGCAGTTTGATAGGAGTAATCATTGTCTGTGTTGTTTGCAGTTTGCTTTGGCTTATAAGAATGTATATACAGATAAGTGAACCATAAATTTGGTAATGTCCATCCACCAAATTGCATAAGGCTGTTCAGCAGACATTGATGGAAAGCCTTGGATCACACTTAACTGTGTACATGCCTTATAAAGCAACTAATCCAGAATAATGGATCAGATTCTTAACTTAACTTAACCATAAATTTGGTAATGTCCATCCACCAAATTGCATTAGGCTGTTAAGCAGACATTGATGGAAAGCCTTGGATCACACTTAACTGTGTACATGCCTTAAAAAGCAACTAATCCAGAATAATGGATCAGATTCTTAACTTAACTTAACCATAAATTTGGTAATGTCCATCCACCAAATTGCATTAGGCTGTTAAGCAGACATTGATGGAAAGCCTTGGATCACACTTAACTGTGTACATGCCTTAATAAGCAACTAATCCAGAATAATGGATCAGATTCTTAACTTTTACGCACTAACAAACTAACGAACTACCGTGTAATTCTTGCCAATCATGTTATCAATTTCATGCACTAGTGTTAGAGAGAGGACAGATGAGCTTGAAATATAAGTGTGGACAGTCAAAATTTAAGCAGCATATAGGAACACATCATGCTTTGCAAATAAAAATTGGACTCTTACAATTGACAAGGCATTTGAAGCATACTTTAGGCATATGTATGTATCTGGTGAATGAAATTTTGTACATGCAACAACTGAAATTCAGATGGACTTCAGGAATTATTTTGGAATACACATATCATTCTTTTGTTGTCCAAAGATACTTGAGAACAGCATCCATTGCATATCATATTTTTATATAATATATATTTATTTTATTTGGACAGTGCTACACAATGATTTTATCATACAGGAAAAAAATTACAAAGATAGAGATATGAATATTTGTGTAATAAAATTTTTTGAGTCATGTCTAAGTCACTTTTCTAATTTTACATTGAAATTTAAGTTACTGAGACTAGAAATTTTCATTGTACACATCTCATTGTATGTAAATCTAAAGCCCCTTTCTTCCCTCATCAAACCATATATGTAATAAACACCATATTATACTGTGTCATTTGTTTAGTATTATTTGATAGGAGTTGGAGTGGAAATAGTAAATCATTAAACTTTACATTTTAATCAATTATTACAATAAGACAAGCTAGAGTAATTCATTTTTTTTATGTAAATGTGCTACAGAACTTTTGTCATCATTTGTACAACATTCACATTTTTACAATTAGAAACATCCCGTGTTTGTTAGAATATAGGAAAACATGGCAAAGATAAATACACAACACAAGATTGCATGCATAGACATAAAAACAGAGAAAATGATATGTTTGCATAGTCAAAGTGCAAATTCTTGTTTGATAATAATTTTTGCAAAGCAAAAGTTTGCATTTTATTATTCAGGCATGTAACTGATACTGCTTATCTAACCAATGATTATTAAACTTGCACAAGGAATCACTAAAACCCCAGCTCTTCAAAGAATCACTAAAACCCTAGCTCTTCAAAAAATCACCAAAACCCCAGCTTGCACAGGAATACTAAAACCCCAGCTCTCACAAATCACTTGGATCTGTAAAACATGCCATCATTTGCTATCATAAATAAAACAAGTGGAATTATGTTGGATGTACATGTTTTTAATAAAACGGGTAATGACATGTCCTTTCATGGTTGATGGGCCTGTGTTTTTTCTACATACCAAGAACCAGCACTTGAAAAAGAACAGTGTATGCCAGAAGTGAAAATGGCTATGCCTTCATCAATACATGATGTAAATAATGGTACTGATTGCCAATTTGCTTTTTTTGGTTCCTAAAATTTGCACACATTTAATAAGAACATGTTTTATGTACCAGAAATTCATGGATAACAAAATGTATAATGTTATCCCTTGATGATACAAAAAATAATAAAGGATTTAATAAATAACAACAACATAAGTACATTGTCTTGTAGACTTTTGCCTATGTGCAGGTGAGCTTCACTGTCCTTTGTGACAATTTTAGTCCTTGTTAATTAAGATGGTGTAGCTCAGAAATTGGTTTTAGGTTTGTTTTATCCCAGTGAAAAGGCATCACATTTTTAAAAGCTTTGAGAAAAGTTGCAGATAAACTTATTGCATATATTACAGAGGAAATGTGCACACAGAGAGAGTTGATGACCACAGCAAGTGATAATTCTTTAGCAGCGATATTGTCTACAGTCCTTCCTGCATCTTCTACTGTAGTATCTACATCAGTGCCACAAGCAGCAGAATCACATGTAAGTTATACGATCTTTAAGTAAGAAACAAATTTGATGGCAAGTGAAAGAAATGAACGTTGATGGGTGAAGAACACGTACAAGCAAACCATGGCTTTGACTATAAATATTTAACACAAAGTTTCTGTATGTTAACAGATACGATCATCTGTGATTTGCTTTAAATGTCATCAGCATTGATTTCCTCAGATTTGTAAAATAACATATATTTCAGTAGGCATGATCAGAGATGGTGCATTTTATTGCCAATTTCACAAATCACAAACTTGAGTGAGTGAAATCTAGTTAATTTTTTTCAACTCAAAATCCAAGTACATTATTTTTAAAGAAGTTTTGAAACTAAAAAAGTATAAACTAATGAATGTATGCATTGTTTCACCTGAAAACATAGTGGATGTGCCTTCAGTGAGTATTAGTTAAATTTTTCTAAGGTAACCATCTAATACTGTTGACAAAGTTATACTGCAGTTTTTCAGATTCAAGATTTATTTGCAAAGCGAAAAAACACCAGTTGTTGATTTACTTAACATGTTTTTGGTCATTAGCTCAATTCTCCATATTGTTCCATCACTTGACTATGTTTAAGCAGTATAAAGTAGTTGCTTTACCTCCAGTTCTGAGTCCAGAATGATCCTTAGAGCAATATTGAGATTTCATTACTGTCTTTGTATGATGAGGAAGACAAAACTTTGTCAGGCACTCCTAAGCATAAGGAACAAAATTTTGTTTTAATTGGTTGGTGTCAGTGATGCAATAGACACATGGAATGTTTAAATTGGTTGGTGTCAGTGATGTAGTAGACACATGGAATGTTTAAATTGGTTGGTATCAGTGATGCAATAGACACATTTATAGAGGTGCAGAATCAACCATTTACTTAGAGAATGAAGAAAGGCAACAAATTTTCTGGTACATTAAGATGAAAAATTTTGCTATTAAATAGGGAGATATAAAAAATAAATTGTAAAACCTTTTTATATGAGGCACAGAGTATTATGTTTTGATGTCTGTCAATTACCACACAATAAGCTGATGTCTCCACCATCTACACTTGCCAGACTTTGTGGATGACTAGCACTTGGGATACGGGGAAAACATTGTCAATATATAGGTCCATCTGTAAAGATCAGGGTCACAGTAACATCATTTCTGGGTCACACATATGGATCAGACTCTTTCATAGGAGTGTTGGATTACTCCACACATAAAATGGTGTGAAGGTTGGGTGGCAGTGTATTGGATTCACTTTCTACAATGTATGTTGTAAATGATAAAAATCAATTGTAAATCATCAAATTTGTTTCTACTAGTGTCTTAGACTTGAAAAATATAAAAGTAGAAGTCTGGGTTATACCCTTGTTATGGAACAACAAAAGTGATATATTTAGCAGTAAGTACAGCTTAGTGACGTGCAGTTTTTCATTTCCAAATGCAATGTTGCTGGGCACTTTATTCCTACAAAACTTAATCCATGAAAGGGGTAAATACACTATGTGACTTGGCAGGCACATTTTGTGCTCCTCCACTGTGGAGGGGGCTGGATAACATTACATATTGACATTTGAATAGTCAAATGGATCAAGATCAGACATGGAAAGACTGAGATACACAAGTTTTTTTACAGTTGGATACCAATTGAAGAATCAATCGTCTTTATGTAGATTATACATTTAATAATAAAAAACCAATGCATTGAGTCATGTATATTCTATACAAGTGTTTAGAATAAGTTAATTGGCTGCTGAGTTACTTCTTTTTGCAGTTATTGCTCATTTCAACAAATTTATATGTCTTCCTAATTTAGTTTAAACAGTGTAACCCTAGAGGTTTACATCACAATTAGCAGAAAGTCATTTGTGAGAACTTTCAGAAATTTTATGATTTTTCTTTTTTCAGTCTTAGGACTGTTAGGAATAAACACACCATTTGGCTTCTTCTGAACAGCATAAATTATCCTGTTGTTACAAAGGAAAATTATTGGCTTCTTTTGAACAGCATAAATTATCCTATTTTAACAAAGGAAAATTATTGGCTTCCTTTGAACAGCATAAATTATCCTATTTTAACAAAGGAAAATTATTGGCTTCCTTTGAACAGCATAAATTATCCTATTTTAACAAAGGAAAACTAATCCTCTGAGCTGAGAATGGTTTGTTCACAAATGACAACCACTGATGTTAAAAATGAAAGACAAAATTCAAACCACATTCCCTAACTTTTAAGCAGTAAAGCCTGTACACAAGTTTATTAATAGCATGGCTTCACTGGCTTGAGTATATGCTACCATGGGCCTAATGCACATATACAGTTAGAAACCAACCTTTATTTTTTTGTGGGTTTGCATGGACTGGAATTTTGTTTCTGACCAAAATGTTTCCTTTTTTATTTACAAGTTATTTTCTCCTCAAAGTAGAATATAGTATAGAGTAAAATATTTTCCCACAAATCTGAGCAATACAGTTGTATTTTAGCTTTTCAGTAACAATCTTGATTGCCCCATTCTTTTGCCTGTCTTTTATTTAGGAAAGTGAATGGTCTGTATCAAAGGATACTTGACATAATTGGAATTTAAGTAGAACTCAAAGCAGTAGCTATTGTCTGCACCTATAAAATAAAATAGTGACTAGAATCAGCATGCAGTTCATGTCAATTTCATCATGGGAAGGTGTCATTTATATTACATGAAACCATCTGACTTGAAGCATTGTATTTAACAGCTTCATTTATAATGCAGCTTTGAACAACACAAGTTAATTGTCTGCAATTTGTCTGAATTAAGTATATTGATGAAATGAACATTGATGTGCAAAAATTGTCACGCTTCCAAGATTAGTTTGTCGTAACAATGGTTAAGATGCCTTCAGTCATTTTCAGATTTTTATTTTCCACCAATAGAGAAAGATGTATCATTCATTGCCATGTTTCATTGGAAAAGATTAATCCAAACAGGATTTCTATCTTCCCTTTGGTTCTAGGCTGGAAAACACATGCTTTTTCTGATTTGGCATTCCCCAAAACACATTGAAGAAAACAATCAGTGTTTAATACCTTTTCTTTTATGCTCAATAAGTTGCAGTCAGAAATGATAATTATGTATTAATAATGAAATAAGGAAAACATTCATTGCTTTTGGCTTTAAAAATATGCAAAATGTATGTAACAGATCATAGAGTTTTATAAATTATATGGTACGGAATGGAGACATATTAATATAGGCAAGTAAATACCTATAATATGAAAATGATACATGTAACAATCAGCATATCAAACATTCTATATACACTGTCTAACCAAAATACAACTTTCCCAACTACTGTTACCTTTATTCATGCACTGGTTTTATCCTTAAGGATTGAATAGAATTCAGTTAAAAAAAACAACTAATGCTTAAACATGAAATCAGTTTGTAAAATTTTCATATGAAACCCAAGAATCATCTTTACAAAATTATTTAAGTACAATATTCTCTTCTCAACCAATGTTGATAAATATGCTTGTTTCTTCTCTTTTAATGTTTTGTTCATTCTTTATTTGTCTTGAAAGAGTTTCTTTATGCATGCTTCAGATTTACGTGATAATTGAGCAAATTTACCTGATAATTGAGCAAATGCTGCAAAAAATCTAATCCAAAATTATTGAGTTTTTCCATAATAATTTTTGAAAACCTGCTCCTAGCACAAAACATATTGACATAAGTGGAGGAAATTACCGAGATATTTTTCCATATTGATTCAAAGCACTAAAACATTCTTCTTAATAAAGTAAGTTTAATCAGGTGTTAAAATGAATATATATTCACAATTTTTGTCATACATAATTCCCTATAATCTTATACCATGACATTTTTTTAACTTTGTCTCTAGATCCATTCTACCTGGACCGAACTTTGTGGATGGCTTGCACTTGGGGTAAGGACAAACCCTATTCATTTTGAGGGTCAAAAGGTCAAAGGTCATGGTCATGGTGACTGAAAGAAGTAAATTGGTTTCTGCACAATAACATTATTTCTGCTTATCAAACCTGGACTTAACTTTGTGGTTGACATGTAGTTGGTTTGATGAAAAGGTCAAACATCTAGGTCACATTGACTATAAAAAAAAAATTGCTTCTTCACTACAAAAATATTTCACATGTATAGCTGAACCAAACTTTGCATGTCTTGCATGTTGAGTAAGGTGAAAGCCTATTTTGATTTTTGGAGTCAAAGGTCAATATTAAAGAAAGACAAAGGGTCACCACACAAGAACATTTGTACATCACATACCTGGAGAAGACTTTGTGCTTTGCATGTGGTTAAAGAAGAATCCTATCAGTGTTGAGGATCAGAAGTTCAAGATCGCAGCAAAGAAGAATATGGTTTCTATGCAAAAATTTCAATTGTCAGCCATGTATCATTACAAAAGTTTTTTGATGGCGTGCATGTTAAGTAAGAAAGAAACTTGTTGATTTTGTGGTCAGATGTCAAGGTCACTGTGATTGGAGGGTTTGTTTTGCATAATAGATTTGGTTTTTTTATACCATGTGTCATGGTGAAAGTTTATGAAAGGATTACACTTACGGTATGGAAAGGGTATATTGATTTTCTGATCAAATGGCCATATGTCAAGGGTGTTGTGACTTTGGGAAAATTTTCAGAACAGATTTTCTTATAGAGGAAGTTCCTTGACCATAGTTTGTGTATGGCTTGCACTTAGGTTATTACAAGTTCTGGAATGGATTGTACTTAGGGTAATATAGAATTCTATAGATTCTAGGGTCTAAAGGTTAGATGTCATGGTCAGATAAGAAAATAATAGTTTCTGCACAGTAAGTTTGGTTCAAGACCGCATACCTCATAGAAAGGTCATTATCACTGAGTTAACCCTGCCCTACTTGGACCCTCAGAGAGGATTCTTATACATGTAGGCCATTCATGGCAATCTTGTTAGGATCGGTGGCAAAATGGACCACACCGTTTTAGTATGAGCCATGCCAGAGTCATGTTTGTTTTTAGAACATAAGCATGCTTTGTAAAAGAAAGGCAGAAAAACAGATTATTATTTTGGCCTTTTTTCTTATTTGCAGCTTTATGATGTAAAGAATAACTTAATAAAATATTTTTGTGAAATGTCAAATGCATTAGTATAAGTAAGCTCAATGGGCATTTATCAAAATGGGTATAAATTCATTAGCATTCTGGCATGACCGTATCAGTTTTTAGTTTGCAAACTTGTAATCATAAAGTTTTTCCTGGTTTTGTCCTAGTTCTTGCAGTTATTTGAGGACAGAATAGCATTATCATCAAACCATATTTTTATTTAAATACTTGGGAAAACATCCACTACTTCACAAATCCAACCATCCCAGAGAGAGAGTTAAAGAAGTGTCAACCACTTATTTTGGCTTTGTTTTAGAAAAACATGTTTACCACAAGGGAAGTAAGATGAGTGATCTTATCTTGGATTGGCACAAAATCTCATCATTTGCTACTTCTACTCATGCAGAGTCCGATTGCTGTCTTGTAACAGCTTGCAGAATTTCAACTTTTCTTGCTTTTTTTTTTTCAAGTTTGAGCTTTTTTAGGAGTTTTCAAACTGCTGTTTTATCGGTCCTCATTGTACACACATATTTGGCATCTCATTTGTCTGCTTTATCGTAGGCTAGTACTATCTTAATTTTATATTTCAGCTATTAGTAGTACTTAAAATACATCTTAATTTTTACAATTTTGCATCTTATTTCATGTTAATTTTCATCATTTTCAGTATTCAGATAATTTATTTGAATATCTCTGGCATTTATATTGTTTTCTTAGCTCTTCTGTGTCAGCAATATGAAAACGTTATTACTTCATATTTTAATTTATCCCACTGGACTTCTATGTTTAAAATAAAATGATTTGTTGTTTTTACATTGTTGAAAAATTAGTTCCATTAGTTTCAATACAGATTTTGTAGTTTTCTTCACAGAACATCACATCACTTTTAAGTAAGGGTAACAAGATGAAAATTGAAAATTGTTTCTGCTTCTGAAGATGAAGTCCCCAAAACCCAAACAAATTGGTTATCCCCTGGACCATTCAGCTAACCTAAACTCCACTTTTCCCATCAAACATGTTAGCATCTCTGTTCAGATCTCAACTTTTCTTACAGTTTCTCCTGTTTTAGGGCCATATAGAGGAGATCAGGAAACATCCTTCAAAAGTGCAAGCTTCACACAAGTCTAGCAATCAGAGCCCATCTTTCTTTTTCCAGAAGGACCAAGAAAATTATAAACAAAAACCTCTAAGGTACATCTAACAGGGAAACCATCTTCAAAAACTTTGGCTATGGTCCAGTTTTCTGGAGTGACAACAGCACTTCGAGTAAAGGACAGATTTTAGCATCATTCTTTCTTTTCCGACAGGTTCCTTACTGCAGAAAATGATGCTATGGTCATGCCACACTTTTTCAGTCACATTTTCCATAGAGTGGAAGAAGTGCTGCAACAAGGTCTTCTTTGCTGCAAGTGACTGATACATGGTAGACACCGATCAGCAGTAATAACCACTCATAAGTGTGGTAAAGATGATTCATAAAATGAACCTGCTGCAAATTAACTCTGGATTTGGTCCCAAGACCAGTCATTGACCTAAGCTTTCTTGACCAACACATAGAGGCATCCAACATGATGATTTAGACCCCGAGGTCAGTTCTCAGTGCTGTTCAGGAGGGAGATTTTATGGTCAGCTTAGATCTTCAAGATGCATACCTTAATTTTCATTTACAGATCTTCCACGAAATTTCTGAGATTTTCTTGTTTACCAGTTTAGGGCATGTTCACAGTTCTTTAGTGTTCACCAGAGTCATGCACCTGGTCAAGTCACAATTTAAAACCATATCTACTTTCCTAACATTAAATTGCCTTGACATTATTTTCTACAAGCACAAATTTACAAACAAATGAAATCCATTTTTTTCCCTCTCACATGGATTATAGTCAATAAGGATTTAACAATCGTTTGTACAAACAAATGAAATCCATTTTTTCTCTCTCTCTCGAATGGTTTATAGTCAATAAGGATTTAAAAATCGTTTGTACAAACAAATGAAATCCATTTTTTCTCTCTCGCATGGATTATAGTCAATAAGGATTTAACAATTGTTTGTACAAACAAATGAAATCCATTTTTTTCTCTCTCTCTCGCATGGATTATAGTCAATAAGGATTTAACAATCATTTGTGCAAACAAATGAAATCCATTTTTTCTCTCTCTCTCGAATGGTTTATAGTCAATAAGGATTTAAAAATCGTTTGTACAAACAAATGAAATCCATTTTTTCTCTCTCGCATGGATTAGTCAATAAGGATTTAACAATTGTTTGTACAAACAAATGAAATCCATTTTTTTTCTCTCTCTCTCTTGCATGGATTATAGTCAATAAGGATTTAACAATCATTTGTGCAAACAAATGAAATCCATTTTTTCTCTCTCTCTCGCATGGTTTATAGTCAATAAGGATTTAACAAAACAAACAAATAAAATCCATTTTTTTCTCTCTCTCTCGCATGGTTTATAGTCAATAAGGATTTAACAATCGTTTGTACAAGCAAATGAAATCCATAAGCCTTTCATTGCTCTCATAAAGTGGGAGAAATCTAGGATCAGACTGATCACCTGATTCTGATGACAGAGATTCTCAGGAAAATGATGTCTTATGCAGGCCAGCGGAAGCAATCACACATCAGGTTTTCCATCACAACCGAAAAATAGCAACCTTCACATTTGGCTCATATCAACAAGCTTTCATGAGGAAACATTTCTGTCCATAAAGTAGTGGGCAGAATTGCTTGAACATAAATGTCCACTACTCTGAAAGCCTATGAGGAGAATTGGAGAATTATCTGATGCTGCAAGTAGAGAAACTTGTCTCCTTTGAATGCCTCCATAATCTTCCCTTTTTGGTGTTTTTTTAAAAATATTCTCAAGCTTCAAATAGACCTGGATTTGCAAGGTAGTGGATTTTTTCCAAATGTATTGTTTCAGTAACTATTTGTTTAAAAAAAAAATAATTTAAAATAAAATTCATCTTGATGGTAATTTTTTTAATTTGATAGTATTTATTGATTTGTATTTTACAGGAAATGAAAAATGGCACTAGTGCATTACTGAAGTTACCAAACCCTATAGGAAATGAACGATCTTGTAATGTTAATGTTAGTGCCTTTAATCCCAATGTAAGTATATTATTTATACATTATTGTCATCTTCATACTGCATGAATATATATAGCTTATTTAATCTTGATTTAATCTCATAAATACTTTAAACCACCTGCTATCAAACAAGTTACATTGCAACTGGGCCAGCTGCCATAAACCTTGCCAGATGCTATTTTATTGATTGAACTCTTACAGTTTTATCACCTTTTAGACTTTGGCCATTGCTAGCACCAGCATAGAAACATTGATGAACATCCACAAATTAAAAATTGATAGCTTATTTTTAAAACTTCTATAATGAACAGCCACCCACTGGGGTACACAGGGTCACTAGGATAAAACATTGTCAGATCCACAAGCCCATGCGCAGTGTGCAACACTGCAGTATTTCTTTGAAGTGAAACCATGTATTTAGTACAGTATATATTATTTTGAGCAGTACCTGGTTACATGGATAATTGTTAAATCCCACTGATTCATTTCTTATTTCTGCCTATCTATTTACATAGCTCAGCGTAACTGTTATGGTCCATTTGAGTCAGAGTCCTACTGCCTCTTTGGAGGTACAGATAACTGGGTTCAAAGGGTAAAAACACTAGTTCTTTATCTCAGTTTTAACAAAATTTCCTCCTGTTTCCAGCCATAACCATTTGAAATTCCTTTCCCAAACAGTGTCATCAGTACATCATTCTAGTTTATTGTGTCTGCTGTTTTAACTTCTGAGGTAAGTTGTGGTCTTAAAATTATGCCAAGCTTTCCTCCATTTTCTACTGGGGTAATGTTTTTTATCAGACATCAAATATGGCTATCATTATTACACATAAAAAGACAAGGCAAAGCAAAACAGCATGACTAGATAGGACAAACTTGACAGATCATCCAAGCATGAAGACGTTTTCTTGTGCAAAAAGAACATTTATCTGCCATCAAGTATGGATGCCATCACAGAATAAAAACCCTTGTCAAAAATATTTTATAAAGTTTGAACTGGTTTGTATGGGCTCATTAATGCAGTAAAATTTTCTAACCCAAATTTACTTACCCATTGCAAAGGTGAGTGTTTGAGGTCATTGTTTTATTATTTGACCAAAGTTATCACATCCAACATGGGCTTCTTAATCTGAAGCACTTCAACACTCGATTATTATACAAGGGCATATATAGCCATAGGCTTGTGTGTCTGTCTGTATGCACAGCTTAAGTTCCAATCATTACATCATGCCACATATTTTCATGGACATGCTCATACATCTGTGCTTGGTACATGCCAAAACTTTGAAAATATCTACAATTTTTTTTTTACTGTATTTAAATAAACTTTGCAGCTATTATTGACAAAACGCGCAGACATTATTGACATTCTGTAAACATCCTCGTATTCTTTCCAAGGTTAGCTCCCTTTTTTGGTGTTAATTCCAGTCTGCGAATGTGGATTGCCTTAAAACTTGTGTTCATTTTTAGTGCAGAGTTAACAAGTTAACATGCACGTTTTCGCTGTTGTGATGGATTAATACATTTTCCAAAGTTATGCCCCTTTGTGTGGTATGGTAATACTTGTGTGCATGAGTAATCCCACAGCTTTTGATGATTTGGGGTTGAAACTTGCTTCATGTGATGATTAAATTTTTAGTGCAACTAGAACCACAGCTTTAAATGAAATGCCATTCAACTTCGTAGACAATATTGACACAAAGTCAGTATACATGTGCCATTTTGTCTTCTATGAACCACCAAGAAACCTGATGTACATATTAGTGACATTAGAGAAATGTTTGCACTGTATTTTATCAAGTAACTTTGCAGTAAGCTTAGTGACCATATCATGTGACCTGGAATCCATCATTTGTTGTCTATTCATTAACATTTGATTGTTACCACTCTAGTGGTCGTGTTTTCTATCATATTTTGATAAAACTTTGAATATAAATATATGTCATCAATATCTCAAGAGAAGTTTGGATGTTAGCATATTAGGTGATATTTCATCTTATTGGATGATCTTGATCCACTATGTAGATCATATTTCTGTTCTGATTTTGATAAACTTGGCACATGTACTGATGTCTTTAAGATGAGTTTTCATCTGATTGGCTGAGCCTGTTAATTCTCACAAGTCCCTATTTCTAATTGGATTTTGATCACACTTGTAATATCATCAAGACCTTGGCTAGGTTAAACAATGAGCAAGATACATGCATATTAAGTGATCTGGCATTTTATGGCTGAGTTGGTTACCAGTTTAACTCCATGTTTTTTTGATTAGTTTGGATCAGATATGGAATATGGGCTTATCATGATAATAGATGATTTTGATAGAAAGCAGGATGCAAGCATATTTATGAGGTTATCTTAGTGCGATTTGCCAGGCTTATTACTGTGGAGATTGGTCAGAGTTTTAGTAAATTTGGTAAAATAAATAACATGAGCATCCATCTGCTTGTCTGAGCCAGTCAACACTTTCATGATATGATTTTTATCAACTTCAGTGCATAGCCTTATGTCAGTCAGAAGAAGAAAAGAGATAAAATTAGTCATATAACTAGTAAAAAAGCTCTTGAATTTTGTAAAACAATTGAACCATTACATTTCAGTCATTGTTATTCTGATGAGTGGACAAAGTAAGGAAATAAGTGATGTTTCTAGACAAAATATAATTGAAGACAAGTATAAACTATGCTTTATGCACAACAAAATAATACTGTGTTGTACGAGATATGATTTAATACATGCATTGTAAGAAATAAAGGATACATGAGTATATGCATTCATCTTTCTCCATTTCTCTCAAACATGCCACCATTCATTGGGAGCTACTCATGGGCTAGAATCTGAATGTAAAAGAATGATTCCCAATCAGTGCTAGGTTGATTCCAGCATTACTGCGCATTCTGGACTAATCCCAGCTCAGAGTTCCAGCTCAGTGTAAAAGCCTGATTTCCAATCGGTACTAGGCTGATCCCAGCATTACAGTATATTCTGGGCTGATCCTAGAGCAAGTAGAATTGACACTAGGCCGATCCCAACTCAAGTAAAATCTGCTAGGCTGATCCCAGCATTCAAGTTTATTCTGGGCTGATCCCAGCTTAAGTAGACTACATGCTAAGCTGACCTCAGCATGCTAATGTGTTATGGTCTGATCCCATCTTAATCAAGTCTATGTTGGGCTGATCCCCGCATAAGAGTGTATTCTGGGTTGATCCCAGCTTAAGTAGACTACATGCTAAGCTGACCCCAGCATGCTAATGTATTATGGGCTGATCCCATCTTAGTCAAGTCTATGCTGGGCTGATCCCCGTTAAGTGTATTCTGGGTTGATCTTTTCATGGATTAGAGTTTTCTGATCCTAGCATGAAGCAAATATTCTTATATTTTTCCTGTTAACTAGTATTTAACGGACATGACCTTTATACTATTAGTATAACTTATGAGTATCCGATTGTGGAAAAATGCCAAATTGAATTTGATATTAAAATATCAAATGAGAGACATTTCAGTCTTCAGTCACTGTTATTATGATGAGTGGACAAAATAAGGAAGTAAGTGATGTTTCAGATAATGTATAATTGTAGACATGTATAAACTATGCAGTGTTGTAATTAAAGATCAGAATTTCTCAACATAATTTCAAATATCTGCAAATGACATTTTTTTTTCTGATATTCCAATAACAGTAATTTTTTTACAAAAAAATCTATTAAGTTTGTTCATTTATTGGCAGAAGAATATTTCAGAACACATTTGATATGTTTGCTTATCTAAAGGAATAGTTCCTAACATTACCATGTTAAATACCTGAAACATTTTGTATTGATATGGATGTATTGTGCTTGATTTCATATTGTATTCTGTTGCTTTCTCTATACTCAGATTTAAGTATTTATAAGATTTTCTCATTTGAATTTTAGATACCACCTCCAGCAATAGTTTCGAGTAATAGTTCCAGCATTAATAACACCAATCCAAGCAGCAATACTCTACCAGATCCAATAGGAAAAGGGAGGTCAAACAGCATCGCTAGTACTAATAATTTAGATATAGGAAATAGTGTGTCCTATCCCCGAGCTCCAGGCTCAGAAAGAGAAGACGTACAGGTATTTTTGTAGGGATATAGGATAAGTTCCCTTTTGCTAATTAAATAAGGAGCTTCTGTTGCGGAATAATTAACATGCCAAACATGCAATTAAAAAAGGATGAGGGTTAAAATCCAACCATTGCTCAGAATAGCATCAGTGATATGTCCTTAGGCAACAAGCTTTGCCACAACACTAAATAACTTGCTTGTGTTGCTGTACAAAAAAAAACAAAAAAAAAAAACAATGGGTGATCCATGCTTATGCATATATGTGTATCTTAACCACCAAATACTTTTTGGATTGAATTATGGGGGCACTAGTTTTTTTTTTTCCTTTTCTTTGCATCCATGCTAAGATAATGATACTTATTTTCTTATTTTATTATTTAATTTTTATTCCTAGCATCATTGTTAGAACATGGTATTACAGTTTGGGTTGTTATCACAATTATGTATGCATGTATATAATAAAATTCTTGTATTTTAATGGCTCTAGTATATCACATGCTACTGTTGCACTACTTTCCTTTTCTAGTCCTATGTCCAAGCTAATTATTCCCTGTTCCTATTACTGTTGAGAAATTGAAAAGAACAAATTTACCAGTCTGACTCCTTAGTCACAGAAAATAGATGGAATACTGTTGTTTTTGCTCGAATGATGTACTTGTAACAGTTGCTGTATCACTCTTTGAAATTTTACATCAAATTTGGTTTCAAATATATTTTTGACATTTCACCAACCTTTTTGTATTAAGTGCTTGTCTCTATATTCCTTGCTTTTTTGAGTCTTATATCTGTTCTGTTTTGGTAAATTTCAGGGTTTTTTTTCACCATACTTGGCAAGCAGTGAGTCTTTAAACTGTATCCACTTTTCATTGTTCTGGTGCATGGGTAACTATTGCCTGCCATTTTTTTCGTTCCAGAATTTGTTTGTTTTGTGTGAATTTTTGTCTTTCCAAGTTGATAATGTTGCAATATGTGAGCAAGTAGAGCACAGAAAAGCCCTGTGGAACACTCACAACACTTTAGTGGCTGCCCACAGGGTTCTTACACTACCCTTACAGCTCTTTCAACTGAAGGGAAGGTTACATTGGCATGTGATTTTCATCAGTTGACATTTTATGACACCTAGTTGATCCATAAAGTAAATGAATTTACATGGACATCCCATATGGCCACCAAAGCTACCATCTTGAAAATTTTGTTATTACTACTGGTCTTTCCTATTGCTACACCTCTTAAATGGAAAATCATACCAAAATAGGGTTTCACCAGAAACATTATGATATGCAGTTGGTCCTTATTAAAAAAATGGTGACAATTTGACTGCAAATATAACTGCCACATTGAACATACTGAAAACCTTTTCACTAATGCTTCTGAATGGATTCTCATATCAACATAGGATTTTCACCAAAAATCTTGTGATGTTTAGTTTGTCCTAAAGCTAATGGGTGCTGTTTTGTCATCCAATATGGCTGCCACAGTAGCTAATTTGAAATACTCTTTGCTCAGTAATATAACAAATGATTTCAACACTTGGCAGTTAAAAAGAACCAAATGGTCTTAAATTCTTGTAAATTTATTTTGACCAGTACAGTCCCAGTCCCTTCGGTGACTGGTTTATGCGGTAAAACTAATTTTAATTAGGGGCCCCGAGTGGCCTAGTGGTCTAAAGCGCTGTCCGTTATGGATCACTGCCATCTCACCTCTGTCTGCGTGGGTTGGAGTCTAGGATTCGGTGAATGTGGATATATGAGAAAGCTTGCCAGTATCTTCTAGTAGGTCGGTGGTTCTTTCCGGTGATTTCCCGGTTTCTTCCTCCACCATTAATACTGGCCGCCATATATAGCCTATCATGTGCTGAAAATGGCATTAAGCCCCACAACAACAACATAATTTTAATTATGGAAGACTTACCTGCTTTGATGTCCTTTCTACATTGACTCGTGGCAGTGAAGGATGATGTTCTGATCATCATAAGTGAAATAAGGTATCAGACTGGGATCTTGTTTTTATATTCTGGTCCTCCATGGACTAATTCATGGTGGGAATAATCTTCATGAACTATGGAATAGTACCATTAAAAATTTATATCATTGGAATATTATCAGGTCAGTATTACAGTAAAACCTCTTTTTAAAGACCACCCTTTTGGCCCAAAAAATATTAGTTGCTTAAGACCGGTGAACTCTAATTACAGGTCACAACACAATATAATCAATAAATATGTGCATTGAGAAACCAATCTCTCTAGGTAGGTGATCACTCACAGCCATGGTCTTTCAAGACAGGTTTTATTGTACATAATCAAAATTAGTTTTATGCCCCAAAAGCTACATTTTTTATGATACTTAATTGTAAGTTTTGCAGAATATCATTTCTTAAATAATTATTGGTGCATAATATATTGTCTTCAATGATACTTTAGGTTTTTAAATAAAATGATTTTCTGAGAAAATTGCAAAACATTGTCATTTTCTATGGCACTTCTTAATGAAATGATCATTTTCATAGTTACTTAACTGTAGGTTAAAAAAAATATTCTTTTGAATCATATTTTAGGCTAATAAAGATGATGTTTGTAAAATAATTATTGGTAGAAATTATCCTGTTATATTTCTTTAGGTTTTATTTTCTATAGGACATTAAGGGTAGGTAAAACAAACTATTATTTTCTAAATTACTAATTATAGGTAGACAAAATATTTTCTTTGATCATTAAATGTTGGTTTTTTTAAAAATGTTTTCTAAGATATTTTATTATAAGTAAAGGAAAAATATTATTTTATAAAATACTTAATTATATGTAGATAATACAGATTTCATTTTTGAAGTTACCTAATTGCAGGTTAAAAATAACATTTTAGAATATATATAATTGAAGGTAAAACCGAATTTTCTGGTTCAGTTATTGGTTAGAAAAAATAATTTTCTTTTTAAGATACTGATTTATTGGTTTAAAGAAATACAGATTTAGTAAGACACTTGTCAGTTAAAATAAATACCAAATTTTAATATAATTATAGGTTTTAAAAATACAAGTTTTGAAGATACCAAAAAGTACTTAAAACTTTTAAAAAAAATTTAACCAATTTTTGAACAAAAAAGTAATTTCTTTTCATTAATAGAGTTTGAAAGTATTCAAAGATGCAAAGTAAATTACAGTAGTGAAGAGACTTGAATGTCCAGGAATCATAATGATCAGTTAATTTTGTCCTGAAATCAACTTGATCATTTAATTGACCTTGAATCAGAACATGATCAGTTAATTGACCTTGACTCAGAGCATGATCAGTTAATTGACCTTGAATCAGAACATGATCATTTAACCGACTTGGAATCAGAGCATGGTCAGCATGATCAGTTAATGGAGCTTGACTCAGAGCACGATCAGTTAATGGACCTTAACTCATAGCATGATCAGCATGATCAGTTAATGGACCTTGACTCAGAGCATGATCAGTTAATGGACCTTGACTCAGAGCATGATCAGTTAATGAACATTGACTCAGAGCATGATCAGTTAATGGACCTTGACTCAGAGAATGATCAGTTAATGGACCTTGAATCAGAGCATGATCACTTAACTGACTTTGAATCAGAGCATAGTCATCATCATGATCGGTTGGTTAATGGACCTTGAATCAAGGCATAATCAGCATGATCACTTAAATGGCTGAATCAGAGCATGGTCAGCATTAATAGTATTCTTTGCTTATCAGCTTAATTATGTGTTAAAATGGAGTTTTTGTTCTTTCTTTACAGACCAAGCTACGTCAACAATTAGCAGCTATAGAAAATGATCAAACATTAGATACAGTGGAAAAAAACAAGCGGAAGCAGAATCTGATAATGTTGCACAACCTAAATGTAGGAGGCAGCAGCAGCACTTCAGTAGCTGCACCTCAGCCTATGCCCTCAGTAACGCTGCCATCATCTTCAATGTCTCCATTTGCTCCTGCTTTCTATCCACCTGGAGACACAGTAGGTTCAGTTGTTGGTAAGTGTAATGTGAATTATCATATGATGTTCTAGCTACATTTCCAGAAACCACTAATTAGTTCCATCTGTGAACTCAACTATCCAACTGTTTCCAAATTGATAGATGTTTATAAATACTTGATAGCTTTAAGAAAAATTGGAAAGAAAATGAGTGACAGAAAAGACAAAGTTTATGAGTGTTTGTTTTTGCAGGGTAATCCTAGCAATGCCATATGAGCGGTAAAAATTTTCAAAACTTTTTCTAGGTGCACCAGTGAAGCCCAATGGAAGGGGATACTTTGTCCTCACAATGTCCAGATTTAGAAGACATGCAACATTTTAATAGAACAAGGGAAAATTTAAAGAGATACATTTTGTTTGCTTACAGTTTTACCACCTCAACATTTTGGTCGGCAATGTATTATCATACTTTCTTTGGACACTTAAATTTGTTAAATATAGACCGCTCTGGTGGTCTAGTGGTTAGAATGTCTGCCTTGGATGCAGGAGGTTGAGGGTTTGATTCCTGGACAAGTCATACCAAAGACTTACAAAAATGGTACTAACAGCTGCCTCGCTTGGTGCTCCACTGCTGGTTGTCATAGAATGACTTTACATTGCAATTGGCTGACTGCCACAAGCTTTGAATGTTTTCATTGCCAGATACATTTTTGGAAAACAAATCAATTGTCATTGTACAGTTTTTATCACTCTTGGCAACTTTGGCCCTTACTAGCACCAACATTCACATGAATTGAAAGACTGGATGTAATAGGGAGGTTGAAATTCAACATGTTTTGATTGGGATCTGGCAATTCAAAATGGAATAAAAGAAAATAACATGTCCATTTTCTTTGAAGCATTTAATTAAATTATGAACAAGATAGTCGGCAGACTAGGCATTGTCGGATATCATGACCACATGTACACACACATGCACACACATAATCACAAGCAAATAAAAAATACACCATGTTATTGTCTTTAAAATCTAATAGATAATTGGAATAATTATATGCAGTGATCATTTTGAAAGTTTAAAGGTAATGAATGTGACATTAGAGTCCAGCTTGATTCTCTGAGCAAACCATCATCAGAATTGAGTTGTTGAGATCACAAAACTGTGTCCAATGCAGCTGGACCACAGGATATGCTTGTCTCTTTACAAAAAAGGAAAATTGAATTCACATTAGAGACCTATCATTTTTTAGGGTGAGGAGAGCATCATTTTATCAAGTTGTATAGGGTCCTGCAGGTAATACAGCAGTAGTAAGGCTTCTGTCCAGTAATGGGGTCAAGCTAATCTCTTTAGCAAATCCAATATCAACATCAATGAAACTTGTATAATAATGAGGATGAGCTTTATTGTCTTGACATCAATCTGTTTCATGGCTAAAATCATCCTGGAAAGCATGCAATGACGACAGGCAAGACAATAAAATCATGATATTTGGCCTATTTGAAGACAAGTTTCTTATTTCTATCTTTGTATATTTAATAAATCATTCCACACCTAAGTAAGATGATGTTTTTACCTTTTTTTGCAGGTCACGCTCTTGATGATCTTACATTGGATGATATAGATATATCAAGTCTTGACAAGGAATTGGATAGGGATAATGATACAAATTCTCTTAGTAGTTCTTTAAGCGCTGGATTATCATCTACAGGTACATATAGTATTTTATAATTATTCTTGACAGATGCATATAGTCTTTTTATAATTTTTCTTGACAGGTAGATATAATGTTTTTTAATAAATATCCTTTTATGTGTACAATGTTTTACTTTATATCTGTATTTTAATTTAGATGTATGGATTATGCAGTCTGAAATAAAGAATTCTTTTTTTATTAAACCTTTACAGTACATGTTTATTTTTTTATAATTACTCTTTTCAGGTACATGTAGTTACTCATAATTATCCTTTACAGGCAGATTTAGTGTTTTTGTAATTGTCTTTGACAGGTATATATAGTGTTTTTATAATTATCCTTTATAGGTAGATATAGTGTTTTTTATAATTATCCTTTACAGGTACATATATTATTTTTAATAATTATTCTTTATAGTTATTATCCTTTACAGGTACACTGTTTTTATGATTTTCCTTGACAAGTACATAAAGTGTTATATAATTATTTATTATAGTTACATATAGTGTTTATATAATTATTCTTTACAGGTATATAGTGTTTTTGCAATTATCCTTTATCATTACATATAGTGCTTTCATAATTATCCCTTACAGGTAGATACAGTGTTTTTATAATTATCCTTTATAGGTTCATATAGTGTTTTTATAATTATCCTTTATACTGGTACTGTTTTTTTAATTATCATTTAAAGAAATAGCAGTCAATGAAGTTCACTCTCAAAATGTTCTGGACTTAAGGCTAGCAGCTGTTAAACAAATAGTAAAATCCTTAATTAGTTGCTGGTCTGCTGTGAAAATGGCTTTTTCAGGGTCAATCAGCTACTGATTCTTCAAACTTTTAGAGCATGTTGTCTAAATCTAGAATTTAACTGGTACACAAAGATTGTAGGATCAGCTATTTGTGATGATCAGAACAAGGTAAATTTCAGTACACGTCCATTTTGTCACAACCCATTTTTTAACCAAATTTAGGAATTTTCTGCTTCTTGGTCATAGCAAGGAAAGTGAGTGGTCAATTTACTTAATCTAGGCAGACACATTTTAAGCCCTACAGATCTTTTGATGACCCTTCCCAAAGATGCTTCTTATCATTCAATGGTCAAGATCCAAGCTTAAAGGTCAAGATCAAAAGTGGGTCACGGTTTTGTTACCTTTGTATCATGTACTATTTGTGGTACTTTTTATTTATGTCTTAAATGCCTTACCACAGTAGCCAACATTTTATTGTCATATTACTTGAGTATAAATTTTCTGCATGGTAATTTAAACAGTGACTGTTTGAGACTGCTAAAAGATTCATAGAGACAAGCTACATAAATAGTGATTACATTCAGGTTTATTGTGTGATTTATTACAAAAATTTTTTCTTTGAATAGAGACATTTTGATTTCACTGAAGAGAAAAACTGCTTAAGAGTCGGTGGAGCAATGTCCAGTTAGTATTTTCTAATTTCAGGTTTTGGTGCATCATCTCTTCCTATAGGTATTCCTTTGAATGGAATACCCAGGGGCAGTATAGGTAGTCTTTCTCAGTCTCCACCTTCACCCTTTGGGAGTCTATCTCATACAATCTTAGGACTGCAAAAAGAAATACAACTAGATCAGGTAACTCTTTTATAACCTTGTGCTAGTCTATATATATCCAAGGTCCCAAATAAAGTAAACCCATTCCTGTTGCTGCTAGCATACTGTATAATCTGCGTTTCCCTTTACACACATTTGTTTGTCAGAGATACACGCTGGAGATAACTGGTGTGCATGTTTTGTTGCGATGCAATTTTTTATGCAAACGATTTGCATAATTTATTTAATATCCAGTGTTTAATTTAGGGATGGCAATGGATTGTTATGATGGAGTAGCTTCCACTACTCTGCTCTCATGATTCCATTGAGCTCTGCAAGATGTCATTCAGATGTTAAATCTTAATGATTGTTGGACTTGAAAGTGATTTCCAGATGAAAATGGTGTGGACTATGAATCATTAGCCAAGAAAGTGGAAGAAGCGAAACACAAATCAGTAAATGTGGTTCTAACTTTAATGTAATGTAAAATGGAGAAATAATACCCTTAACTGGCATGTGGCACATTTCACAAGAGCTCGAATTGTTGCATACAATATAACTCTCAGTGATGCATATAGTATAAAATAATATTCTTTAGTAGTTATTATATAGTATGACAGGTAAATAGTAAACAACAATACCGACCTCTTTGCATGTATTGGGATTACTGGTGTGACTTATGATTGCATGATTGTGAAGACTACAAAAGTGAATAATCCTATTCACCAATTTAAGAATTTAAAAAATCTCTTGTTTACCACCTGATATCTGGAGAACACATTGTGAAAGTGGCAGAGTGGTCTAAAACGCTGTCCATTACAGATCACTGTTATCTCACCTCTGTCAGCGTGGGTTCGAGTCTAGGTTTTGGTGAATTTGGATATGTGAGAAAGCTTGCCAGTAGCTTCTCGTGGATCGGTGGTTCTTTCTGCAGATTTTCCTGTTTCTTCCTCAGTTATTAATACTGACTGCCATGTATAGCCATATGTGTGCTGAAATATGGCATTAAGCCCAACAACAACAACAACATTATCATGGAAGGAATTCTTTCACAACAAAGACAACAGGAAGCTTGCAGAGACAAATGCATTATCTGGATTACAAAGTCAGGGTTTTGTTTCAGATTTTGTTGGTGTGTGCCTGCTGCAATAAGAGAAAGATTTAAAAGTTTAAGTATAACCTATTAAAAGAAGATGAACTAAAAGTCTCCTTTTATTTTTGAATAAATGTGTTCTAGGATGAAGTACAATAAAACCAATTATAATACACATTTTATGACTGGCAGTAAATTAGCTGCCATTTGGTTAGAGAGATTTATTTGGGCTTTTGTATTGGCTTTTATATGTAATATATTGATATAGAAAGATTATAAAGAGACTTAAAAGTATAACTTCAAAGGAAAATGAAATTAAAAAATTATTCTATGAATGGACAATGCAATAATTTGTTAATTTTGTGTTGGTTTGTGTTGTTAGAAAGAGTGAGTGAGTAGGTTGTTCAAGTTGCAGTTTCCTATTTCAATCTGAAAAAGTATGGGTCAGATGAAATTTTTCTGTACATTATTTTACCCCCAGTTTTGACACCAAGGAGTTTTCTTTACCCACAGTTTTGCACCTCTGGGGGATACACTGGTGTAATAGTAATCGGTAATCATAATTGATTACCAAGTTTGTAAGTAAATCATATTTTGTGTGATCAGACAGTTTTAGTTCTAGGCATTTCCCATTGTTCATTTTGCATCAGTTTTTAGTTTCTCACAAACCATTGTATTAATATTGAACAAATTTGGTACCAAGCATCATTGCATGAAAAGCTTTTAGATTTTTGTCCATGACAGCAATCTGTTTACCAGTATATCTGTTCAAATCAGATACAACCACTATTGCTAACGTTGTAAAAACCATTTAAAAAACTTTTCAGAAACCACTAAACAGAAATTTATTAAATTTAAAAGAAAGCATTCTAGCAGGAAGGCCTTTAGAGTTTTTTATCATTTCACTGATCTGCCTTAAAATACGGTCACTGTTGGTAAAGTATAAAAGAAAATCCTATAGCAAAAAAACAAGAGAAGAAACATTTGTCAAGAACTTCTTCAGGATGGTAGATAAGATAAGAATTTGATCAAACTTGGCATGAGGACCTCTCAAAACTCCCTAAAAAAATTTAATAAGACTTGACAGAGCATCTTCTGAATAAAATCTTTTAAAACTTCCAATATGTCTGTTGCTGACAAAAAATATATGAACATAAAATCCTTTCATTGGTTTCTCAACAAGAACAACTTAACAGAATTTTATAATGTCTAATAAAGTATCCTGGCATATATTTGTTTATATGATAATGATCTACAATCAGATATGCCCATCTTTATTAAAAAGATTTTTTAAAATATTGTAGTTCATATATTGCCTTTTTTTTAATCAAGGGAAGTAACCTCTGAATGCCATTTAAAATCACATATTTGGGTTATGCAGATTTCTGGTCCTTGTTAAATATAGCTCAACAATCCAAATAATTTTAGAAAATGTCAAAAAATTGAATGAAACAATGTTCCACGGTCAAGGTCATGTGGACTGAAATAAGGAAACACGTTTCCACACAATAACTTGACTTGTAGACTTGGCAAAATTTTCTAAATTGAGATTTTATAAACAATGAATTGATTTTGGAATCAAAAAGTCAGTGTTGTGGCATTTGGAGTGAAGTGCCTTGCCAATGTACACACCACAATAGTTGACCTGGTCTGATATGGTGGTAGGAGTCTGACCCAAAACCTTTTGGTTGCGAGTCCAGCACAATGATCACTAAGTTATACCTAAGTGTTTGCTACCAAGTAATCTATAAAGACTACATGGCTTATTATGGGATCCAGATAGAGACTGGTTATTTGCATAAAAATCAACTTTCATTTTTTAATTGCCATGTTGATTCGGACCTGTGTTATATAATCAGCTTTTATACCATATTTTTAAGATGGAACAACTATTTCATTTTGTTTTGTTAATGTCACGCTAATGTCAGATATGCTGTCCTCTGTAAAGCAATTGAACGTTAAATCCATCTGTTAATACATATTATGTTTATGCATGCACAGAATTGCATCATGCTGTGATGAAATTTTTAAAAATATAGAAATTCATACTTTCAATGGGATTACCTTAAATACTGTATTTTTAATTACCTTTGACAGTACTAACAGATTTCTAGATTAGAGTCTTACCAAGACAGGAAATTGAATGCTTCTGTCTTATGTCTCAGTTGGACTAATTGCTCTAGAAAAGGTAACTTCCAAGCTTGTTGACTCACCCCAGACAACTCAATTGCTTGAGATAACCACTAAACATGCACACAGTAATCTGTAAAAGTCAGAACTGAAATCTCTTTTTTTTTTCAACAGCCACCAGTATCATATCTTTGCCATCACAACCACCACAAGTTTGCTGGGAGTCCTTTTGGGGAAACAAATTCAATGTCTCCTAGAAGCAGTACAGGGGGTCAGCATTCACCTCTCAACCTCCATTCTAACAGCAGCAGTGTAAGTGAAGTCCAGCGACTACGTGAGGAAGTGATGACCACCAAGGCCAGACTGGAGCACTGGGAGCAGGCCTACTCACAGGCCAAATGTGTAAGTTGTTACTGCATGCAAAGCCCGGTTGCGTTAAAAGGAAATTCTAGCATAATAAAGTCATGTCTGTTCAGTAACTTCCATGACCATCTATTCTTTTTTTATACAAGGTTATAGATGGCTTTTTGGCACATTTCTTATGGAACATCAACAATGTTCAGATTTTTGAAAGTCACAATTTTTTCTACATTAGAGATTGTAATTTCCCTGCAACACAGGTACATTTTTCAGGATCTAGTACCAAGATAAACTAAGAGTTTCGCCAACATCTGCAGATCTGCATCACTGTTCTTGCACATGAAACAACATTTTTCGTAGTCCTGATAAGTAATAACCTGTTTAATCCAGTACTTTAAATGCAGCAGATTGTTTATACTGGATGACCATACAAAGTTTAAACCTAGAAGGCTTAAAGAATCTAGTGTATAGCTTAATGTTTTCAATTTGGCAAGCTTTCTTCTGGTCCTGATCTACAAAATAAGATATCAGAAAATTAATTTGAAGATTGCTTCAAAATCTACCTTTTCCTGCATACCATAATTCTTTAGTTCCAAGTAATTTTACCATTCTACTCTAGAATGTAAAACTGCTAATTTCCACAAAATTCACACTGAAAAATCAACCATGGTGTGAAAATCAGAATCATATTATCAAACTTTACATTTATTTCCTCATTAAATTTCTGCATGTATTAATGAAATGTATTTTTTCTTTAATGGAAGGATGGGGGAGGGAATTTCTAACCCCACCCACCCCCATGTTTAGTTTTGGAAATACCCCAATTAGCCCATAAAATAATGGACTATACCAGCCATATAGATTAATACCAGCTACAATATCATGGTGTCACCCAAATGTACAGTTCGAGGTAATTTGAACTAAATAACATCTTTGCCAGACAACATGAATCTGAAGTACCACATACAGATATGGTTGTTCAAGGATTCTGTTCAATTTTTATTTGCCCATCATAATTTGGAGCATATTTATGTCTGTCTGTCCATCCATATTTTATTTTACTGCACAAAACCTTTAGTTGTCAAATCAGTTTAACCACACTTTATGACCAATATTAGTTGGAATAGGAAAGAAAGAACTATTTGTTGGGGGAGGGGGTCAAAGGTGACAGCCACTCTGACTAAAAGAGAAACAGGTTTCCACACAGTAATGCTAGTTTTCAACCATCTACAGTTGCTAAACTGGGTAACATGCAAATGGGTATGGAAAAATTTTATCTTTTCATTGCAATATAGCTGCTGGCTAGTGTCACAGACTGAGACTAGATAAGTGTTTTTTGCTCAGTAACATTTGTTCTGTATCACATACCTGGCTTAAAGGTCAGTGTCTCTTTGATAAAAAGGAGGGAAGAAATTTGCATTCTAACTTAAGTCCTAGACCATGTTCCTTAACCATGGTTTCTGTAAAGCTTGCATGTAAGATCAGGAAAATGCCTGTTGATTTTGGGGTCTGAAAGATACAGAAGAATTTTTGTTCTAGATCACCAGAATCAACCACATGTACTAGTACCTACTCATGATGGGCATATAATAGAGAACTGTTAAACACGTGATGGGCTTATAATGTGCAGTCCACAATACTATTGCTAGCTGATCCTGCATTTGTTTTCACTCATCCATCTGTCAACAATTTATTACCAACCAAGGATGCCATATTTCTGATCCAGTTTTATCAGACATGGAAAACTTGGCCTCTGTAGATACAGTATTGCAAATCTAGTTTTTATACATATCGGTAAAGAGGATAATACAGTAAAACCTGTCTTAGGAGACCACCCCTTCTTCCAACAAAAATTGGTCTCTCAAGACAGGTGGTCCAATAAAAGGTCTGTGTTAGAGTATCATTTTCAGATTCAAAATCAGTAGCTCCACATGGGTCAGTAGTTCTTCCCTGGGTTTTCCAGGGTTCTTCCTCCACCATTAATACTGGCTGCCATGTATAGCTAATCTTGTGCTGAAAAATGGCGTTAAACCCTACAACAACAACAACAACAGAATCAAAATGATGCATGTGTAAGAAGGGAAATCATTCACATTTGCTGTATATTCATTTTTTATTTATTTTTTATTTATTCATAGTTCTTGTCAAAATGTTGCAATTATTTTGTCTGAGTAATATTGTATAGCAATAAAGATATACATCTATCATTAAACATTTACAATTAAATTTGAAGATTATGTGAACATATAGGTCAGAACTTGAATTGCAAAATTAATAAGATAATACTTTTTTATCCTGTCATATAACTTGACATGTCCCTAAGTTTCATGCTTACTTAAAATGTAGCACTATGCTTTGGTAACACTTATCCTGTATATGAACAGACTAGTTTGATTAGACTTTAGGTAAATTTGAAATATAAATGTACAATTGAAAAAAATCAAAAAATAGAATTACTACCATTCTGAAGAAATATCTTTGAAGCCAAACCCATAATTACATAAAGAGATTAACTTGATTTAAGTAATGGTGTAACAGGTTTGCACTACAACAGGGGATGACTTTTTGTGAGCTAATAACTGTAACATCAAAAAGTCAGCAAATGCCACATCCACAATGACAGTGGAGCCTGGAAAACAATAATCACTTGTTAAAGACGAGATCAAAGACCTCTTTCACCCCATGCATTACTAATTGACTCCAAAGACAAATGACTAACTTGGCTGCTAAAATGAAACCCTTTCAAAAAGTTTTAATAAGGACATTATCAGGGCTTTGTGGTTTTTCACACAAGATAAACTAAACATACAAAACCTTTAAAATGATTATGTACACCTGTGAAAGCTGCTTTTAAAGAATGCAATGGTTAATCTTACTATAGATGTACATAGTCTCATATTCAGTCTGCATCAAGAACTGGTAACCATAATCGAATATTGTTTTGTTATTACTTTTTTTTTACATTACAATCACTCATAAAACGTCGTGGATTTAAGAATTACATAATTGTCATTGGTATGTATCTGTTTTTCGTGATGTGGTCATGGTTATAGTGAATTAAATATCAGCAGTGTTTATTCATATTTTAAAAAGGTAGTTCTTAGCAGTGTTGAAATGCATTTTTTGCCAGAAAATCATGGTCAGTGGTTGCTAACTACGGGGCATTTTTATATAATAAAATTGATTTTTGCATGACAATTGCCATAAATGACAGGTCACTCATACCATAGGTTGATCAAAACAGTTTTTACTGTATCATCAAAAACTTTGCATATTAAATAAGCCTGTATATTTGAAAATTAATATTTTTCTTACAAGTAAAATAGGATAAAATCAACATAGGGTTGTGTGTTTACAGCATTATATAAGCCTGGTAGTCAGATTGTCAGCTATTAAGTTACATTTGGCAGGTGAGTGTTATCTTGATCATGTGTGTTGGATTTTAGCTTTACTTGTCATAGACCAGTAGAGTTTATGGGACAGTGTCCATAGACTGTTATACTAGTTATGCTAGTCCATCCATTAGCAGAAGTTTGTTATCGCTACTCCGCCTAACTACTTGAGGACTGCCTTGAAACTGTACATACACATTTATCCCTTGGTCTGTGATCCTCAATGAAATTGATGCTGCTCAGACATGAAATATGGCCCCACAGTTGCCATCTTGAAAATTTTGTTATTACTTGAGGATTTCATGAAAAGATTTCTTATATCAATTTGTTCCTAAATGAAAATGGTACCAGTCTAATGTCCAATATGGCTACTATGGGAGCCATCTTGAAAGCTTGTTATTGCTCTCCTCCTGTCAGGGTTTAGTTAAAGACTTAGGATTTTTGGCTGGTCCTAAATAAAATTGATGTTAATCCAGTGTGACCATCATGACAGTCATCTTAAAGATTTTATCACAGCTCTACTTGAACATAAATCATATCAACATAGGTTTTCATCAGATGACATTCTTTTGATATCCAGTTTGACTTAAATGAAATTGATGCCCCTCTATAAATGGCACACTATAGCAAAATGGTGATTACTCCGCCTGATTGGATCATTATTATGATGGATTTTTCAACAAAAGATGTCTAATGATATCCACTTTGTCCTAAATGAAAATTGTGACTACTCCACCTGATTGGATCATTATTATGATGGATTTTTCACGAAAATATGTCTAATGATATCCACTTTGTCCTAAATGACAATGGTGCCATGATGAAATCCAATATGTGTACCATAGCAGCTAATTTGAAAGTCTTGTTATTGCTGAATAATAACAGGAGGAAATGGTCTTATTTTGAATTTCTGGAAATTTTTTTCAACTAGTTGAGCATCAGTTCCTTTGAAGGACTTGTTTGAAAATCATTTAAAATGCATTCTTTGTGTGGAGTCAGTTCTTTCATTTTGCCATTTATTAATCAATTGCACGGTAGAAATTTGCCAAGTAAAGAGGGAATAATTGATTCCTATTTCAGGCCTGTGAAGCTTGGAAGAAAGAAGCTGAGGAGTCGGTTAGGAAAGCTAAATTTGCGGAAGAAGAGCGGAATCAATCAGTAAAACATAGAGAAGAGGTTTAAATTTTTATTGATAACCTGACTCTGTTGCCAAGTGGGCTTATGGTATTGCGCTGTGTCTTCAATCATGTGTGTCATCCATCAGTAGTTACTTCTTACCATATGAATCCATATTTCTGACCCAGTATCAAGTAAACTTGGAATATGGGCTTGTATTATTACAATCTAGGATGAGCTTGATAGTGAGCACGAGTCATGCATATTAAGTAGGTGATCTTATATCTGATTAGTTGTACATTTTAACACTGGATGAAGTATTGTTCATTCAGTTTTTATCAGATTTGGAAATTGTACTTATCTCTTTAGAATCACAGAGGAGTTCAGTAATGTGTGATATCCGTGCAAAATAATGAGATAATCTTATACCTGATTAGCCACACTTGTTTCCACTATGGAGGTCTTATTTTGGATCTGATTTCAATCAGACATGGACTGTAAACTTATATGATAAAAATCTTTTTTGAGTTTGCTAATGAGCAAGATCTATGCATATTGTTTAGATCAGGCATGTTTAACCCATGGGCTCCATACAGCCCACTCCTTCACATTATGCAGCCCCCAGTCATTTAGGCAGTCCTTTTGAAAATATGCATTGTAATTAATACTTATTCCGTTCTTCTGTATTGATTTCTGATGTTTTATTGTCTAGCACAATGTTTTTTAACAATATCATTCAAGCCTCGTGAATGTTATTAGTGTCATGTAATAATTGTGTTGGATTTTTATTTTAATTATTACATGTAAAAAATTAAACTATTAGTAATGTTGGTCAGCAAACGAACTCATGTGGCTTGCAATCTTAATTATTTCATGTTTCAGCCTCCAGCCAAAAAAGGTTGGATGTCGATGGCTTTTGTGATCTTGTATCTGATTTATTTTCCTTTTTATCACTCTGGACATCATATTTATGATTGGTTTTATAAGTATTTGGAATATATGCTAATATCATTAAGATCGAAGATGAATTTGATATTTAGCAAGAGCCAGACATAATGAGAAAATCTTGCATGTGATTTTATAAGCTTGTTACCCAATTTTGACCAAATTTGGATTAGAGGCTTACATTATCAAGGTCATGGACAAGTTAGATTATGAGCATGATATTAAATTAAAGAGATAATCTTGCATCTGAGTTTACTGCTTTGTTGGCTGTATTTTTTAATACAAGTTTTATCAGACCTGGAATGTATACTTGCATCATCAAAAGCTCAGACAAGTTTGATAATAAGCAATCACATTTGATAATGAGAAAAATCCATATCATTCTTAAATTGCTTCAGTTATAAGAAAGAGACTGTATTTTAAGTTTGTGGCTTTATCTTCTGAAAGAATTGTGGTTGATTGTCTTGATGTAGCAAAACCAAAAAGGTCAATTCCACATTGTTTTGGCAGACATAAGTTTTGTTACAGTACTGGCCAGATTCATGAAGTGGTTCACTGTTAACTCTTTTAAGCCAGGTAAGCAATATCAAGCTCATTAACTGAAGATTGTTTATAACATTGTTTACCTTTTAAAAATAGAATAGGGTTTTATTTCACTTGTAAATAACAAGAAGACATTAGTGACACTTTTCGGGCAATATTTTCATTGTAGTCTTAAGCAATATTTAACTTCTTTGTGAAAGTCTTTAGAAGTCTATACCTCATGAATCAGTTGCTGTATTCAGATGAAATATGGTACACTGTATACTTGACTGTTATACCTTGTTATTCTCTGGCTGCACTGAAACATTGCTACATTGTCACTGTATACTTGACTGTTATACCTTGTTATTCTCTGACTGCACTGAAACATTGCTACATTGTCACTGTATACTTGACTGTTATACCTTGTTATTCTCTGACTGCACTGAAACATTGCTACATTGTCACTGTATACTTGACTGTTATACCTTGTTATTCTCTGACTGCACTGAAACATTGCTACATTGTCACTGTATACTTGACTGTTATACCTTGTTATTCTCTGACTGCACTGAAACATTGCTACATTGTCACTGTATACTTGACTGTTATACCTTGTTATTCTCTGACTGCACTGAAAAATTGCTACATTGTCACTGTATACTTGACTGTTACACCTTGTTATTCTCTGACTGCACTGAAACATTGCTACATTGTCACTGTATACTTGACTGTTATACCTTGTTATTCTCTGACTGCACTGAAACATTGCTACATTGTCACTGTATACTTGACTGTTATACCTTGTTATTCTCTGACAGCACTGAAACATTGCTACATTGTCACTGTATACTTGACTGTTATACCTTGTTATTCTCTGACTGCACTGAAACATTGCTACATTGTCACTGTATACTTGACTGTTATACCTTGTTATTCTCTGACTGCACTGAAACATTGCTACATTGTCACTGTATACTTGACTGTTATACCTTGTTATTCTCTGACTGCACTGAAACATTGCTACATTGTCACTGTATACTTGACTGTTATACCTTGTTATTCTCTGACTGCACTGAAACATTGCTACATTGTCACTGTATACTTGACTGTTATACCTTGTTATTCTCTGACTGCACTGAAACATTGCTACATTGTCACTGTATACTTGACTATTATACCTTGTTATTCTCTGACTGCACTGAAACATTGCTACATTGTCACTGTATACTTGACTTAAACCTTGTTACTCTCTGACTGCACTGAAACATTGCTACATTTTCACTGTATACTTGACTGTTATACCTTGTTATTCTCTGCTTGCACTGAAACTCTAGTACATTATCACTGTATACTTAACTGTTTTACCTTGTTATTCTCTGACTTCGCTAAAATATTGCTACATTGTCACTATATACTTGACTGTTATACCTTGTTAACTGCTCTGGTGGCCTAGTGGTTAGAGTTTCCACCTTAGATGTGGGAAGTCATGGGTTCGATACCTGGTTGTGTCATACCTAAGATTTACGAAAATGATACTAACAGCTGCCTCGCTTGACGCTCAGTATTAAGAGGTTAGTGTTAGGACTGGTCGGCCTGGTGTCAGGATAATGCGACTGTGTGGGACATCATGCTACATGTCTGTGGCATGATGCCCCAGTGCTAGACATCACTATAAACTGCCACAATGCAGACATTGTAGCAATATAACTGAACATTTTTTAAAGCTACATTCAAAATCATAATCACATCACTATTATACCTTGTTACTCTCTGACTGCACAGAAACATTGCTACATTATCACCATATTTTTGACTATTGTACTTGTTATTCTTTGACTTCATTGAAACTTTGCTACATTATCACTGTATACTTGACTGTTGTACCTTGCTATTCTCTGACTGCACTAAAACTTGCTACGTCATCACTGTATACATTGACTGTTGTACCTTGTTATCCTATGGTGACACTGAAACTCTGGTTCCGTATCACTGTACACTTTACTGTTGTACCTTGTTATCCTATAACTGTACTGAAGCTTTGGTTCAGTATCACTGTACACCTCAGTTGTTTTACCTTTTTATCCTCTAACTGCACTTAAAACTTTGGTTCAATACCACTATATTTGAGTGTTGTATCATGTTATCCTACAACTGTGACGAAACATTGCTACATTATCACTGTACACTTGGCAGTGTACCTATTATCCTCTAACTGCACTGAATCTTGGTACATTGACACGTCATACTTAACTGCTGTACCTTGTTGTCACTGTATACTTGACTGTTGTACCTTGTTCTGACTGCATTGAAACTTTGATACCTTATAAACTTGACTGTTATACAGTAATACAGATTTATCTCAAAATCAACGTGCTTGAGCTAGTATTGTTGACATTAGCAGATATCAAGATAATTGTTGGGGTGGTGGCTAAAAAGAACCAATTAAAGTCGATAGCACTATACCTTGTTGTACTTAAACTGCACTTAATCGTCTGTATGCTTGACTGTTGTTGTTGTTGTTGAAGGGCTTAACACCATTTTTCAGCACACAATAGGCTATACTTGGCAGCCAGTATTAATGGTGGAGGAAGAACCCAGAGAAAACCTTGGAAAGAACAACCGACCCATGAAAAGCTACTGGCAGGTTTCTCACATATCCACATTGGCTGAATCCAAGACTTAAACCCACTCAGACAGAGCTTGACTGTGTACCTTGTTCACAAAATCTTTGGTACAGTGTCACTGTGTACATGATTGTTGTACCATGTTATGCTATGACTTTTGTACTGCCAGCATAATCAGAATTCTTTGTTGTCAAAATGCCATCACAAGCTAACATTCTGAGGAATGCATATTTTGCTTGCTTTGGATACTTAGATGATAATTCTTGGATAAGATTAGAATACTTCTACAATTGCTAAAATATCATAAAAGTAAAACCTTAATATTTCATTAAACTTTTTGGTGTGGCAATGTCCTTATTTTAATTTGCTGTTTAGATGGGTTTTTTTAAAAATGCACAGCTGATAGTATTTACACCTTATAGTGTTCCCTATCATATTTTTGATCCATTCTTTATTTGCCGATGATATGAAGAATCAATTATTAAGTGTTTATTCCTTTGTTATTCATATTTTATCTTTTGGAGTCCCTGTTGAGCCGAAATTTTTTTTTTATTAAAGGTGTCTATTTTTATAGTCTTGCTTACTACTTGAAAAAATATTGATATGATACAACAGGAATTGGTTATTTTATATGATTTTGAACTACATTTGGAGGCCATGAGCATTTTGTTTTTGTGCTTGATAGTATGTAATGACAGGGACCCAAGTGGTCTAAAGCACACACCATTACGGATCATGCCATCAAACCTCTGCCTGCATTTGCTAGAGTCTTGGGTACGGTCAAAGTGGGTATGTGTGAAGCATGCCAGTAACTTCTCATGGGTCGGTGGTTCTTTTCTAAATTTTCCTGGGTTCTTACTCCACCAATTTTTTGGCTGCCATATATAGCCTATCTCATGCTGAAAAATGGTATTAAACCCTATAACAACAACAAGGACATCATTGTTTTACATCTTTATTTCATATATCATTGGGGCTTGCAGGTGGCCTAGTGGTATAAGGTTCTCACTTTTATAGACTACCAACATCTCACCTCTTTCCATCTCATGCTCAGCCACCATGGGTATGTAAGCAAGTTTGTTAGTAGCTTCCTGTGGGTCAGTGGTTCTTGCCAGGGTTTTCCCAGTTTCTTCCTCTAGATATAATGGCTGCCGTGTATAGATATCATTGGCTGAAAAAAATGGTGTCAAACCCACAAAAACAAGTCAGACCTGATATTTAAAGCAGCTAATAAGTATTTAGTGATATATAGAGCTTAATGGACCATCGGCAAAGTCCTGGCTATATAGTGGTAAATGGACCATCTGCTAAGTCCTGGCTATATAGGGCTTATTGGACCATTGACACAAAGTCCTGGCTATATAGTGCTGAAAAACAACTTGGTGGCAGCAAATATATGCAGAAACAATGCCAAAATCGTGAGGAAGACAAAATTTCAAAGCAAAAATAATTGTTCATCATCAGACAAAAGATAATGGTCATATATCATAAAAGCTCCAAAAAAAGGCATTCCTGACTAAGAGCAATTCATAAATACCTGTTCTAAATTTTTCTGTATAAACCACAGTTTTAAAAAGTATTTGGTTAGAACATCACCTTGAGAATTATCACATGGCAAATAGGTTTCCTCCATTAGTTACCTTATTTGATATGTATCTGACCTGTTCAACATACCCCAAGCCTGCAAGGATTTCATACACCTAGTATAAGAAATTTGACCTGGGTTTTTGAAGCATCATCTTAATAATACTCTAATATATACTTATCTGTATTAAGTTTATTGGAAGTGGTTTCAGTCATAGACAGCCCATTTCTTTTAATTCTTTTCATTGTATTGTTTACCTTCATATTCAGTTGCTTTTGCAAAATAAATGGTGATTTATTTTTAAAATGACTATAACCAAACAGAAATCTCTGGTTTATGAGGTAATATTGATTTCATTTAGACTTTTAAAAAAAAAAATATTTATTTCTGGCAAACCTGTTGTTTTCAAAATGTCACGACTTTAGAAATTTTTTTTATTATTTCAGGCTCTAAGTCATCTAAAGAAAATGAAGTTAGAAATGCAATCTAAAGAGAGTCCATACATACGCAGTTTACAGAGATCAGCTGATTTAGAAAATATATCCATACCTCAGCTGCGACAGTTACAGCAACAGTTACGTTCGGATCTGGAAAAAATTGAACAGGTAAGTTGAGCCTCTAAATGTTGAAATTAAGACTGGAATGTGTTACGTATGACAGAACATCGGCAACAGTTATTCACTAGGAACTAAATAGTTCTCTCTTTAGTGATGGGATTGGCAGATAATATTGCACATGCAACAAAGTTAGAAATTAGGCAATTTAAAGTAGATGCCTTTTCTGTTTTCTGTCCTTCGAAAGTACATTGGTGTCTTGCTACATCAAACCTGTCTTTTCTTAGCTATATAGGAAGTGCTGTCCTCAGCCAACCCAGCCCAGAGATGCTGATCATTTCAGATTTATCGGAATTGTTGATGAGTTTGTTACAATCCCACATTCTTTATAATTGCATTAAAGTTTTATTTGAGGTGGGGCATCTTCGCTAGCGAAAGTTCCAGTATGATAACCCTATCTACACAAATGCCAGACCTGCCAACCTTTATGATTTTACTGCAAGTCTTAGGAAAATTACCCTTTTATTATGGACTTAGTGCATAAAAGTAAAAACTATGAAAAAAATGATCATTGCCAAAAAATTCAGAAAATTTGTTTATCCATGCTTGATTTGGATCCAGGTTTTATATTAGAATTAGTGAAATTAGTCAGGGAACCAACTTACTTCACAGAAGTTCCTCAGACACTTTAAACTGCACCAGTTTGTTCATGCAAAGCATCTGCATGATCAAACTGCTGATTATATAATTTGTTTAAAAAATGGCATCCAGCAAGCGATGCATGTTCAAGATGAAAGGGAAAAAAAGCATCTTGAAAATGTGAATAATCGACACAGAAGAATAAAAATAATCTGATTCTTGTGAATAAAAGCCAGAAGAGACATAATTAAATTTATTGGATATCACATGCAAATTTGAGTATGGCTCATGGCGGCAGATGTGATTGCCATCATGTGAAATGGAAAAAGAATTTCCAAAAATTATGTCAGGTTGAGAGACAGCAACAAGCCATTGAGCTGCATAGCATTTTTGAATTGAAGTTTGTGCAACTGTACTGGTGGTAAATAAAGTCTACACATATTTTACCAACTTTTCAGTTGAACATGTTTATCGTCTATGCTTGTTTCGAATACTGAACTTATAATTTCATTTTCCAACTTTACAGTAGCAGTTTATGATATTTTTTTACACATTACTGAAAACTGGTCAAACTCACAGAAAAAAAATCAACTGCCTTACTGAGACAAAACTTGTCAGGGTTGGGAGGTCTGCAGTGCAGATCAAATACATGTTGGTGCTGTGTAATTGCAACATTTATTGGGTTTCATGAGTTGACTCCCTTAGTATGTAATGCCAACTAACCATTAATGTTGTGCATTGTACATTGTCTGAAAATGGTGGAAGCAATTGACCTAAAAAAAATACTTTGGAAGTTTAACATCGAAAAGATGGCTATGTACCAGAGGGAAGCCATTACAGATGTATTTGAGTGAGAGGTATTTGTGCAAACATGGACCAGCACTGGAAAATTGTGTATTTATGAGTCCATTCAAGTTGTGTACTCCAATTGTATCAGTCATGTAGGAACATTGATCAAATTTGAATATCTTAATTTCAGTGTTGTATCCAATGAAATTCACATATCTGAAGCACAGAAATAACTGCTCAATACACCAGGGTGTAGATAGGGTTATCAGATCAGAATCTTGGATAGGGAAGATGGGGGTGGGGACAATGGGAGGAAAATCATTTAGTGCCAGTATGTTAGACTGGTACATAAAATAGTTTTTGAATGCAAACAACAGAATGACAGTAAACCAATCTGTTAGGCTGTAAATAGATGATGAACAGTAATGTGTATTCTGTTTCACAGTTCACAGAACTGCAAAGTAATTTCTCAATATAGTAAACTGAGATGATGGCCATAATATTTATCAGAGCTTGTATAAATCCCTTAAACACTGTAAGATTAGTTTTGAATGCTTTGCCTTAGACTGTATTCTCCTGCTAGTCAAAAGGGCAATAACTTTTTTAAATCGCTGGACAGAGTGAATTGACAGTATGTTGATCTTCATGGGAAGAACATAACATTTACCAAGTTTCATGGGAATCTTTAGGAAGAAGGGACTGGTTATGCAAGATTATCGTAACACTACAGTGAAGTACCAAGATAAGGACAGTAACTCTTGTGGAAGCAAAGTAATTTAAGGGGTGATTGGGAATGAGTCTGCCCCAGCAAAATTTGGAAATTGACAGATTTTAAACAAAATTGTCAAGAGTAAGTATGCAGTTGTAAATTCAGCATCATTTTTAAATATATTAGGGATGTAGGCCATCTATTGGCTCCTGGGAACTCCTAAAAGAATCTTTGAATTTATCACAGTTTGCATTTTCGGGTGATGAAAAAACAGCATGACTTATTTTGCTATGGCATTATGTTATAAGACCAAAATATGCATAAACTCCTAAATAAAATGGAAGAACAAAGTAACTGTTGATAAATGCATCTTCTCATAAGCAATGTAATATTTACCAACTTTCATGGCAATCCTTGAGTTATTACATGATTAGTCAGTCAGTTGGATAGAAGACACAATGATTACTATCTGTCCCCACCTCTATATAAAAATCATGGACCAAAATCAACCTAACTGGGTACAGAGCATCCTGGCATGAAGGTTTATCTGTTTTGTACAGAAATGATGCCTATCCACAATCAGATGAGCCGCCATTACTAAATTGAAAAACAATTGTAAATAACTTTTCCATGTTTGCACTGAACTTGATCAGATTGGTTTTAAAGTATATAATTGATGCTGGTTTTAAAGTATATAATTGATGCCTATCTGCCATTAGATATGGCCACTGCTATTACAAATAGAAGAAAAATCTTTGGACAAATTGTCAAAAAAAACAACTCAAATGAGTTTAACGGAAGCAACCTGACAGTAAAAGCCTTTTAATTGTTGTCACAAATAATGTTAGCTCATCATCCCATATGGCTATCTTTAAAAACAGAGAAACAAAACCCAATAAAATGACTTTTCAAAACTCCTGACAAAATTTTACAGCAAGGATCCTACCATATAGGCATTTCAAGTTTGTACAAATTATGCCTATTCATGCTTAAATACAGTCATTGCTACTAAAATTAGAAGAAAAAAACTTCAAACAACAAAAATCATTCAACAGAATTACCAATTTGACAGAAAGCATCCTTAAAGACGGGTCTATACCAAAATGATGCCAATCAGCCCTTATTATAAGCCACCATTAATAAAAATAAAAAATTCTTAAAATAACATCTCATAAAAGCTTGAAAAGAATTTGATCAAATTTGACAGAATGGACTCCGGCATAAAAGCCAACAAATACGGTCACCGTTTCTAAGAACAGAAAAAAAAATATTAAAATTTTCAAATACGATTTACAAAATTTGACCATGAAGGTCTTTCAGGTTTTTACAGATGATGACAATCTTTTCCCCTTTCAAATATGGCTGTTAATAAAAATGGATTGGCTATTGATTTGTAGTATTAAAAAATATGGAACAGAACTTTGCCAAATTTAACAAAAAACTTTTATTGCTTAAGTCATGCAGATTTGTAGTAAAAATGCCAAACTGCCATTGAATAAGGCCCCATTTACTAAAAACAGGAATATCCTTAAAATTACTTTAGCGCAAAAAATGCTAAACAGATTTAACCCAAGTTGATAGAAAACATCTCAGGATAAAGGTTTGTTAAAATTGGACATGTGATACCAGTGCTGGATTAAACCCTGTGAAGGACCGTGTCAAAATATCAAAGGCCTCCCTTTCAAATTATCTCCTCATAGGTCGAGATCAAATCAATTCCATATTATTTTGATCCGTTGTCACTGGGCCCCTAAAAGGCATAAGGACTCGTAGGTCGGTGCCTACTCTGCCTATTGGGTAATCCGGCACTGTGTGATACTCACCTGCTATTATATATGGTTTGATTTGTTTGATTTTTATTGCATAGCGACATAAGTATATTTAGTGCCATGGCAGTTAAAGAAAAGAGCCTTGCCCCGAGACACACAAAGGTAGCTGACTGAGGTTGTAAAACTCAGACCCTCACCAGACTATGATAATAAATTTTACAACGATGGAGGATTTCAGAACTTTATCAGACAATGAGGATAATTCTTGGACTTTATACCAGTGGTTTTTTATATAGTGATATTTTTAGGATACTGTGAATTTTAGAAAATGATGACTTCAGGTTTGAACAAATTTAATACAATTTTGCTTTAAGGCTTAACGGGGCGACCAGTCATAAGATCGACAGGTGCCAGTAGAAATTTTCTAATATTTTGACAGATTTATTGGTCCTTCACACTAGGGATTGCTCTGCAGATATTTTAAACATCTGAAAGAGTTATAGGTGTATGGGGAAGTTGTTTGCATTTGCAGCATCCAGAATGGAGAGAATGTTGGCATACCTTTGTGCTACTTTCATGTACTATGGCTGAAATTTCTTTACATATGTACTTGTGAAAATTATACACAACTTGGCCCAAATGGCAACTACCACATGCTCAAAAATCAACATGAATTATTACACTATCTTCAAAAGTTATTAAAATGGGGAAAACAATTTATGCCAGAATAAGTAGTACCTCTTCTGAAAGTAGGGTGAATGAATTTTCAAAAATGTTATTGTCTGCAGTCCAAGAAGTGAAATTGACGAAGCAAAACTAGCAATGTTTAGATAGGTGCACACCAAAATAAAAGGAATTGAAATTTGTTTTACAATTCTTAAGATATACAATATATTTTTTAAATAGATAGGATAACCATTAAGGAAATGCTTGGAAATTCTTTTTCTTCAGAAGTTGAATCCTATCAAAATATGAAACTGTGCCACCCTAACTACTGAGCTGCTGTGGCTCCCACCTCTGATAGTTGCATCTTACAGTATGTGGGAGAGCACATTGGACCAATTCTGTATCCCAAAGTGGTGGTGGGGTTAGGGTTGGTTGTAACTATAAAACATTTTACATAAATTTCTTTGTGAACATGCATTTGACTTCAAAGCAGACACGAGGTGAGTGATCTGATGTCCTTTTATTATAAACAGTTCACTTATGAATTGTAGAGTTTATAAACATGGTGTTTTTTTTTCACTCACCTGAATAAGCATGGTGATGTATAGGTATCCTTTTTTCACTGGTGTCAATGGCAGGATTCTTGATCAGAGTTCAGTGTTAAACATAAGAATATCTGATAAACTGGAAATAAAGCATTGCATGGGTCTCAGGTGAGACCTTTTTACAGCGCTGTATTTTCTTATCATTGTCAATTCAGAGATGTTTTATTTTTAAATTTTTTCTCTTCTATTTTTAGGTATTATACAAACAGCAAAGTGTAAAGTGTATTAAATGTGTGGATAAGAAGCGAAATATTACTACAGGACCATGCAATCACAATGTAATGTGCGCTGAATGTGCCGGAAAAGTGTCAGAATGCCCTCTCTGTGGAATCAAAATCAGTCAAAGAAATACAGTAACAGTGAGCAACTATCAGTTGTAATGGTGGTGGAATATAGGAATTAGCAAGAAATTAATAATAATCAGCAATCAAGGCATGTTTATGTTGGTAATCTCCTGCAGTACAGGTGATGGTATTAGTTTTGCAGGCCATTTGGTACTGATTTGGAATGACTTTATTACTTTGAAACCCAAAGCTACATGTATTTTTTTTTTGTTAGCCAATCATGCATTGGTTTGGAGATATTTACTCATTAACATTTTTCTTTTCATCATTTCATCAACCGCTGGTCGGATTTTATGGCTTTGGTGCATAAATATTATTCAGTAAAGAACTGTATATGTGAGAGCTGTGTGCTTATTTCATTAAACAATGGAAAGAATAATTTTACAATAGCTGCCATTCTTAATTTTTTTGTTTTCCATAGTTCTTGAGAAAATTGTTAGAAATGGATATACTCAATTTCAATTTTCTTCTATATTATAAAAACTCCTATCACAAGATAAGTTTCTATTGCAATGGAAATTAATATTTAAATTATTTTAATAATCTCAATTTTTTAAAAGCATTTTGCCAGTTAATGTTTTATGGAAATGATAAAAATCTCAAGCTGCATCTAAGCACCTTATGTACTTGCTTATAATTCAAGTCCTGTTGCAGGCTGCACAGACCCAGATCAGTCATCACATAATGAGCTTGCAGATCTAGGTCTGTGTATTTTGTTAGAAGTATTCAATAGAACAAACAACATATACCTATCTGCAGGTGTATCATGCTTCGGTAGATCAGGATCTTCACTCTTTGCAGTTTAACTTGATTTATAATCGAGTATATATGGTAACTTTGCTTCAAATAGCAATTGAAAGGCCTTTGTCTCAGTAAACTTCTACATAACTTAACAATTGTATGGGAACTGGAAAGCATTTGTTAAAATATTTTAGCCTTTTGTTCCTTTAAGCTTTATCAATGTACTTTTCTTCATTATACCAAAGTATATTGGACATTTGAAGGAGCTTCTTTCTCAGAAGCATCTACTTCTGACACAGTATTTTAGTTATTTTAATCGTATTACCTTGTATACAGATACAGTCATTACAGAAAGAAGTACAAATTTATGAAATGTAAAGGTGGACCCATAGTCATAAAATGTCCGGTTTGGTTACTGTAAAACATCTACTTTGAGCACCTGAAATCTCTTGTAATATAATTTTGCACCTAGGGACATTTTAGGACAATTTATGTTAGGGTAGTGTATTTCCAATTCAAGAAAATAGGAAACTAAATAAAATATTGGTCTTGTTTTATCATAGTACACATAGGGTAGTCTGCTATGTGCATGCTAACATTTATTTTAATGTATTTGGTTTGAGTCATTATTGCTACTATTATTATTATAATTGATAATTTAGATCCCTTCTGTACTGATTGGTTTGCATAATAATTGACATGTAAGAATAGAGCTGCAGTACATTGATATTATGTGCCCTCCTTTCATTTATTATTATTCAGTTTATGTAAATATGATCCAAAGTGCAAAGCATTCTTGGTTTATAGGGATTTCGATTTCAGTCCCTCCATTCTTGTGGCAGTGTCTATTCTCTTTTACCAACTGTGGTTTGTATTACTAATAATAGTAGCAAATTTATGGTCTTGATAAAATTAGTAACAAAGTATTGTTTAACTGGCATTTAAGGTCAAGTTTATATGTTGAGGTAGGCAGCTCAAATAGAGATGAACAGTTAAACGTGATAGTAACTAACCCCCTCCTTTTATATTGCTCTTCTGACGGCAATTGTTGCACAAGAGTAGAAAATACTTTGAAAATAAACTTGCCACAATAATTTCTCCAGTGTTTCAAATGTTAATGTAAATTCTCTTTGGTGACATGAAGAGAAAATTTTGGAAAATAGTTAAAGAATACTTAGTACATTTACATTATTATAAAGGACCATGAGTAGGCATATTTATGGAGTTCATTTCTTCCATCTCACCTTGTGTAAAGAGGATCACTTGAACATGTTAAGTCACCAACATTCTCTATACTTTGATTTTGTAATTTCATTGCTGAGGGCCAGATCAAATAGAATAATTTGATACGTTAGTGTTTATCACTGTCTCAGTTTGTGCTACCAAATATGGATGAACATGAGATGCATATTATTTGTTTATTTACCAGTATTCACAATACTTTGATTTGTAATTTCACTGCAGAGGGCCAGATCAAAACAGAATAATTTAATAAGGTGTTCTCTCTTTACCGTGTTTATCCCTGTCTCAATTTGTATTTCCAAATTTTGATTATCATTATAATTAGACTAGATTCACTTTTTAGCATTTTGGTAAGATTTCATAAGTGCTGTACAGAGGACGAGGATATGAAGAACATTTATAGTGTATCTATTAGTGCCATTATGAAATCCCTTTCATGCTATGTCATTAGTTCTATCATCAGTATATTCAATTTTTATTTGCCATTTATTTAATTGTGTATGTATTCTAGCAATGTATAAATTCAATGTCATTTTGGTTATATAGATTATTCCACATACAATACTGGTCAAATGTAATTTCCTATCACAGATTCAAGTGTTACAAATTCAGAATCTGGTTACCACATTAATTATTTTGCCATTGGAAATTAATTATTACATCATATGATTTTGTAAATGCAGCTTCTATTACAGTAAGTTCTTGATTACAAGTCAAATAAAACTAAACAACATACATAACCCGTAATATGCTGTGCCAGCAGATCAGGGTCTGTGTTGACGCTCTACTGATTACTCCTTGATCCAGATCTCCCAGTACAGTGACAGCAGATCTGGGTTTGTTCACTTGGGCTTGACTTGTAAGCCAGTGTACATGATAGAGATTTCCCAGGATATAGCTGATTGATGGCTGGAGTTGTTTTTTTAATATGATACTGCAATGTAAAATAGTTTGAATTTACAGTTTGGTAATTTTTTTGCATTTAATTCATGATTTCACCAACTGATGACACAAATTGTTTTACTTTACAGATTTCTGATAGGTTTAATTTTCATAATTTTCACCTTGACCTCAGACGTCATAAAGATATATCTATATGTTAACCTTCTCATATGCAGTGTTTTGTGAATAATTTTCAGTTTGGATTTTTTATTATCTCCTGCCCAACAAAGCTGTCAGGGGATACAAAAACGTTCTGTCCAGGATTCAGTTCATTGAGTTGTCTCCCTTTCATTTCTATGGCACCACTCCAAAACTCCTCAGCATGTGTGGGAAACTTGGTACTTTTACTTTTCAGTGATCTGGAACATGACTCTATAATGATACCTTAGTATACAGACTTGATAAATAATCTTTATATGTGTTTTTTATTCACTATTCTCTCTTTATAATAGTTTTAATGTTCTTGTCCATTTCTTCATCCATTTATCTATCATTCACATTTGTTTCATTGACAGAACTCCAAATTGTGTTAAGATATCACAGTGAAATTTGGTTTTACATAATAGGTTTGTGGTGTAGACATTCACTTGGCTGTACATAATTCTGTAGTTGAAACATTTTTTTAATTTATTTTTACATCTGGTTTTTTATCCATCCATCCATCATTTACAACTTTCTTTCCAGAACTGTTCAGTACGTCTCTTTGAAACTTGGTACACTGTTCTCTAGATGGGTCTTTTGCTATTCACAATTCTTCACATTTAGTATTTTTAATTTTTTTGATCCATATATTCATTCATTATCCATTTAGTTTCCATTAGCAAATGCCAATACTGTTAACACATTAACCCCTAGAAGTTTTTGTCATTTTCGCCTGAAATGTGAGTAGGAAACCCATTTTAAGGGCTATTTCTGAATATGTCCTAATACATCGACCTCCAAGACATTTTAGGTTAACCTAATGCCTAGTTGTGTTAGAAACATTGTTTTTCATTGGTTAATTCACCTGAGCATGAGCAGAAGGGTAAAAGTTGTTGGACTTTTTTTTTTTGCTGAATGGACCCATCCTTTTTGTGACAAGACCACTTATTATTCTAAATGCCCATCTTATCCTACTTTTTGCACTGGTTCACTTGTCAGTGTGCAGTTCAGAGCAGTCTATCTTAGATCTGAGGCCAAAAAGTCTAAATTCCAGACACAAATTGGATTTCTACATTAGGCAAATTTCGGCTGAAAAAAACTCTGGCCCAAAAAGTTAATGTTTTTTTCTCAATATTTTGTAGTGCAACTAGAACATCCATATTGGTATCATCGTAAAGCTACATCTATCTACCTTTCTATAATACCACCCACTTTACTGGGCCATACATGAACTTAATGCTACAGAGCTCAGAAGTAGGCTACCACCTTCTGCCATGTAAACGCGGCACCAGGGGTTAATGAGTTAATGATTTTTGGTTTACTGAATAAACTAAAGGAGTGTTTGTGCCTATAGTTATTCAGAATTCTTCAATTTCATTTTTTTAAAAAGTTTTTGCCAGTTTGTCAATTCATCCAACCATCTACTATTCTCACTCTCATTTCTAAATACATTGGATACTCTACATGGCTCTATAATTTTTAATACAAATCCCCTATATGTATATTCTAATAAATCCTGTCTTGGCAGACATTTGTGCACAGTAGGAGATATAGTTGACTCTTTCTTCATATGAATCATCACTTCATTTAGACCAACATAGTGGTGTGTGTCTCTTCCACTTAATTAGTTCAGTAATAGCTGACAGTATTGATCCAGAAGACAAAATATTAATGAGGTTTTGAAAGTTACACAAGCAACAGAAATGCTATATTTTATTGCAGTGAATTCACAGCATATGGTATTGAAGTAACTAAAGGTGTAATATGAAAATAATTCATTTTGTTTTCATTGTACAAATGATGTTATTCACAGGGAAGATTATGTCACATGTCTATTCCACTTAGACTAAAGCAGGGTAAATTAGAGTGCAATTAGAATTATTTGTTGTTGCTTCTACTCAAGGAAAGTCTGGAAGCAATTAGGGTTTTATTTTGCTTTAATTGACATCTTTGATTTGAGGCATTTTACCGACCACAATGTTTAGGTTGCCTATCATCCTCTACCTGCATCTTTTAAAAAAAAGTTATAGAATAATCTCCTTATTATGGTGGAAGAGAATAACTTTCGAAACTTTAAACTTCAAAATGTGCAACCCACCCCAACCACCAAGACACTATTTACTGAGTAATTGTTGACTAGAATATGATTTTTTAAAAATCAATTTCTGCTATAAACATAAAATATTACTGAAAATCCAGTCACCTACCATATTCATAAGTCGATTCATTCTGCAAACTGCATGGACCCAGATCTACTGTTGCATAATGTAGTGGTAGATGAGGATTTGCTTCTGTTAGGAGTAATCAGTATAACAAATAGCATAAAAACTGGCAGTGAGGATTTATATTTGTATCAAGACTCGACTTATAAGCAGGAACATATAGTTCATTTTAGATGTGATTTTATGGGGATATTATTCAAGATAAATATCTATCTCATTTGCATTCTAACTATTAGGTCTTAGAAATTTATGTAAATGCTTTGATAAAACTGTATTTTCAATGCTGTATACATTTTAAAGTCTGGTCCAACTGCGGACTGCACAGACTTATATCTGCCATCAAATAATGCACCAGCAGATCTGGATGTATGCAGTTTTTAGGAGTAATCAGTAGAAAAGAAAACATTAACCTTGATCTGCAAGTACATTAAACTATGGTAGATTAGGGTCTGTGTCGTTTGCAGTCAGACTACAATTAAATAAATGCAAAACAGTAAAGGGCTTGAAAGATTCACTGGTCTGTTTTCATTGACAGGTAATGGTAAAAAATGATTGGATTTTGAATAATGTCACAATCTTAACAGTACAGTCTTTGGTTATGGATGATCACAATTTTTTACGTTTTCAAGACCTGCAGGAAGTATGCATACATTGGGGTTCAGTCTAAGCTTCATGGATATGTGGTCAGTGGCTTCAATATTTTTTAAATAATCCTGGATAAAATGGGCCATTATTTTGCATATTTTTAATAAATAAATTGTTTCAGATACTGTTGATTTTGGTAATTTCGTACTCTACTTTTTATATTTTAATATTGAATTCTATTTTCACTTGAGTAGAATCTTTAAAAATTGTTTATGATGAGTTAAAGATAGGTATAATGTACCGAAGTCATCACCATAAAAGATAGGCCTACTTACTGTAGAGAAGTCATCAACTTAAAAGATAAGCCTAATTTACAGAAGAAATAGACATTAAAGAGCCTAATATACAGAAGTCATCAACATAAACGATAGGTCTAATGTATAATAAAGTCAACAATATAAGATAGGCTTAATGTATAAAAGTCTTAATTATAAAAAATAGTTATATATAGTGATATACAGAAATTGTCAGTATAAAAGAGCCTAATGTACTTAAGTTATCAGCATAATAAATAGTCAGGCCTAATGTTCAGAAGTAATTGACATTAGTGATAATCGGGGCTAATGTACAGATGTCATTGACACAATGCACATAATGGATAACGGGGTAAAATTTACAAAGACACAGAGGTGTAGAGATGTACAAAAATGCAGTCTAGATTGAACCTTGATGCATACTAATTTCCTATTAGTATTATCATCACACTTAACATAGACAATCATTGATAGATTTTGATTGTGCTGAAATAAATTAGAAGTGGTAAACTTTTGTATGGAATGGGAGGGTATTGACAATAAATATGTACAAGATTATTAACCTAATTTATTTGTATTTTGAAGTGTTTATTGTTATATGTAATTTGTGTGAATGTTTTAGAATTTAATAAGAAAATCACTTGAAAGATTTTTACTTGTGTATACTAATGTTTGTAATAAGTAAAATTTGTGTCTTCGAATTTCCATACTCCAGACGAGCTGTACTTTATAAGGGAGATAATTCCTTGAGATAATCTGCTTTAATAAACATTTACTTTTTACTGAATGTTATTAAACATGGCTTTTTTAAATTTACATTATTGTGAAAAGCATATCACAGACAGTTTACCATATGTGGGGAATCTTTTGTCAATTTATCATTGTCCAGTGTTCAAAAAATTTGTGGCTTGAGTTAGTTTTGTTTTCTTTCTTAATTAAGTGTAATGAACATAAGAAATATAATAGATCTGAAATTTCTCTGAAGTTAAATGTTATGATTTCCACCCCATTTTTGAGTAATAATAAAAAAATATTTTAAAATTGCAATATTGATCATAACATGGTAGTGTCTGTCCACAATTCCTATCACAGTATATGAAACTCAGCCAAAAGTCAACAGCACCAGCAACAAGAAAATTCTGTTCATTTTTTCATAACCAACTTGTACTACATTTTGTCATACAAGAAGACAAATGTAATCAATAGCATATTTGCAGATCTAGGTCGACATGAAACCCCTTTGTATAGTCATTTTTTAAAAACAATTGGAAAAGTAAAGAAAACACAGAAAATAAGGTATTTATATCATGTATCAGATTTATTAAATTTTGTTCAATTTATTGTAAAATGGCCACTGTTTATTGACCAGGCAATGCTGATTTGTAGCTGAACCAGATTCATATATATATATATATATATATATATATATATATATATATATATATATATATATATATATATATATATTTATTTATCTCATCTGTTGGCTGGTCATGGGAATCTACTTCTGCAATTGATGAATTTTTAGCCATGGCTTCCATAAAAGCACCAGAACTAGGCCCAGCTTCCAAAGATGAGACACTGGTATTCATACTACAGCTGCCTGTAAAATAAAGCCTGAATCCATACTGCAACATGTTGAGATTGGGAACTATAAATAGCATGTGTCATTAACCATTGCATAGGCACAGAAGAGTTTTTAACTGCAGTTACAAGCATCTGTTGTACACAGTAAATACAGTTAGTTTCTTATCATATTAGCCAGCAGATCTGATTGCAATGTTATGGATTTGTAGATGTGCCTCATATAAATTTTTTAAAATTTATTTTTATATGGTCTCTGTTATTTCTTTTATTATGATAAAGTAAAACATTTGTAGATTAAATTTACCTAAAAGGTCCAATTGGCAAAACGTAGTGGCTACTCTTTTTTTTTTTAGTGCTAAATCACTGTGAAATTTGCAGGCATTGGACTTGAGGGCTGCAGTTTCAGTCATTATCGCATAATATTTATCTTGGCAAACATTTGCAGAAAGATTGATGTGTAATCTAAATGTACCAAGCAGATTTTCAGCATCTTTTTGATTTTTTTTTCAGTCAATAAATTTAAATTAATTATGCTCTGCTCTTAATGAACTTAAGAACTTAGTATAAATAACATTGGTTGTCCACTAGTATGGTACAAATGCAAAACTTTTTGCTATTATAGATGGGTCTGTTATTTAATTTTTTTTCAGTATAGAGTATTTTTTAGCGTCTTGCACTGAGATGCATGAGTCCTATAGTATTCTTCTTTGCCTTTTCATACTGCTAATCACCTTTGCAACCCTTGAACATAATTCATTTAATGTCATATGGTATGTTCTGACATCTCACCTGTCTTGGCGGGTTTGAGTCTCTGGTTCAGCCACCATGTGTATCTGAAAAAGGTTGCCAATAGCTTCCTGTAGGACAGTGGTTCTTTGCAGGATTGTTCCAGAGTTTTCTTCCACCAGGTATACTGGCTGCCTAATGTGCACTGAAAAAATGGCGTTAAACACAAAACAACAAGAAAATATGTGTGGTAAGTTTTTTCTAACATGGAGATGTGCATTTTAAAGGTTTGATCTTTTCAAGTCCATTATTTTCATGGAGTAGTTACCTTATTTGGATCCGATTTAAAATACAGTAGAGTTTTGGAACCAGCATAGTTCAGGGCTAATTCAACATATTGTGATAGAGTTTGGTGTGTACATTGTCACAGTTTGGTGTGTACATTGTCACAGTTTGGTGTGTACTATACTATGTCTTCTGGATGTGACTTGAATGGATCAGCTTCTTTCTACAGAGCTATAACCATTGATGATTAACTTCACACAAGATATTGCTTGTAATCAGAAGAACACAAGAACCGTTCTACCAGTTTTATTGTAATTTGGTATAAACATGACGTCCTAGACCTGGTTTTTTTTTTCCATTTGTTAGTTTAAACTAATTTAGAACAGTTATGGCCCCCTGAATGCTTTCCTATTGAATTTGGTTTCTGTAAGATTATTTCACAAACATTTGTTGAATTTCATCTACATTTTGCATGTGGCTTCATTTTGATCAGACCTGAACTAATTTTCAAGAATTTCACTACATCAATTTCAGGAATGGATATTGGTCAGATGAAGCATACTTAAGCCAGATTAAGCATCAACCATACATGGCTTGTATGGTTAACAGATCGATGAGACCTAGAATTGGATACATTTGTTCCATATTATTATTAACAAATGTTCTGGCCACTGAATACCCATCAGTCTAACTGCTTTCTGCTCTATCACTTTACAGTGGATGTCAAACATCTGCCAGATTTATCATGCACTTTTATATTGATGTATGAATTTGATTTCATATAGAATGCCAATATCTGGACATATTTAGTTTTCCAACAGAAATGTCTTTTGTTCAAAGTAATACAGAGCAGGTTGTAATGAGTGGGGCCCTTTATAATGGACCCAGTCACTTAACAGCCTAATGAAAGGTGAGTAATGCCCTTTGTAATGGACCCAATCACTTAAACAGCCTAATGAAAGGTGAGAAGAAAATATTTCAGGTTTAAAGAATGTTTATATGTGTCTTTGAAATGGAATTTTTAGGGATATACTTGGGATGTTGATTCTTGATAGGGTTCAGATGTCATATATATTCATTTATGATTTCAACTGCAAACTGCACAAACTCATCTGGGTCTGTGCAATTGGTTAAGAGTAATCAGTAGCACAAACAACATTGACCCTGATCTGCAAGTGTATGGCAGATCATGATCTTTGTTGTTTGCTCCTTGACTCTGCTTATAAACAGATATATATGGTGTTCTTTCATGGCTGAGATTGTAAGGTAATTACAGATGATGATCATCCATCTTGTATGCTGAAATGTCCTCCCGATGTCTCCAAAAAATTTAAACCATCAATTGATCAAAATCATTCATCCATAAAACATATTTCCTAGACAAATTGTTTCCCAATGGGTTTGGATAATTTTTTATTCTTTTATATCAAAAGCTGTACATACATTACAGACAGTTTTTGATAAATGATCCATGCTTCTCAATTTTGATTAATTACCTATGGTTTTGTGGGAATAAAGTAGATCCTTATGGGATATTTATTGTTTGAATACATCCATAATTCACCATTTCTACAATGAACTTTGCATTTCTTTATCATGCAGCATAATTAGAATGTTACTTTAAGAATTTTAAAAACGTTTTTCTCTTTCTTTGATGACAATATGCTTTGTTTGATTGCCACAAATGTTTAGTAATCAGATTTTTGATGCACTATTCTGGGGTGTATTGCTGTTGTACAGGCTGTCTGACAAATATCAGACCTTTGAGTTAATATTTATAGGATCTTATCATTTTACACTACTGGCATCCACTAAGTCTCCTCATAAATACATAAGTTATATTGGAACTCCAGGTGGCCAAGCGGTCCAGCTCAGCTTTCCAAACAATGCCTTCTCACCTCTGTTCACATGGGTTTGAGTCTTGGGCTTGACAAATTTGGATATGTGAGAAAGCTGCCAGAAGCTTCATGTGGGCCAGTGATTCTTACAGGGGTTTTCCTGTATTCTTTCCACCACCACTGGCCAGCAAATAGAGCCTATCTTGTGCTGAAAAATGGTATTATAAACCAAAACATCAACAGTCAATGTTTGATCAATTTTCAAAGCCAGTTTCCAGTATATTTTCAAATATAAACATTAAAGTATTTTACTTGGTTTGAGTAAAAGTAAAAGATCTCTTAACTCATTCTGTTGTAAATAATGTGCTCATTTTGGCCATTTTGGAGATTGGCCCATTTGGAACTGGTCTCCACTTTACTAAGCCAGTTCTCTTCATCCAAAGTACATCACTGTAATGTATTTGAGTGATTTTTGGTTTTGAAATAAGTACATTTCAATATAATTTTTGTACCTATCATCATCGTATTAGTGACCAGTTCAAGTTGATCAAGAAATGAGATCAAAGTTTGTGTTAGTAGTTATCCATATTGTGCCATACAGGCAGATCACAATGTAGTTAAATACACATGTCGATTTAGCCATCAATGGGATGTGCATATAATAAAATAAAGTTCTGTGATTATTTTCCCCTTTTTTTGTCACCTGTCGCATGTAGGCAGACTAGACACTTGCTCACTTCTGCAAGGCAATGCAGGTAAAGTGAATTATGTGAATGAAGTGGATTCATTCAGATTCTGGTCTCAATTTTGAACTAACACATTTTTAAATCTGTATAGAATGTTGCTCTTTGAACTGACATTGAAAGTGACTAAAGACTAAAAGAATGCAAAAGTAATGGAAATGTTATATGGGTGCATTTTTTCATTTTTTAACAATAAGGTGAACTAAGAGGATGCCAGTAGTGATTTGTATACACCCAGTAAAGAGAAGTGGCAATTTTAAAGAATTGCATTCACTCTCTTGTGAATTTTGTATACTGAATATGATGCTGAAATAATGATATGCTGAGAGTGATGAACTGTGTTATTAATTTTAGATAATTATATGTGGTAATTGTCAATTAGCATCTGTATTTAATTTTTGTTTAGAATGATGCCGTCATTTAGGTCCTGTTCAGATCACAGTATTATTATAGCATTTGTAATGGTTGTGAAGGAGTGAATAGAGGTATTTAGCTAGAAAAAAAATTCTTATTGAATGAGAATGTCTGAATTTATTGTAGTTTTCACACCAGTTTTAAATAGGTTCACAATATGCAACCATTTGAAGTAAGCTTTTCACATCTTGTACCACAGACTGGTTTTGCTAATGTTGTTTATGTACATAAATAGAGTGATACAGTAAAATAGAGAGAAAAATAATGTATTAACTGATTATGAAACTCATTTTTTTTCTCCAGAATAAATGCCAACAGTGGCATGACTTCTTTTTATTCTTCAACATCCCAACACTAGTTTGCAGAGGTATTGTAAACATGCATTAATTTACATGAATGACATGTTTGTCTGATAAATATCTTAATTGTAATCCTGATTTCTACATACTCAGCATGGTGCAGTACAGCCAGACACAGATGCAAATTAAACTACATCTGTCAAGCTGTTACAAAACTGCATACTTTACAGTGCATGGGAAGAAAAGCCACATAGCTGCATACTTGATGCATTGCAGCACATTTGTATATTCACTGTACTACAAAATATCTTCACTATCACAGATAGATGCATACTCAAAAACACTGTCATAGATAGATGCATACTCTACATGGTCATAGATAGTTGTATACTCAAAATTATTACAGATAGTTGCATATTCAACACATTCACCTATACAGTAGATGCATACTCTACATGGTCATATATAGTTGCATACTCATCACTATTGAATATAGTTGCATACTCACCACTGTCACAAATGCATACTCTACATGGTCATAGATAGATGCATACTCAACACTCAGATGCATACTCAACACTGTAACAGATGCATACTCTACATGGTCATATATAGATGCATACTCAACACTCAGATAGATGCATACTCAACACTGTCACAGATGCATACTCTACATGGTCATAGATGCATACTCAACACTGTCACAGATGCATACTCTACATGGTCATAGATAGCTGCATACTCAACACTCAGATAGTTGCATACTCAACACTGTCACAGATGCATACTCTACATGGTCATAGATAGATGCATACTCAACACTCAGATGCATACTCAACACTGTCACAGATGCATACTCTACATGGTCATAGATAGCTGCATACTCAACACTCAGATAGTTGCATACTCAACACTCAGTTTCATATTAAACACTTGTTACAAATAGTTTAATATTCAACACTTCACACGGATAGTTGTATACTCAACACAGATAATTGCATAGTCAACACTGTAATAAAACCACTTCAACACAGTTACATACTCTGCAGACTGCAAGTTAACATTCTTGAAGCACTGTACAATAGCCAAGCAGTGATGGAAAGAGTTACATTCTCAAAATTCAGGAAACCTTCAAACTTTAGCTCCATACCCCAACACTACAATACAAGCAGTCTCTTGATGCAGGCTTAATACCCTGTAGTACAACATAATTATTTAATCGAGAGCTGCACAGTTTTTATTAATAGTATTTGAAATGAAATGATTTCACAGATTAACACCACTAGATAACCGTGTATACTCACTTATTAGACGAGTCCAACTGCAAACTGCACAAACCCAGATCTGCCCTTGCAAAATGCTTTGGCAAATATGGGTCTATACAGTTTGTGAGGAGTAATCAGTAAAACAACATAGACCCTGATCTGTGGGTGCATTATGCTACATCAGATCATGATGTTTGTCTCAACGTATAAGCTAGTACATACGGTAATTGTTGAAAAGTCCTGACCCTAGTAGTTGACACATTCGTTATCAATAGATCATATAAATACAAGCGATCTCTCTCTCTCTCTCTCTCTCTCTCTCTCTCTCTCTCTCTCTCTCTCTCTCTCTCTCTCTCTCTCTCTCTCTCTCTCTCTCTCTCTCTCTCTCTCATATACATGTGAGCTAACACTTGTCAACAAAAGTAGTGTGTTACTCAAACTTTAAAATATTATCTAAAAATACATAACTCTATATTTGTCTGTAGATGAGGTTATACTTTTAACCCATTAATTTTACCACTCCAATTAAAAATGTTATTCAATCTATTTTCAATATATAATGTAGGATTGGGTAACATTGAGATTAAATAAATAAATTTGGGTAAAGTCAATGATTTGATCCTAGTTATTTTCCCATTAAGGGATACATTTCTCCTCAGCCCAACATGTTTTTTTTTTTTTTTAATTTCATTGCATAATTTAATTATAGCATATTTTCAAGGTTTGAAGTTTATTTGATTCCAAAAGCCAAAAGGAAGTTTTCAGTGTTGGGACATATATTTCTTCTTCAGAAAATTGTTCATTCCTTACCAGATGGATTTTGATTTTGATTCTTTACAGTGTTAAACAAATTGATGAAAAATCCGTTTTTTTTGGTGGTAGATCTAAATTATTGTGGAGAGTCATTGTGATAAATTAGCGGCGTTCAAAACACACCAACCTCTTCACTACGGTTCGTTGCTAGGGAATGACCTCTCGCGGTGTAATTTACACAGTGTGGATAAATAGAAAGAAGAATGTAGATCTCTGAACAGGTATATTGAAGAAATAAACACTACGAGACCTCTTTCAATGAGCAAATATAAAATTTAATCAGTTTAACAACAGAATTTAAAATGAAAAGAAATCAATTGGTTACAAAAGAAGAAAAAATGTGCAAACATGTACTCAAATGGAAAACTACAAATTTACTTTACTGTTACAATTACTTGTCAGAGACATAATTAATTCAATTCGTCATTGCCTACGAGATGTGACCTTTGAGTGCAACAATTAGTGACATCATCACCTATCTTATCCGGACATCAAATCTTCCGTTCGTCCCTGCTCTGCCATCCTTTGTCTAGTATACTGGACCTGGACTCTTGCCAGTCGAACCTTGATTTGACGATCGTCCCTATACCTAGACTTCGGCTCAGAATTTGCTCTGGTACTTGGAATTGGTACAGGAATTGTCAGGGAGTCTCAGGAAAAGTTTAGGAATCTCGGAAAGCTGTTCCCCTTTGCCGTTTCTTATTCGTTTCCAACGAAACTCAAATGTAGAGTTTGTCTACTTTCTGAGACAACTCTCACGCCTTACTGCAATCACTAGATATGATTACTTTCCCGTTTCCCGGAGTCAACCTCCTAACTTCTTTCAAGATTGAAAACTGAAGAATTTCTCCAAAGCAAATCACTTAATTCCTTAAAAAGTTACGCCCATAAAATCCCTATTAACCAATCAGAATCGACTGTTTCCTAAATCTTTTCCGTAGAATTTTTGATTGTCAAGAAAGCTAATCATGCCGTAATTAACGTTCCTTTGAACAATCAATTATTGCCAAGCTTACCCCTTTAACCGGTTGATTTTGTGATGGGTCTTTTGTCATACCCTTGTACCATAGCATATGACTCGGTCAAGTTTCGTCGCGTAGAACGAATTTCCTTTCACGTTCAGAGATGAAATAAAAATAATCATATTACTGTCTCTAGCCCTTTCTACTTCAATTACGTTGATTTTGATACAATTCATTTAACCAATGCTTCTAAGAGTTTTCAAAATTCGACACATTACAGTCATCCAGTAGTACAAAGGCATCATCCACATACCGACCTAGTTTAAGCTATGTCATTATAAATGAGAATGTTAATATTTTTCTTACTCTTGAGATAAAACGGATAGAATTCCTAGAAAGCTGCATTCTTAACTCTTTAAGACAGAGCTGCATGTAATAAGACAGTATAGAAAGGATAGATACGTCACAATTCTGCAACGGGCTATAAAATAAAATGTAATGGCAAAACATCAAAATGAAGAAAAAAAAAACATTTGGTCCAGATTTGTTATATAAGTGGTATACCCTCCAAAATCCTTTAGTTCATCCAGTGGTACATAATCATTAATTTTCTTCATTTATTGCACATCGAAGCATTTTAGTCTCACAGGGTGAAAGTCGAAGGCCACTGGCAGGATATTTGCTCTGGTGGAAGTTCACCCGTCAAGAGGTGTGCAATAGTCAGGTGTCTGATATCAACGCGATCGTTAGTTATAATACACATCGTCATGCCGAGTTGGATGTTCTGAAGATTGTGCAGTTTTCATTCCACAAATTTTGCCAAGTATGAATAATATGTTGATATATGTATTTTAAGTCGGTATATTGAGTTCTTCGTTCGCAAATTGATGACTGCAGGCAGATTTGGCTTCTTATCTGTTCCTTACACCTTAGTTACCATGCAGTAAACAGAACATAATAATGAGGGTGGGGCATTGTTTGAGCAAAATAATGGGGGTGGGGCATTGGCAAGTCAGACTTAAGGTTTTAGAAGGCTTATTCTGGAAAGAAAATTCGAAAAGATGGTGCAATTCGTTTTTTTATGGGTTTCAATGTATTTAAAATATCTGGTTATGGCTGTAATTTTATCGGTGGATATGGAGTGTTGCAACGGCAGCACAACCTTGTATACAGTACCGTCAGTATACAGGGACGTATGGCCAAGATATGTCGCACAGACTTTGTGTAATTTACTTTGAAAACGAGCGGATGATTTCTTGAGAAATACTTGAAGTGACAAAAATGAAATATAGATTTGGGGTAGTCGTTGATAAGCAAGATGGTGATTTGGGAACAGAAGTTTGCAATATTTCCAACATTGATTTTTGCTCTTTTTTGTGGACGAGGTGACCCATTGATCTAAAGCGACCTCTATACCGCTCGCGTGGGTTTTAGTCAATGGCTCAGCCAACATTGGTATCTATGGAAGCTTTCGCTAGCTTCCCATAGGTCTATGGGTCTTCTTGGAGTTTGTCCGGGTTCTTCCTGGACCAGTTATACTGTCAGCCTTGTATAGCCTATTATTTGCTGAAACTTGGTATTAAACCTACAACAACAATTGGACGAATTATTATCCCAAAAGGTGGAATGAAATTTAATTCCTGCGCATACCAGCAAAATTTGATTTTGGGCCTCAGGACTTTTGATGGAGTTGAGGACAGTTTACCAGTTTCCTGAAAAGCCAGTTTTGTTCCGCTAAAATTATGTAATGATTCGTTTGCTTTTAGCATATAGGTATTATAAAGCGACCTAGACAAATCCTAAACCATTGTTTGTGGGTCTGATCAAACATCGCGAAGTAAGATTTACAGATTGATTCGAACACAATCCGATCTGATTGTACATTTTATACCGGAGATATTTAATATCTGGAACGATAGATTGCGGCTAAAAATAAGGCCTATAACTGATTGCTTCACGATGGGGGAAAAAAAACAATCGTCAAGATAGAACTTTGGGTCATGAATGAATTCGATGTATTCGTTAGAAATGCATAAAAAAAATTAATTTGGAAATTTTGAAGCGGTTCTCTTTTGCCCAACTGTACAATGTTCATGACCACAAGTCCTGACAATATACATTTGACTGTCGTCGTTATGGAAATGAAGTCCTTTAATAATGCAACAGACTAATGCCAATATACGGAACCAAGTAATTGCACATCTATTAGAGGTTAATTCTCAAACGGCATTAAGCAAACCACTCTCTTTCTTGAAATATGTCATTAACAATAAAATTGCGTGTTTACATGCAGTAATTTTCAAAGAACGATAAACAACTCTGCCGATAATCGGGGTGTAATCAAAATCATGCCGACCATTTTCAGGAAAACGATAAAGAACCACTATGCCAATAATGGGAGCTGCGATCGAAATCATGTTGAGTTTTATTCAACTGATATGATGTTCGTGTTTTATTTTGTTTCTATCCGCCATTTATTCCCAAAATCCATGCCACTCGTTTATGTATGTATGTATTTAAATAACCCGAAAGATAATTTCCGGAAATACAATATACATCTATTTCTTCTTTTAAACTATATATTAAAGAAACCATTTTGAGAAATTCCAATGTATGAAATTGTTAACAATGCTTTTCTTATGTTGGCACGATGCCTGTGAAAGTAGTACAATTTTTGTCATAGCCGTTTACTTTGAGCCTGATAACGTGGATAGAAGATAATTGAACTTGTCTCAGCTATTAAGATATGCTATGTTTGATCTAATCTAGAAATACTGTTCGGGGAAGGAAAAAAAAACTAGTCCCATGTGGGCTTGATATCGCTCACCTAGTAGCTGACACGTCAGCTTGTGAATGCAGATTTGCATACGTATTAAAACTATAGAGAATAGTTGCTACAGTCAACTAATGTTGGAGTGATTTAGATTTCATAGAACAATGTGATGATTACCGAGTCATCAAAAAAAAGCCATTTATACAACTAGCGGTGTCCTCTAAATCTCCATTAGACCCTGGAGATTTGGTCCTTTGAGTCTCCTATAGTTCCTGGGACATGGTCTTTTAGGTCTCCCTCAGGCCTTGGAGACTTGGTCTTCTGAATATTCTTGAAACCCCGAAACTTGGCCTTATGAGTCTGCCTCAGACCTTGTAACTTGGTCTTTTGGGTCTTCCTCAGGCCCTGGGGACTTGATCGTCTGAGAATCTCTCAAGCCCCGGAGATTCGGTCCTCCAAGTCTCCCTCACGCCTTTGAGACTTAGTCCTCTGAGTCTCCCACAAGCCCTGGAGACTTGGTCCTCTGAGGTTCCCTCACGCTCTGAAAACAATTGTTTTAGTATTTCTCATTTTGCATCTTCATTTATACTTTAATGCGTAGCAGCAGCAGTGTCCAATATTGAAAGGTCCCTTTTCCAGGACGCTTTATGTCAAAGTTAGCCAAAACATGTTCAGCATTTATCTAATATGATGTTATGTAAACTTTTTTTTCTGCTTTTATTAACGGTAGCTATGTTACACAGAACAGCGTCGTTTCTACTACTACGAAAAGGTTTATGTAGTATTTTAAAAGATGTTGGGCTTTTTACTTTTGCTAACAGATGCCATAATTCAAGGCTGATGGTATAAAATTAAAAGCCTTTAATTTCAGAATGCTTTCAGTTAAAGTTTTTCAAATTTTGCTTAGCAGTTTTTGTTTTTTGAGTCATTTAACGACTTTTTTATTTTTAATAACGGTGGCAAAAACGCACCATTTGTATACATTTGAAAGTCATTATTTCATTTCAAACTTGGTTAAATTCTGTTGAGCAGCGGTTTAAAGATTTGTTTATGTTATGCAATAGTAGTTATAACTGAAGGCGGATTGGTATCATTTATACAAACTGTAAAGTCCTTTCAATGTCATGATGCTTATTGTCAAACGTGCTCAAACTCAATTACGCGTTGTTTTAGAAACGGGTCATTTTAGGTTTATTTTCTTTGATTAACTGCTACCGTATTTATTGTTGGACTGGGACAATTTGAAGGTTTAATTATCCCATAATGCCTTCTATCAAATTTGGTTAAATTACGTCGAGCACTTCTTCTTCTTCAGAAGCCATCTAACGTTTTTTTCTAACCTAATTAACTGCGGCCATATTTAATGAGGGTACGATATCATTTGAACAAATTTGAAAGCAAAATCCTTACGCTATGATGTTTTCTGTCGAATACTTGGACATATTCTGTTTCACATTGATGTCAGAACGTATCTCCGTGAGCTGACAACTTATTCAATGGAATGCACATAAATACAAAGTCTGGTCAAAAGTTAGTTGCATATGTACAAGTCACTAAATGAAGAACAAAACTGCAAGCAATAATATTTAACTTTACACTCAGGCCTGTTTCTCCTTCACAAACTTACGGATATGCTGGTGTTCAGATCTGGTACAGTAGTAACAAGAAGTACGAGTTTCAAGATAAAGAATGTCTAACCAGTACCATTTTATTTAGGACTATCTTAGACATCACGTGAACTCTTTCGGTGAACATTTCTCGAGGAAAGAATCGTCAATTTAAGAGAGTAGTGATAGCAAGATTATCAGGAAGATTACGGTGGCTGCCATATATGACGTCAATGCGCATGTCCGACGAGCTCATTATCTCATCTTTACCAAATAGACGTAATAAGAATTCGTTAAGTGAAAATACCATCGTATCTATATGACTATTTATTAAGGAGGATTTGCGATACCAAACTTTCGTGATGGCCACATTGGCTCTAATAGTGGCTATCTGTGGGGTAACCATTTGATTCTGAGCCAGCTACAAATCATTAGAAGTATTTTCCTATAAACACAATATCGGTCTAGATGAATGGCGAACATATTGGCTGTCCTATTGACATTTATCATCAACACAATGTCATTAGAGGTCAGTTTGTGACACTCCTTGTAGATATGGTAATCCATTAAGGATGAGCAGCGGTAGGATTTTCAAAATAGCCCACGCGTTGGCCATACTATAGCATTATATGGCCATATTATAGTTTTAATATGGCCATATTATCCCTACTATAATATGGCCATATTAAAACACCATATACTGATTTCAAACGTTGTATCAAAGACTGTTTACGTCAGAAATGGCAGGCATCAAGGAATGATGCCGTGAATAATAAACTTCATACCATCAAGCCAATCCTAGGAGAATGGACTCCTTCCTACAGAGCCGACCATAGGGATGAGGTAATCATTGCTAGAATTCGAATCGGCCATACTTATTTAACCCACTCCTACATACTAAAGGAATACCCACCAAAATGCATATCTTGCAATGAACCATTCACAGTTAAGCACTTTATGCTGGAATGTTTCGACCTCCAATCTACACGTAATCAATATTACAATGTGCAAGACATGAGGGAGCTCTTTGATACAGTTAGTATTTCTTATGTTATAGACTTCCTTAAGGAAGTAAACATATATCATAAGTTATAACTTTTATGTTATCATCTTAAACATTTTTATGTGCTATGTATGCACGGTCGCCAGATTTTAATTACCTTTCATATGTTTTCGTTGTCATACATTATTTGCAATCCCAGTTGATCGGGAAACTTTACTTATATCACCGTTACCATTTTTATCGTTTTACCTTTAGCTATTTGGTTTCGTATCGCTGGCCGATACAGAACCTTTTTACCATTTGTACATAGTGAAGGATATAACCTTTTGTATGGCACAAAATGGCCTCTTTGTGCTTGTGCGCCGTAAAATTCAACCAACCACCCTATATATATATATATATATATATATATATATATATATATATATATATATATATATATATATATATATATATATATATATATATATAAAGAGAATAAAAATCATTTGGCGAATAACCCTTTCAAGCGCACTGGCTCCAGCAAAAGATCAATTATGTCAGGGATTGATTAAGTATCGTAGACTTTTAGGGAATAATACACATTTTTCAGTATTCGCAAGGCTGGTTGAGACAATGTATCTATAGCTTCAACTCATGTGGAGACAGCCATGTAGAGTTTTACAAACACAACGTTTTTGTTTATTTGTTATATATATATATATATATATATATATATATATATATATATATATATATATATATATATATATATATATATATATAATTTGTCTTTGAAAAAGACTCATTCAGAGTCGAAAGCGCTCAAGCTAGTTAGTTACTAGTTTCGCACTGTTCGTCGTCAGTTTATTGCATGCATATATATATATATATATATATATATATATATATATATATATATATATATATATATATATATATATATATATAAAACAAATAAACAAAAACGTTTATATATATATATATATATATATATATATATATATATATATATATATATATATATATATATATATATATATATATATATATATATATAGATATACAGTTAGGCCGCCATACTAGATGTCCAAATGCACCATTTTTTAAAGAACCAATTAGCCATTGGATTGAATCGTTTTTTTTCTTCTTTCTTTTTTTAAATAGTTCTGTGCTAATCTTCGCAATTAGGATGAGTACCGATGACAAATGTGTGCAAACGGCGATTGGCGAAGCGAGATCGCTTACGCTCTTTTGGTCAGTTGTCAGTAGAGCTACAAATTAATGACATCTTTTGGGAAGATAAACTTTCCAATTGAAACCCTTACATCACAAAATATTAAAGACTAAGCGGTGGCGTGAATACCGTCAAGGGCACATTGTATGCGCGCCACGTGTCTAATTTTTTTTTCTCTGTGAAAACATCTGTTTGATATAATTGTTGGCTGGAGATTACTGCTCAATGGGTCTCAATGACAGACCTTTTATCAATGTATAAGGTCTTGAACTAATCTTAATTTACATAAACTGGTGTTTTCATCTTAAGCTTATCGTGATCGTGACCTATAACCTTTGAACCACAGAAGCCATTTGGTTCTTAATACCCCAAAGCGTTAACCATCAACGACGTTTGGTCAAGGAACTTACTCTAAACCAAACAGTTATTCCGCAAAATTCATGTTTCTTGGAGACACAGATACCGTGACTTAGAATCTAATGACTTATTTATTTAATACATCGTAAGCCGTCCACACATTTCATCAAGGAATATCGTCTTGAACTAAAGTTCTTATGCAAAAGCCATTTTCTTATTTTAGTCATCTTATCCAACATATGAACATTAAAATAAAGTTACATGATCGATAAATGAAAATTTTGAACTGTTACATTTTAAATTTTGTCTTCTGTGAGAGTGACATTCATCTTTGATCTTTCCACCACAAATTCATGAAGGTTTCTTTCAAATCCCAAGTGCAAGCTAAGTTGGTTCCATTATGTGATGTCGAACGCATGTAAATGTGCAAAAATCATAGTCAGTCTTTCAGTTATAAATATCTTAACCTTATATCTTTTGACCCCAAACAAACTAGGTTTCTGATTAACCCTAAGTGTAAGCTATCCACAGAGTAACAATAGATGATGGAGAAATTCTTTTCTGAAACTGAAAAAATGGAGAGGGGTTGAAACATTAAGACCATCCATCCTCCTTTCAATTCGGCGTCGTAGCTAGAGAATTATCTCCCTCGATGTAATTGCCCACTGTGGTCGGATAGGTGGAACTTTACATATAGCTGAGCAAAGTATTGAAATAAATAAAACAATGAGCCCCCTTCAATGAATAAAATATAAAATTGTAATCAAATAACATATAGTCAAAGAAACAATCAATTCCCCTACAACCGATTTACTAATTTACGTATTCAATTAAAGCATAGCCAAATTCACTTTCTATTCAACTGATGGTCAATGACAGAATTCAATACAGCATATATATCATCATATACTCGAGTGGTGATTTTGAGTCCAATGTTATGCCTTTGATAACATCACCTAACACTTGTCTTCCACGTCTAACTAAGTGCTTGGTCCTCTTTAACCCCCACTGCTCTGAAATCCCAAAGATGCAGCTTTTCTCTTTGGCTCACTGAGTTTCCTCCATTTTCCTCCTCTCTTCTCTCGTTCGGAGTACGAATTATGAAGGTTGAACTCGAACTACAAAGCTATCCCCTTACTGACGTTTCTTTTTCCAAACAAACAGATCTAGTATAGTCTCTCTTCTTTCTAAGACAACTATCTGGCTTCGCTGTAATTTCACGAGACCACTCCTTCATCAGTGCTTCGCGAAGTTGATTTTATCTTCTCTCAAGAAAAATATAACAGACAGATTTTCTAAGAAATAGTTCTTAAATTGTTTCTCAAGGTGTACTGCCAAACTGCCAATCAAACACAACTGTTCCTAAAACCAACTCATATATATATATATATATATATATATATATATATATATATATATATATATATATATATATATATTATATGTGTGTTTCACTGGCCTAAAATATTTCACAATTAGCGTCCATTGAAAACTCAATTATTTGATGTGTATCCCTTGTACCACGGGAAATGACTAGGTCAGATTCAACTGGGGTTTAACATGACTCCTTTTATGTTGAAATGAAATAAAGAAATAACATTGAACTTCCACCAGACCTTTCTGATTTAATTATATTAATTTGAAAGCACAATTTATTTATCCATGGATTTCAACACGTTTCAAACTACGACACATCACATGAACTATTTTTTTTTTCATCCTCAGTGATCAAGACGATTGATCATTAGATCCCAAAATAATTATAAATTTTTTTATATAAAAGAAAACGAAATTGTTTCAGATGCATAGACATAATGCGCTCTGGTTTACAGTGTTTAAAATAAATCTTACAAAGATATACTAAATTCCACTGGTTAATTGTGTTATGTGTTCAAGGTTTCGATGACACTAAAGCTGTAAGATTTAATCGGAATAGCCTTCATACAGTTCGAAAGCCGTAAAGCTTATTTAACATTTACCTTTACATAACTGAAGAACCTTTTATTCATTAGCGTGGAAGACATTGATGGTAGGAATAAGGATTCTGATTTGGGGTCAAACCACAAGAAAACGTTTCCGGTTGGTTGTGGAGCAAAGTAGTTCTATCTAAATTTGTATGTGTTGTTTCGTTATCCCTTTTCCTGTGAGACAGGGACAGAGTTTTACCATGGATTGTGAGATATTTTTATTGTGATTGTGAAAGCAGTGTGATGGGTGTGCACACGTAAGTGTGATATGCTGTTAAGAACTATGGTTTCATTGGCTAGGAAATAGAATCATGCCCACCGTAGGCTTTCATCCACTGTGATTTAAAAAAAGCAGGGTAACAACTGACGAGTTGTAATGTATATTTATGTACTGATGGTACTGTTACTACTAGGAATCCTGGTGTCATTGGAATGTTGGTCTGAGTTCATCTGGGGGAAATGTATGTGGGTAATAGATAGTAAATGAATTAGTTGTCCAACACCGTTTGTTATAAACGTCAAGAGGTCATTGAAATAGAGCATGCTGATGGTTCTTTAGAATAGTATATATCAAGGGCATTTCATGAGTATACACAGTAACGTACCAAGAATAAACAACCGAGGACGTACAAATCTTGTTTCTGTATACAATTTTTGCCCACAATAATGTAAAAACATGATTAGCACGGAGACCCCCATGTTACATGCTTGATGCTTGTTGGAGTGTATGTATCCTCCAAAACTAATGGTATACACGCCCGAAACTATACCATCATGGCATGCGAAAGAAGTACATTTCACTGTGGAAAAATGCATATAAATTCCTTGCAATGTTGCACCGAAAACGCTTAATTATCAGACCTAAATAAGAAGTCCCAACGCTCTGTTTGCGGCGAGGTTTTACACGAGTAAAGCTACTGGAAAGACTTGCTTTATATGCAACATTGCTATTATTAAATGAACTATATCTGACCCTATTATTTGTTTGTGTGTTTGTTGTTGGGCTTAACGCCATTTTCAGCACACGATAGGCTATTCATGGCGACCAGTATTAATGGTGGAGGAAGAAACCGGGAAATCACCGGAAAGAACCACCGACCAACGAGAAGCTACTGGCAAGCTTTCTCACATATCCACATTCGCCAAATCCTAGACTCGAACCCACGCAGACAGAGGTGAGATGGCAGTGATCTGTAACGGACAGCGCTTTAGACCACTCGGCCACTCGGGGCCCCTATCTGACCCTATTACATTGTTTGCCTACTTAGTGTTTAAACATGAAACAACATGACAGATCCTGTTAAAATGACATCGAATTATCACAATCGAATTTGGAAGTTAAGTGCATAGAACTTCAGTAACTATAAAAAAAAGATCAGTACATGATATGAAAGTCAAATATTTATCGTCAAGATGATCAGTCCAAAATGAAATTTACTTACAGCGATTTGTATTTTTCATTGCAGCACTCGTTAAGACATGCAACATGTGCAATCAATCATAAACTGATGTTTGTATTCAGTATCATTTTATACACATATGCCTGCTTCAGTTTGTGATTTCATTACATTTTCTTACGTATCATGCATTATGTTTATTTTCAAAATTCTGTTGTGAACGCAGTCTTATTAAAACAATATACACGATATAAATACCAAACATCAATCTGTATTGGAGTTTTAAAACTTCCAATCCGCGATACAAATAGCTTCTACAGAATACAATAAACTGCCAAATATATAAACTAAGTGATTAGGAAAGTGCATCTTAAGACCATTCTACCATTAAAGAGTATATTTTTCATTAATGGTGCCAAAACAATACAAAAGGATAAACTGTTTGTAAACGTATATTAGAAAATTATCTCAATCCACTAACTCTGTACATGCATGTACTATCAGAGAACAGTCGGAGCCCCTGTACGTCTCTTATGGAATTGCAGAACGCTGTATCCATACATAAGGGCTTCCATTTCGTTAAACTATATATATATATATATATATATATATATATATATATATATATATATATATATATATATATATATATATATATATATATATATATATCGTGGGTTTTGTTGATATTATTGATCTATGTACATTAATATTCTTTGGTGATGATTTTGATATAATACTTTCTACAAATTGAAAAAAATGTACGCCTAAGGCTTATTGGCCAACAAATAAATCGGCCGAAACCACACATGGATTATGTACATTGAATGTGTACACTCTGTGCACATACTAGTTTCTACTCCTTTTTTTCCATTTTTTTTAAAATGTTAAACTAGAGGTCTTATCGCCTAAACGTGAGAATATACGGGTTAGAATTATATATGCAACAAAAATCCGTTTCCCAATATCGCTCATTTTGAAACAAGAAGTGCTTCTAAATCATGTTATTTGCATGTAAGTCACTTAATACTTGAATCATCAATATTTTTGTCTTTGAACTAAAACTTACTATACAGAAGTTTGTTTCTACATTATCTTCTGACAAGTTTTGACATTGAAATCGCTATATCCCTTGACCGACTAACACATGAACAACAAAACCTAGACGGTTAAACGTATATTAGATTGCAAAGAAACGCATTAGTCATTATTACACTTTGACTTTACATGTTTGCTGTAGATTTCCTTTTTGGGGTTTGTGAACAAAATAAAAACCAATAAAACACAACACTACTGAGCTGTTAAAATATTAAGACTAACTTTTTGTTTTCATTTATTATCTAGACATACTTATAATAACAGTCTTAAAAGGATGTATCATTAATAAATATGAAAACTGAATAATGGGCTGGAGAGTTCATTGTTTTAAATGGGTGAATCAAAGTTTTATTACTAAATGTAATATTGCTAGTTTTCTCATTTTACATAAGTGTTTATTTGCCATTGTACTTGTATAATTCACTCACCTTGCACCTCAGATAAGTGGCAGAAGAAATTATATAACACTGGCGAGTTATAAGCGCTGATCTCAAATTTCCAGGCTGGTCAGGAGGGTATCGAAGTAAGATTTCCATAGTTACTTACTGTTAATTAGCGTTTCAGTTATGAATAATTCCATTAAGGTGAATGAGAGATCAAACTTATCTGCATTCTACTATAAACAAACTTGAGTATTAACTTCGCAGATGAATGTTAGGGCAGGACAAAATGAAGTTATCTCTTTTAAAAGCAAAGTGTTTTTTTTTTTAAAATTATGACATGTAAAATCATATGAACAACAACGGATGGTCTTACATGAGTGCCCATTTCAAATGAAATCTACGAAACTAATTGAATGATTAAGGATTATCAAAATAGATAAAATATTTA